>OX465590.1:12127686-12554176 GCA_950022655.1 Alentia gelatinosa
ACTCCTTCTAGTGTAGAACACCCCATACTACATTGCCAGGGAAGACAATGCAGGGAGAAATTCCTGAAAGATATATAAAAAATAATGAGCTGTGTTTTCCACAACACTGGTGAAACTGATCTACTTGGATTTCTTCAAATAAAACCTAAGATTTTCAAAAGGATATGAATGAGGCATTGTTCCCTGGTGTCTCCAAGTGATAGCCTCTCATCTGTGTGGTATAGTATAGAATGTCTTGTAATTCATATTTGCCAGTATGTGACACAAAATCAACCAAATCCAGACATTGAAAACGTGGAAGCATATCAAGAGAGACATACTATTGGTATAGTCATGTTGTTAGGATAAAGAAAGAGACAAAGTCATCCTCTTTGTAGACCCGATGACCTTGCAGCGACTGGTTTGCCGTTGTCAGTATAATGTGACCGGCGGAGTGTTGTGTCAATGGTCTGCGGCCCAGCCCTTCAGTGAGGCAGCACTATAAAACGGGCATAGGGTCCCACTGCTACAAGAAGACCAAAGTCGAGTTGATATACCTTTCAAGAACCAGATAGGTCAACCAATGAGTCAGTTTCAAAAGGATGTAACCAGCCTACCGAGACGTAAAACTACACAAACAAACAAACACAAGCAACCTATCGGGCATATCTCCTGAGTATGACGTCATCACCAACCAGCAACCAGCTCGCTGATGCCGCTTTTCAAGTTCAAATGGCCTTGGATCTTCCCTCTGATCAACGCATATATATATACATGAAGAATGGAAAAACGTTGGCTAAGGACCTGTAACCAGATAAACCGACTCGGGCGATACTGCGATTCAGGATGGCAAGAAGATGGTAAGTGTCACCATTTATTCGCGATAATTATATACTTAGAGCCCCAAATCATATCAGAATGCCCATCATTTATGACATAAAATAACCAGCATCACCAGGTGCCACGCCCCCTTTTCCTAATTTTACCGGTACTCTGTAACGTCGTGACCGTCGTGAGGTAATAGAGCTCTTGGCTGGCTACTACTACATGCCTCTCCTGATTCCTACCACTGCTCTCCTCCATGCTTCAGAGATGCAGACGACCACCGACCCTTCAAACCAATCAGCCCCCTAACTAATGGCCCTCATTCTCTCTGAGGACCGCGCTGAACCCTACTGGAGTCGCCATAGAGGTCTAAAGAAAAAACTAACAAGTTTTGGTCAAAGTCGTCGTTCTCCACGAGTTTGATGCTGAGTGATGAACAAGGCGACAGCTGAGTGAATATCATGTAGCATTCAAGCAAGTTGGAGAACAACAACTTTGACCAAAACGAGTTGTTTCTGTATTCATCTCACCCTGTTCACCCTAAAATAAAATGGACAACACACAGGATATAGACCATGGAAAACGGACTGCAATACTCGTAGGGACATGTAGAACGAGTTCCCAATGTTAAGCCTATGGGACAAAAATACCAGGGGTAAGGTAAAGGGCCACACTCTCAGTGTGGAAGGGAAGTAGTAATACATTACTGCAAAGGGGCCCCAGTGGGACACAGGGGCTGTACAACCTAATGGACTCGGGTTCACCAGACCCCCAACTACATACCTCCTCCGGAACAGCTGTAGCCTCCTTCCAAGCTGGCCTAAATTTTGGTCTTTTCAAATATATTCATTTAGGCCTTGTTACCATGCTATTACCATTAATGTTACCAAAATGTCATTGATCAGCATTACTCTTACCATGCCTGTCAACCAGTGAAATAAAATGTTGAAGAAGAGGGGGTTTTTTCCACACAAAACCAGACTCGATCATTTAAAATCAAAGGTGTTTCATTGATGATAATCAGATGAGATAAAGTGAAATCATTGAGATGAGTGATTGGTGAATCATGTTAAAAAAAACCTCAATGTTTCGATTAATTGCTTGATCTTCGTCAGGAGCTATAGAAGTAATAAAATGGTATTTTGTCTCCAATAATATAGTTTGTCAAATTGGATATAATTAAAAATGGTATAGTTATTTGGACGCTATGTTATCCACCCTGCACCTATCGGGCATATCAGAACTATCTCCTAAGTTTGACGTCATCACTGACCAGCAACCAGCTCGCTGATGCCGCTTTTTAAAGTTCCCCACCCACCCACACCTAAGGATAACGACTCTCAAACTAGATACTAATATCATATATCTTCAGATATATTCATTCACGCTTCGCCTAACCATGTCATTACCATTAATGTTACCATATATGTCATTGATTACCATTTATCTTGCCATATATCTCAACTAATAAAATATTATTTTTACTCCAATAATGTTGAATTAAGTTTTACTAGAATATAATATATCAACAGGGGCACGTTTAATAATCTAGGATCGTACATGAAGACCATTTTCTGTACCTCATACAAGGGTTATCATTTCATAATTATCAAGTTCATTCATTAAGACAGCCTTAGCCGTCCATAAGGTTGTCTATAAGTGTTGGATAAAGTAGACCCACACAATTTCTGGGTCTTTATGGCATGCAGAAAAGGGAATTCATGTACGATCCTAGATTATTAAACGGCCCCCAGATTCGTTGGACTGGAACCAAACATTACGTTACAACTTTGACTGTCTGAACCATATATAAATCCATCAGTGTTCATGCCGATTTATGAATTGTCTAAGTCTAATTGAACAATTTGGACGTTAAACTAAACAAACAAACAAACAAACAAAATGAATTGTCTAATACTTACATACATCGGAAGACCCTGTAATATTCAACAGTACATATATTGCGTATGTATTAAATGTATTAAAACCCAAACTTGACCATGTACGTAGGTGATTTGAGTGCTAATAAAAAATAATTCAAAATAAAACTTTACAAGGCCCCCTCAATAAAAACCCCAATATAGGGCTTCTTCTGTGTAAACCCCTTTATATGGCTTCCCCTGTAGAGACGTATACGGAGCTTTTCCAATGAAAAGACTAGCATGACGCCCTCGCACCTAGCTCACCCTCAACACTATAGCCACATCGCTGATCGACGCCGTGTGTGTACTTGTACTTAGATCTCATTAGGAGAACCTGAGGCGGCCACAGATAGCCCACCTTCTCCTGTTACTATAAATAGACACCACTCGGTGCAGGGCGTCCCCACTGAGAGCCTTGATTTATAAATAGACCGGTGCTTGGAGTTCCGCTGATCGCATCTGTAATCACTGCCTTGATCTAATAACCACCGCCAGGGGGCCTTTCTGGTGATCTCGCGAGATTTCACACTGACGTCACGTGGTATCTTGAAGGGATCTGGTGCTGCAGGATTCATGCTTTATGAGTATGGCAGCCCTTCTTGACCAAATGCCCTCATGTTCTACAGGTGGCACGCATTATAACGCGAATATCCATAGCTGTGGTAGTGTTTAATACCAGTATGTGAGAACCAGAAAGGTCAACCAATGAGTCAGTCTCAAAAGGACGTAACCAGCCTACCGAGACGTAAAACTACACAAACAAACAGTATGTATAATTACTTATCGTATATAGAAACTAGGAGCAAACAGTATGTTCATCATAGATGAATGAGCGTGCAATTATAAATGAATAACAATTAAAAGGTTTGGATTAGATCAAGTCTATGGACAGTTTTCTCTGACCCACTTGCACCCGGTCAACTTGTTATTTCTGCAACTGACTAACTAGGATCCAAACAGATCAAGCACAAGTGGGTCTTGAGGTATTTTGGTCCTCAGTGATTGGTCATGGTCAGCTGGGCACACTTCTAAGACCCTGAGACACTGGCTGCCTGCTCTGTTCTTACTATCACATTGAACATCATTCAGATAGTGAAGGGATAGTTTTCTGGAGGCACACTGAAAGTTCAATGTGACCACTCTAAACTCTAGATGATGTATTTAGCGCGTGCAAGCACGCTCTAATAAAAACTAGGAGCAAATGGTATGTTCATCATTGAGGAATGAGCATGCAATTATGAATAAGTAATTAAAATGTTTGGGTTACATTCTGTCTGTGGATAGTTTTTGTAACCCACTTGCGCCTAGTCAACTTGCCACTTTTGCAATCTTGGATCCAAACATATCAAGCATCAGTGTGTCTTGAGGTATTTCGGCCCTGAGTAATTGGTCAAGATCAGCTGGGCATGCCTCTAAGACCCTGGCACCCTGCTCCTTTCCCAATATCACAGTGAATAGTACACAGATAGTGAAGGGATAGTCTTTTTGGCAGCACGCTGGAAGTATATGTGACCACTCTAACATTTAGGCAACGTATATAGTACGTACAAACATGCTCTAAAAAGGCACGTTTTCGACAGGTTCTGCTTAACCCTCACATATACTTGGCTTGGAGATTGAAACGTCATGTGAGTGAGATTCTGTGGAGAGCAAAATCAAACCTGCTGGTTTTTTTTCTATAGAAGGTCTGGTAACTCTTAATAGGCATTATTGGATGCTAAATCAACAAATCAATAAAAGGTGTAATTGAACAAATTGGAAGTTAAACTACCAAAACAAAATCAACAAAGCTTAGCTCTAATATAATTGAAAATGCATTGAGAGCAGCAAATAAAAATATATTGAACTAGATAAGTGAGTCTGCTGGGGGTGGACAGCAATTACCAATCTGCTCACCCTCTTGGTCGGCTTGCCTCCTTGTGTTGCAGTATGGATATGCTTGCACGCAAATGTGTAGGGGTTAGATTTCTACCGAAATTCATCTCATAGAAACGGTCAAATCCAAGGTAAGTCTAACCAACAAACAAACAAACACCCAGGAATCTACTACCACCAAAAGAAAATGCAGGATGTTTCTGTGATAGTGGCTATTTCAACGGAATTAGTGTGAAAATAGAAAAAAAGAAGGCTATTCACTTCTATGCACACAATACACGCAGCTAATGAAACTATATGGACAACACAAATAACAAAGACGCACACAATATGCAGATAACGTGTACATAAAACGCCGATAATTGAATAAATAATGTAAGATAATGCACAGAACAGTGCCTTTATACATTAGCAAGAATGATCCTCTTAAATCCCTTTAGGACAGAAAGATTATCGAAAAAATATGAACAAAAAATTGTTCCCTGGTATCACCCGGTAATGCCTTCCATCTCTGTAGGCTGAGAATAGAAATGCTGAAACCATAGATTCTTTGGTAACTCTTACTCGCCATTATCGAACGTTTAATTAAACAGAAACGCAACGCACAATAGTGGATGCTTATATGCTATGATAAAGTCTAATTGAACAAATTGGACGTTAAACTACCCAAACAAACAAAATATGCTATGATGTAGGCTTACAGTAGTAGTCTCCACTTTTCTCCTTCAACCCCAGCAGTGGTAGATTTACTGCTATATCAAAGGCCAATCCTTCTCATACCATGTCTATGTGGTGTGGGAAGTAAAAGAACTCTCACCTCGGTAAATGTGTAGGGGTGAGGTTTCCACCTAAATTCATTTCATAGATTCGATCACCACCCTTGTGGTGTAAAAGAGCCTTGAGAAAGTCTGGTGATAACCTGCAATGGTTAACTGGACGTTAAACAAACCAAACCAAACCAAACCCCAACAAACAATTAGTGTTTCTTCGTAAGTACGGCACTGCGGCCCTTTGATAATCTAGGACCGTACATGTAGACCCTTTTCTATATATGCCATAGAGACCCAGGGACGATGTAGGTCAACTTCATTCAATACTTATGGACAGCTGTTTTAGCAAACAGACTTAAATATTATTAGAAAATAATCCTTATGTGACGTAGAGAGAATGGTCTCCATGTACGATCCTAGATCATTAAACGGGCCTCTGCTTCGTTGTGTAGTTTTTATACCTGTTCATGGTTGTCATATCTCTTGTCAACCAAATGTTATTTGTTCTGACTTAATCGTGAGGAGCTTTGAGTTGAATCAGCACAAATTGGACACAATCTTTTACAGATTCTTCTATCCAATTATCCAACCGCTGCGCGAGGCAAAATCACTGTCCTCTTTATGCCACAAAGATGAGGTGTTGGAATAGGATTTGTGAAGTGATCAGCACAAATCCTAGGGCTTTGCTTTCGAAAACATTACGTCAATGATCGTTATGGGTTTCTTTTACCTCAAAATATTCCAAATATCCTGTATTTGCAAATCTATCAAAGAAGACCTTTATTACATCAATGGCTTGGAGGCCTTAGTACATAAGGATGGCAGTTTTTCAATTTTCGGTTTATGAATTTTTTTTTCTTGTGTAAAACAAAGAGAAAAATTGACCTTCATTCACACAATAAACAGCGGTTCTTACGACTTTCTTCGTATCCCTGTTTCCCTAGGGCACTCAGAAGTGTCCCTAGGCTCGCAAGAACCTTAGTTCTCCTTCATAATTCTACCAAAGGTTAGTAATCGAATAATTACCTATTCAAATATCCCCCACAAACACCCGGCCCGTTCCATGGTGAATGACGATGTGTCTTCATATTTTCTCAGTTTCTCTCAGGCAGTAAATTCCACATGAAAAGTATTTCCTCTTCTTTTTTTATGACCCCCAACTGACATCTTTGAATACATACACAATATTGACTGGTTTCAGATACAAGCGGCCGTATACTCCTAGGAGTTGACGCGTAGTAATGTCCGAGCGTATGCGAAGATATTGGGCAGAGTCAACTCCGAGGAGCATACAACCGCTTTTATCTGAAAGCAGTCTATATTGTATTTATAAATTATACACCTTTTCTGGGCAAGTTGGATTTCGATATCAGTTCATTTTAGTTATGCGCTATTTTTCCGTATGCGCCACCCGGAGTATACAACATATCCGTATGCGCCGGGTATGTCCATACGAACTCCCTATGTGTTTTCTATGGACACTTTGTATTAGATGGGTAATAAAGGATGGAAACTGAGACTTGCAGTGTGCCCAGCCTGTACGACTGCACAGCGTGAATTGTTCTTGATGGCTTAACCTGACAATGTCCGCTGATATTATGATAAATGAAATGCAAATGTCGCGTACAGGACTTGCAGACACTATGTCCAAAAAGATAAGAGAATCCTAACAAAACATGTTTTTAAAAAGAGCTTCATGAACATTGTGTTAACAGTGAGCTACTCTGTCACAGCAAACGTGTCATTTCACGTGATTTACTTCGATGTTGGATTCTGAAATCATTAAAACTGAAGATTAATTATCTGGCGCTACATAGTACAGGTCACGTCCTCATGTCATGCCATCTATTTCTCCCATTTCGACACTCCGCATTTCACGTTTTCTGAACAGATAGCTATTAATTCAATGTGAAAGCTTGCTCTATTGAATAGAAAAGGGTAACAAGGAAAGGGGAAAAAACAGGGGGGAAATGAAAAGTTAAAATACAAGCCGGCTTTCTAACTAGAAATACCCCACCCCGTCCAGTATTGAGGATTATTCGTTGGTTTCGTCTCTTTTTCTGCCTTTAGTTTTTGATGACTCACCAGGATCTGTGATGTAGATGTAGAACAACTTACCCTGAATGCGGGGTGGTGGAGGAGGCGGGCGTTGAGTGGCGTATGCCGATGGGAAGCGGCGTATGCCGGCGTACGTCGGCGTATGACGGCGTATGACAACGTGGAATGGCAGGCGTCCTTGTGGTGCGGTTCTCACGGTCAGAAATGAATCAGGTACAGCAGGGGAAGGTTTTTCGCCGCTCTGGTTGTCCAGTGCTCGTCTCGCCCCCTATCGGTGCTTATTTAGCTGCGTCCCTTGTCGACGTCACACCACGATTAACCAATCATAACACAGACTCTTCACTCTCCACGCCGAGACACTTTGAAGGTAGCCGACGCATGGCTGAGGTACCAGACGCCCACACTAGGTGTCACTGGGTTCAATCGATGTCTCCGGATAGAGATTGGAGACTGGTGCAGGGCAAGCACTGAGTGAGCTCGCGAGAAAAAAAAGACACGCCCACCGCCACCTAATAGAAGGGCAATGTAAGATGGGCTAAGCGCTGTGTTTTATCGATGTATATCACGAGGCATAACACAGGATAAACGTTATGTTTACCGTTCTCCTGAAAGATAAAGGATAAAGACTATTCATTACTGCCATATAACAGATGTGAGATAGAGTAAAGGCAATATTTACATCAGCCTTAGATGAGAGGATAAATTAACACCATGATCCCACATGGCCAATCATACAGAATAAAAACCCGTGATTTTGAGCTGATTCACACAAGGCATGAAACGATAAATACAAAGTATTACCATGATTTTGATCTGCATGGTCATATTCTCCGCATAGATGACGCATAGTAATACACGAGGATATTGCATATTATCAACCATGAAAATACGGCCATGCAGATCACAATCAGTGTAATATTTTGTATTTATTATTCACCATTCCAAATATATGTTATCAAAGGAAAGACAAAGTAGCCGCTGTGGGCTTTCTTTTCCATATTCTCTTAGGAGAATACAAACTTTCCGTATTCTACTCTGTGATGTCCATTACAAGGCAAGACAGAAAATAAAGACTCTGGTACATGCAGAGCATGAACTTCTTCTATCTGAAGTCAAAGCCCAAATTAGTGACAACCAGTTTAGGTTTTTACCTGTCCGTAGCACTGGGGAGGTTTACATAGGCTATCGATTAAATTAAAGATAAATCCGATGTAGCACCGGGTGCTTCTTTGATGCTAAAAAGGCCTTCGATAGTTTGTCCAGGGACATTTTGATTAATGAATTATTAATGAAGCATTATTGAATATATCTACAACACTTTTTAAATGTATAGAAGCCTATCTTAACCCTTTAAGGGAGAATGATGCCTTGAGGTATCCTTTCTCAAAAATTGTTTTTAACAAAAAAAACAATGGAGGAATATTAATGAAATGTTTACAGAATGTATGTTTAATAACCAGTATTAGTATTTTTATTCAAAAGAAATAAGATATTTAAGATTATATATCATATCACATGATTAAATAATTGAATTGTGGGCTTTAACGACTGTGTGCCCATCCCATAGCGGTATAAAGTGCCACCAGCACCTGTCCCCCAGGCGGTAGCTCGGCTGCAGGCACCTATCCTTAAAGTGTTAAACATAGATCCCAGCAAGTAACTGTAAATGGACTGTAAATACCCAGCACGGGTAGATTTACTTCTATAAATATCAAAGGCCAATCCTTGTCCTACTATGAGAATGTGGTGTGGGAAGTAAAAGAACTCTTACGGTAAATGTGAAGGGGTGGGATTTCTACCTATATTCATCTCATAGACTCGGTTAAACCCAAAGTTAGTCTAATTGAACAAATTGGACATCAAACTAACAAACAAACAAACTTCCTGATTGTAAGTATTATCAGTATGCTGATGATCTTGACATCTTCATTTAAGGAAACAGAGGAGATAGTGCTCAACAAATTAGGTAATGGGATCAACGCCATCCATAACTGGTGTTATAGCAACGCGTTAACAATGAATGTAAAAAGAAACCTGTACAGCGTGGTTTGGGACCAAACCAAGAAACTGGAGACTTGACCCCATTGCTCTGAAATATGGAGACGCTCTGATCCCTTATACCAAATCTTATAGGTACCTGGGAATTCTGCAAGATAGTTCACTTAGTTTTTCTGTACACCTAAAAGGACCGACGAGGTCAGCAGCAAGATTAGACCCTATTTGAATTATGAGGTTGCTAGACTGATCTACATCTCGTTTTTTAGGCCGTTGCTTGAGTATTGTTCTTTTCTCTTTGGTGGAGGTTCTCAAGCTGACTTAGATAAGCTATACAGCGAGTTGAAAACCGAGCTCTGCACATTGTGTTGAAGGTAACTACCGAACACCTATTAATGAATTATTAGACCGATGTAAGGTATATAAAGGTATGTGATCGTCGGGACAAACAAATACCAGCAATGATGTTTCGGCTATCAAAAATCGACGATTTAATTGATAATAGAAATCGTGGCACATGCGCGGATACAAAGGTAAAATTTAAGGAGTACAGAGTGATGTGAATCTTTTGGGAAATCATCCATATATCGGGGACTCTCTCTTTGGAACAATCTAGATGGTTGTATACAAAAAATGTACACTAAGGAAGCCTTTGAAAAGTCGCAAGAGGATCACTGATTAAGGAATAACGGCAACCAAATCGCTTGGTTATTAGTTTTCTCATATTCTTCATCCACTTTCATACCATCATTGTATACCAAACGCCTATATAATTTGATTTGTACCTGATTGTAACATCCTGATTGCCGCATATATATGCAGGTCATATACATATTATATACGTTTCGGATATAGGTATACTGATTAAAAATAGAGGTTCGCAATCGCCCTGCACCTGCCACCATATCTCCCCCCCCCCCCCCCTTCAATTTCTTACCACTTCAATTTCTGAATCCCCCCAATTCATCTCCGAAGGTGGAGGGGGGACTGTCTCTACAATACTCTATGAGAGTTAGGGCCAACCCAAGAAACCCAGCCTACTACTTGATTTTCAAAGAAAATCAGCAAATGTATAAAGACAACCCAAATGCCATAAGACCATTCCCGGTCAGAGAGAAGCAGGCATCCCAAAGTAGAGAATTAGAGGTGAGAGGCCAACTGGAACTCCTCCATGGGATCAGGAAACACCCGCCATCCTCTTTGACCTAGCAAAAAACAAGAAAGGTCATTCCCCTTAAAATGTCTTTCTCAAGGACAACGAGACCATGAGGAAACGTTTCAAAGACCATGCACCGATGTATACCGAGGGCTCAAAAGAGGGTAACCGCATCGGAATTGGATTCCACACACCATACCGCGACCTTATGAAAGCCCTCCATGGCAAAAGCAGCATCTTCACTTGGGAGGCCAATGCAATATTAGCAAGAGAGAAATTCTTGTTTTCCTCAAGGAATGTAAGATTCTCAATAAGATATAATCGAGGAAAGTAAGATGCCTGGATCAACCAGGCAGCATAACTTGTTATTCTAACAGGATATCCAAATTTATACAAAAGTAAACCAAAGTAAGTCTCATTGAAGAAATTGGACGTTATACCACCCAAACAAACAAACAAATAGCCCTTGCCCATCACAATGCACATGCACACCTCTATTTGTACCCACCTTGTTATTCATCCTAGTATACTGGTAAATTGATAACACTTAAGAAATCCAGGAAAACCCCGCTTAAGGGGGCACCCTACGTTCCGGGCCAAGTGTCCCCTTAAGCGGGGTGTCCCCTTGGTGTCCCCATAAGGGTGGTTTTCAGTCTGCCATGGTCATACAATAGAGAATACCTACATAATTGAAGGAAACGATGGTTATTAGGTTAAAGGTTTATTAATAACACATCAGTAAGCAAAGAAATAGAAATAAATATATCAAGTCGTGAGAAATCCACAGAAAACCAGACAAGCTGATTAAATTTAAAGTGAATTTATTGGGGGTAACTGTACATCGCGATAGGGGGGGGGGGGAATTTGAGTTATTAATTTGCAACGTTTCGTCTACATTCAGTAGACTTCTTCAGTAAATATAAAAGGAATATAAATGTACAAAAAATTTAAAATAAATAGATAATACATGTACATGTACAGTTTATACAGCATCCAACAGTTTCACAGTCCCAGGAAGGCATCGAGGGTGGACTGCACTTTTCCTTTTTAAACCCCTGGTCAATGTTTTTTTATCCTGGAGTATGGCTTAGGGCTCATATATAGTCCAAATGACCAGCTTGGTGACTATACTGCCTCTTGGGACTAAATACAATACAAATCATGAAATTGTTTCATATCCAATATGTTGACTGTCCCCTCCGTGAGCCGCCCCAGGCTGCGACGGCTCACTGAATACCGCACCTTCAAAGCCCCCAGCCGGCCCTGGGTTGGCCACCGCTAACCTGTAAGCGGGCCTCTAACACTCGTGAAAGTCACTCATATTAATAGCCACTCACTGTGGCCCGCCCAGAGCCGCTAGAGATGCTGTTATTACCGTGAAACAACACATTTCAGCCGCCCGGGCCCGCACGGGAATGCTTAGTCTATTGTTCTGGTTATGACAACTCTCTGTCCCGGACAACCGGACACAATAAACTTGGATTTTCAGTGTTTTTGATAAGATGTCCCTCCAAACTGTCCCCTTAAGTGGGGGTTTGAAGCATTTCTGTACCGAAAAACTGTCCCCGAAAGTGGGGTGTCCCCTTAAGTGGAGTGCCCCTTAAGCGGGGTGAACCCTTAAGCGGGGTGAACCCTTAAGCGGGGTGAACCCTTAAGCGGGGTGAACCCTTAAGCGGGGTGAACCCTTAAGCGGGGTGAACCTCTAAGCGGGGTGAACCCTTAAGCGGGGTGAACCCTTAAGCGGGGTGAACCCTTAAGCGGGGTGAACCTCTAAGCGGGGTGAACCCTTAAGCGGGGTGAACCCTTAAGCGGGGTGAACCCTTAAGCGGGGTGAACCTCTAAGCGGGGTGAACCCTTAAGCGGGATGACCTCTTAAGCGGGGTGACCCCTTAAGTGGGGTGACCCCTTAAGCGGGGTGACCCCTTAAGCGGGGTGACCCCTTAAGCGGGGTTAAAATAAACACTTGATAGAGGGAAAAATTCCCGTTCCGAGCAAATTGTTCCCTTAAGCGGGGTGTCAGGGAAGCGGGGTTTTACTGTACCTGAAAACATTGACACACTGAGTTCAATATCAATACCTCTATACGTTCTATAAGCCCTTGGTAAACAATTAGGAAGTGGTTAAACATGATGCTATTGTAATACCCAGATTGATCACGATATAATGGGATGTCTTTTTAAGGGGTGTCACTAAGATGGTAGACAGGGTGCTTTTTGCTGACGTTCCGCATGGGTATTAGCGTAATTGGCAAACAATTGGGGGAAATCCGTGGGTAATGAGCGAACAGCTACTACACCTGTGTGCCAGACATGCAACACTCCCTTGAATGTAAAACATCTCATGCTACATTGTCAGGCTACGAAGAGGAGCAGGGAAAAATTTCTAAAGAATGCAACACCAATCGGCAGTGTTTCCCATGACACATGAATGAGAGAAATTCTTGACCTGCTCAGGGACGGCAAGATTTCTTTTTGAAGATATGATCTAAAAGAGTAAGCTATCTGTATCTCCCAAACAGAATACCCTGTTATCCTACCCCTCATATAAATCTCCATAGACTTAACATGGTGTAACTGTATGCCACGGTTATGGCATAAAATATGTATATATGAAGTCAAAAACATGTAACAGGTAGGATAAATTCTAAACATCACGAAATTTCATATAATTGTTTATATGCCATTTGTTGTCTTCTGCTACAGATATCACTCAGCTCTGCTTCGTGATACCATGCCGCAAAGACAACTCATGCAGTATGAACAATCATATGAAATTTTGTGATGTTTCATGATATTATTCGAACAGGACAAACATAGATAAAGAAAGTGAATCGAATAGAGCATAATGCACGTTAAACTAAACAAACATTACCCTACCTTCTCATTACCATTTATGACCTTCATACTGATTGCTCACCTTCTGACATGGTCAGTAGGACAGCCCTATCATCGCCCACTCTCTACCTTATCTAACTTCCTAAGCTCACTGATGTTTGGCTTCATTGACAGAGGTTGCTTTATCAGAGGTCACGTGTTCACAAACATCAGTCGGTAGAAGTCAGCACTGAGCAACAACGTGTAGTTCTATTATATCCACTTGGTCCTTAATGCAACAAGCATTTTGGTCAATTATATGGAAACCTTTGCTCGGGATTTTCAAAAAATCAATCATTTAGTCGTTTCTTACATAATTTTTAAGGGTGATTGATGAAAATAATTCATATACGTTTTTATAGTCAATACAGAAGTGTCGGGGTCTAGCTTTTCCATACCAACAGTTCTATGGCGATATCAGTTAACATAAAAGGCAGATCAGGGGCCCATTGAATGATATAGGATCATACATGTAGACCCCTTTCTGCACTCCAAGGAGACCCAGGGACGATGCGAGTCAACTTTATTCAACATTTATGGATGACCTTATGGACGGCTCATACTTTCTTAGCAAACAGACTCAATCCAGTTGCCATAGGCCTCCAGGAAATTAAAATACAAGAAGAAAAGAAATTAAAGATTAAAGGGTATAATGTATACTCAAAAATCCCTGATGGCCAGTTCCTTGCTGGTGGAGTGGCCTTATTTATAAAACCTCAACAGCCACAATGTGAAATCACTTTGAAGACACATCTCCAAGCTGTAGCATCCCGTGTCACAATTAACACCCCTGTGACAGTGTGCTCACTGTACCTACCACCAAGTCAGAGAGTTACACAGAAAGACCTAACAGGCTTAATAGAAGAACATCCAACCCCATACATACTAATGGGTGACTTCAATGCCCACAGTACAGTGTGGGGTGATAGTCGATTGGATGGAAAGGGGAGAATGGTGGAAAGGGTCATTGACCGTAAATCATTGTGCCTTTTTCAATGACAAAACACCAACATACCTCCACCCTGCATCTGGCACATTCTCCTCAATCGACCTGTTATTGACTGACCCTACAATCTTCCAAGATGATGAATGGAGAGTGTATCATGACCTATGTGGAAGTGATCACTTGCCAATAATCTTGGAAACGGAAAAAAGTGGCAACAATACGGAAAGACCACCAAGGTGGAAGATCCACTAAGCCGACTGGAAACAGTTCCAAGGCCTGTGTGACACCTCTTTCCGTTCATGGCCACTGATAAAAGAAAGGGAGGCAGACCCGGCACAGTACTTTACAGAAACCCTTAGGGAAGTAAGTAGTATGTGTATGGGAAAGACCTCTCAAGGAAATAAGCGGAGACCCGCTCCCTGGTTTAACGACAAATGCTGTAGAACCAGGAGAGAACGCCGGAGAGCTCTCCGCCGGTTCAACAATAACATCACAGACGAGAATATGCATGAATACCTTCAAACCCGTGCAAAAACTGTACAAACATACAAGGCAGAAAGACGAGAGTCCTTCCATAAATATGTTAGCTCCCTCTCCAGTACAACTCCAATGCGGAAAGTATGGAAGGAGGTGAAGAAACTAAATGGAGGTACCTCATCTACTGTTCACCATCCCAAGAGTGGTGTGGAGATATTAGAAGTGAACAAGGACATTTCGAATGCCCTTGTGAACCACTTCAGCAATGTCTCCTCATCAAATAACTGCTCAAACACCTTCCTAGAGCACAAAGGGAGGGAGGAGGCAGGGAGACTTGACTATACCTCCAATAACAGGGAAACCTATAATAGGCTTTTCACCATGGAGGAGTTGAGACACGCCCTTTCCCAGGCAAGGGACTCCTGCCCTGGCCCTGACAACATACACTATCAAATGTTGAAACATCTTCCAGATGATGCTCTTGACCTGCTCCTGGAGGTGTTCAACAGCATTTGGACAATTGGCAACTATCCACCATCCTGGTCTGAGGCAACTGTGATTCCAATCCCCAAACCAGGGAAAGATCCCAGTATCGCCTCAAGCTACAGGCTAATAGCAATGACCAGCTGTATGGCAAAGACCATGGAAAGACTGGTGAACAACAGACTGGTGTGGTACTTTGAGTCCAATGACTTGCTGACTCCCTATCAGTCAGGTTTCCATAAAGGACGCAGCACCACTGACCATTTAGTCCATCTGGAAAGCTGGATCCGTGAGGGCTTTACCAACAAAGAACATGTGGTGGCAGTCTTATATGGGAAAACGTGGCGTATCTTGAAAAGTGAGTCTATTTCCTACCACATGCGACCACTGAATAGAGAGAAGGGGGAAGCGGGCCGCTGACGACGTCGCGGCCACATCTGCATACCCAGTTTCCGCGTTGCTGATTGGCTGACACAGCACGTGACAGTCATGTGACTTCGTTGTTAATTTTTACGGCCGCGTGCGTTCGACTTGTTCGTGTCGCCCTACGCTGCTGTTTTGTGTGGGTGCTATGTGTTAAACCACACAGTTCCTATCGAATAGACAGTAGGTTATAAGCTGCTATCCTTTATCAGGGGTGAAACTGATTCACCCTAGAGCCAAGTTATGTCTGAACATGGAGGAAACCCCAGGTAAGTGTGATTGAACCTTGCCGAGAGTTGTACTCAGCCCGGTGTCACCAAGATTTGACAGTGTTTATACTAGTGTCAAACCAAATGTTGTGTCTCCGATATACCAGTATCGGAGGTGTATAGCGAGTCTGATTACTCTGATTTGGTCTCTAGTGGTTTCGACAGTTCTCCAATCTCATCAGGCATATCGTGGTAGGTACTCTTCTGTGGTCTTCCCTCCCGAATCCAGTTCAGAAAGAGGATAATGCAGCCCAATGTAGATCTCTCTCTATGATGTGTAGTCCTAACTGTCATTGCCCACCCTGATGTCTGCCCCCATTTTGGACATGGTATATGTTTGTAATTTCTTCGTTCCAAAGACACTGATAAGAAAGAAATTCTGGTGTTCCTCAGGGAAACCAAGATCTTCGAAAAGCTCTAAAAGTATATCAGAAGGGAAAATTCTATTAGAACCCCCCTTGCTCCTCCAAGGAGCACTTGGAAACCCAGTCCGGTACGGGAGGTTGACCAAAACTGTCAGCCGGCTTGACCTGTAGCCAATCACAGGGAGCAGCCTCATACTCGTCAGCTTACTGACCCGATTAGTATGTTGCAGCGACTGGTTTGCCGTTGTCAGTATAATGTGACCGGCGGAGTGTTGTGTCAATGGTCTGCGACACAGCCCTTCAGTGAGGCAGCACTATAAAACGGGCATAGGGTCCCACTGCTACAAGTAGACCAAAGTTGAGTAAGTATACAAACAATTGGATGAATCCATGATTGTAAATAATGAGGAAGTCTGGAAAGGACCTGTAACGGTTGGCCGGACGTAAAATCACCCAAACAAACAAACGTTCCGCTGGACCTGTCGAGGATCCGTGGTAGGAAAAAAAAATTTGACGTGGCATTGAATGGGGGAAGGTGTGGGTGGGAATTATGACAGTTAGCCGTACCTGTTGTCCAGCGTGTTCAGACCATTTGGGGCGTTGGTCTTGAGTCGATGTATCCAGTTGAATTCAATCTTGTTGCGTAGTCTTGTCGCTTCCCTGGATTCTGGATGTCGGTATATGTAATCCAGGATATATACCGTGACGTCATCGGTACCCCGATGTGTTCGTTGGTTGAAGTGGTGTGGTACTTCATTTTTCGTCGAATTCTTGTTGATGCAGTTGAGATGTTCTCGTATTCTTTCTTTTATTTTTCGCTTTGTTTGCCCCACATATTGCATGTTGCAGGTTTTGCAATCGATGCAATATATTACATTGGAGTTGTTGCAGGTCACGTTCCATTTCGTCTGGTGCTTCCTTTGGGTTGCCTTTGATGTGATGGATCCATCCATGTTGATGAGTTCACAGTATTTGCAGTTGACTTTTGTGCACTTATTGTTGTTGTCGTTTTTTGCTGTGGTTCCCTTTGTTTCGCTTTCCTTTTCTTTCTCTTTGTTGTCTGTCCTGGCCTTGACTAGAACGTCCTTTATGTTCTTTGGTCTTTTGTAGCCCTTGACGATTTTCTTCTTGTGTAGGTCCTTCGTGGTTGTCGATCTTGCCAGAAGGTCCCCGTTTTTTTGGACTACATTGTTGACGTCGTTGTTGTTGGATTTGTAGGTGGTGACCAGTATCACATTTTCGTTCTTTTCTTGTTTTGCTGGTTTCTTCTTTTGGAGCAGGTTCTCGCGTGTTTGTTCATCGACTCTGGTCTTGCACTGGTATATCAGTTCCATGGGATAGCCTTTCGTCTTGAATTCCATCTTCTTCTTCTTGCAGTGTTCTTCGTAGTCTTCGTCCCGGTTGCAGATTCGCCGTATTCGTAGAAATTGGGAATACGGGAGACTTCTTTTGGTGGCTGGGGGGTGTGCCGAATTGTAGTCTAGGTAGGTGTTTGCATCCGTAGGCTTGGTGTACAAGTCCGTATAGATTCGTCTTGTGGTTGGGTCTATCTTGACTCTCGTGTCCAGAAATGGAATGTCTGTTGTCGAATACTCTGAGGTGAACTTGATGGTTGGGTGGTGTGCGTTTAGAGACCCTACCCACTTTTTCAAATTTTCTTCTCCATGTTCCCAGATTACGAAAATGTTGTCGATGTATCGAAGCCAAAGCAGTTGTTTTTCTAATCTTTCCATGAAGAGGTTTGCGTATGATGGGGCCAGTCTGGTCCCCATTGCTGTACCGCTGACTTGCTTGTAGTGGGTTCCATTGAACTGGATGTTGTTGTTCTTCAGAACCAGTTCCAGTAGTTCTGCAATAGAGTCGTTGCTTGGGTTGAGTCTTTTACTTCTCGTTGCGACCAGTTTTTCTTTTATGGCATCTATACCCTCGTCGTTGGGGATGTTGGTGTAGAGTGACCCTACGTCTAGAGTGGCCAAGATCGTTACCTCTTTTGCAGTGTCGAGATCTTGTTGATGAAATCGTTTGTGTCTTTCACATACGATTCGATGGTTGGGACCAATGGTTTGATGAAATTGTCTACGAAGGTCGAAATCTTCTCCGTAGCGCAGTTGTTGGCGGAAACTACTGGTCTTCCAGGTGGTGGGCGTGTTGGTTTATGTATCTTTGGCAGAAAATAGACGTGCGGGGCTCTTGGTCTTTGTGTCTTGATGGCTCCTGCCATGTTGTGACTCAATTCCCTCAATTGAATGACAAGGGCTCCTCCCTTATCCGCTGGTTTGATGGTGATGGAGTTGTCCTTTGCTAGGTTCTTCAAAGCTATCTTTTGTTCCTTCGTGGTGTTGAACTTCCGTCGTCATTGTTTGTGTTCTCCGCTGAGGTGGATCTCGTTGAGTGCTATAAAGCCTTCGAGGTTTTGGGATCCGGTGGGGGGTTTCCATGTTGATTCGCCTCGTAGTTTGAGGTTCAGTGTCTTGTCGTCGAAAGGGTTGAGGCTTCCTTTGATTTTCTCGTCGGGTGGTTTGGTTGATCTGGGTTGAAAAACACCCAGATTCTCGGTCTCTGCACGGCGGTCGTTGTTATCGAAAAATTGTTGAATTCTTAGTTTGCGATGGAATTTATCTAGCTCAATTTTTCTATCCCCATCTCCCTGACCCCCTTGAGTTGGGCAGAAGTTGAGACCCTTCTCCAGAATAGAGAATTCTATATCTGAGATTGATCTATCTGAAAGGTTGACGACTATGCTATCCTTTTCCGATGCAGAGGGAGGTGGTTTGGGGTCGGTGGAAGAGAGTGGTGGGCAGTTTGGACTGGGATCTGAAGGGTGACTTGTTAGGTGTAACTTAGAGGGATTTACAACAGTCCCTCCCGTTGGTGTAGTGAAAGAAGAAATCGACTCAGATGAACAGTTCAAACCTTTATTTGTATTAACAGGAACGGATACAGACGTTGTTGTTTGTACACTAGACCTTTCTCCATGTTCGTCAAGTTTGGGAGTGGTGGTGCAACTGCTGTTGCCTGTCGTGTCCAGACTTCGCGATGCTGTAAGGATGCGTCGAGGTCATCGCCCTGTTCGTTGTGGCTTGGGGCTCCAACTAAAGTCCTCCGTTGGTGGGTTGGTGCATAGTCCAAGTTGGTTTTCGTCATCATCGTTGGCGTGATATTTGGTCGTTGTCCGGGGTCGTTCAGGATCGGTGAGTGTGGGAGTCCTTGTTGCTTTAATATCTTCGGGCTCTCGGTTTCCAATCTTGTTGGCCGCGATCGTCGTATTTGTTGTTGTCCTCGTACCGGCCTTTGTAGCTCTTGCTTCTTTGTTGGTACTCGCCCTTGTTGGTTCAGGCTGGCCGTAGAGTCCCTCGGTGCGGGTGGTTCGGTTGTGAAAGTCTGTACTCTCTCGGTAACTTGGCGCGGGTCTCTTTTCTTCAGGTCTAGCTCGGTGATCCTCTTTTCTCTGGTCCATTTCTGGTCCAGAAATCCTGTAAGTTTGCGAATCTTCAGGTTGGCCTCGTCTTTACTTTCCCTCTCGTAGAGTTCTTCCTTGACGTTGCCGAGAATTTGGTGCATCAAAGACGAGCTTCTCTTCTCTTCTTTTTCAAGGATTGCTGATACTTCTCGCATCACGTCGAGTGCCGCTTTTCTTCTTATGTCCTGGATGCTTTCACACATCTCTTGGTTATCCTTCACCCACTGGGGCATGTCCTCCAAACATGCCGCCCAGGCTGTAGGTAAATCAGCTTCTGTGGCTCCGTCCAGCCAATGTTTCCGGAGGTTACTCCGGATGCTGTCCACTCCGTTCTTGCGGACTGCTCGCCATGACAGCCATAAGTTCTGTCCCAGCAGCTCGTCGAAGGTCTGAAAAGACAGAGGTGAGTTGGGGTGTTGACCAGGTTTTTTTCCTGTCGTGCAAGTGTTAGTTATGGTGCTCTGATCCATTTCATGTTCACTTGGTGTGTTAGAGTCCAACTCTAAGAGGATTGCCAAATGGTTGTCCCTGGTGGAGTCTGTAGGGGATTTGGAGAGTATATTGCCCTCCAAACCACGCTTGACTCCCCTTCCTATACTTATTTGGTGTTGTGTTGTATTTGTATTGGTGTCTTGTGTTGTTATGTTGACACCAAATGCATCAGAGGCCACTGCACAGGCCTCTGAGTCTTCTTTTCTGGGTGGGACTGTAGGTTGGCTAACAGCTGTTCGCGTCAGTAGGTCATGACCCGAATTTGGGTCACATGTACTGAGGCTGTCTGTTGTTTGTGGACCTTCCAAAAATTTTGTGGAAAAATGTGCATTTTCTCAAAAAAAAAACCGGTTATCTGTGGTCGTTTAGGGTTGAAGACGGTTTGGGGGTGTTTTTGTGAACGATCGATGTATTTCATACGAGATAGAGACGGTGTAAACAAGTTACGGCGTCTCCGGCTGTCACAGTCACCCCATACCGTCCTAGTGTCGGTCGGGTGTCCGGTGGGCACGGATCCTCGACAGGTCCAGCGGAACGAAGAAATTACAAACATGTGGTGGCAGTCTTCTTTGATCTTGAGAAGGCATATGACACCACCTGGAAGCACGGCATCCTGAGGGACATCCAGCAAATGGGTTTGAGAGGAAGACTGACGGGGTTCATTGAAAGATTCTTGACTAACAGGACGTTCAGTGTTCGCCTCGGAAGTGCATTCTCCCAGAGAGTCGACCAGGATATGGGTGTACCCCAGGGCTGTGTCCTCTCTGTCACCCTGTTTGGCATAAAAATTAATGACATAGCAAAACAACTAAAAAAGGATGTCAACTGCTGCCTCTATGTAGATGACTTTATCATCTGCTATAAGGGCAGATACATGCACACAGTAGAAAGAAAACTGCAGCAAACTCTAGACAAACTTCATGTTTGGAGTGACAAAAACGGCTTCAAGTTCTCCGAGACAAAGACAGGTGCAGTTCACTTCTGTCGTAGACGAGGATGCGTGGACAAGGATGCGTGGACAAACCTTCCCGCAGTCTCCAGAACAAGGAACTGACAGTCCAAGAGGAAGTCAAATTCCACGGACTGGTGTTTGACAGAATACTGTCTTTCAAACCACATGTTGAGTACCTGAGGAGAAAGTGTCAGAAAGCCATGAACCTTCTGAAGGTCCTCAGTCACCCTGACTGGGGAACTAAATGTGAAACACTGCTGACTCTATACAAGATGTATATCCAATCAAGACTGGACTACGAATCAGTTGTGTATGAGTCAGCAGCAAAATCTTACCTGGACACGTTAAAACCTGTCCAGAACCAAGGTCTATGACTGTGCCTAGGAGCATTTAGAACAACACCTGCCCAAAGCCTGTATGTAGAAGCAAGAATCCCCCCAATTCATCTGCGACGGGAGGGACTGTCTCTACAATACTCTATGAGAGTCAGGGCCAACCCAAGAAACCCAGCCTACAACTTGATTTTCAAAGAAACACCCTGATCCTCCTTGACCTAGCAAAAAACAAGAAAGGTGACACCCCTGAAATTGTCTTTCTCAAGGACTACAAGAGCATGAGGAAACGTTTCAGAGACCATGTACCGGTGTATACTGATGGCTCAAAAGAGGGTAACCGCGTTGGTTATGGAGTCCATACACCATACGGTGACCTGAAGAAAGCAAGAGCAGCATTTTCACGGCTGAGGCCAATGATATATGCTAAACTACACTAACAAACAAACAAACAAACAAACAAGACCCCCTTGTGACCTTCTTTGTTGAAATGTTTTGGGACATCACTTATCCTGCTTTTCGTTTCAACAGATCTAAAATGTTCCCTCATTCTTTCCTTGATGTTCCTTTTGGTTTGTCCTACATATTGCATCTCGCAGGTCTTGCAGGTGATGCAATATATCAAGTTCGAGCTGTTGCACGTCGCTCCGAATCTGGTGGTATTGTTCTTACCTGTGTTTTTGCATTTCAAGTTGCCAGTGGTGTCGAGTTTTTTCACAGTATTTGCAATTCTTCTTTCTGCATTCATTGCGATTTGGTTTGGTGCGGGGTTTTCCCTTTTCTACCTTGTAGTTGGTTCTGGCCCTTACTAGAAAGTTCTTCAAGTTCTTGGGTCTCCGGTATCCCTTGATCAGTCTACTTTCGTAGATGTCCTTTGTTGTTTTGGATTTTCCTAGATTTTGGGTAAGATGTTGCCGTTCTCGTGGTACGTGCAGATCAGGAACGTGTTGTCTTGTCTGTCTGTGGTTTCCACACTGGGTTTCACCTTGTTTTCACACTGGGTAAGTGTTCCCTCTTGAGTGAATCTGTTTTTCGCTTACATTCCCTCAGGGTCTATTCTGGATATCCCCTTTCTCGGAATTCTTTAAGCTTCTGTTGATCGTGTTTTTCGTAATCCGCCCGGTCGGTGCAAATGCGTCGTACTCTCAAGAGTTGGGAGTACGGGATGCTCCGTTTTTGTGATGGCGGATGTTTTTGCGGAACAGGACATGTCCCACACCCCACCGGGAAAGCGGAGTCAAACTGGAACGCGAATCTTTTTGCCTTACATTTTCCAAACAAAGACCACAAAGTCCGTTCTCTAAGGAGGCCAGTTCGTCCTCCTCCTCTAACTGTGCCTTGAGGGCCTTGGCCTCCAAAATTTGTCGAAGTAGTCTGTCTTTCTTAGTCTCCATTTTTTCACTCTGCTCCAGACCGGATTGGTCCGGTTCTGAATCCGGTCTGCCCAACCTGGCCGCTGCGCTTCCTTCCTCAGGATCTCGGTCTGTGAAGCGGCAATATCTCCCAAATAGAGGATCGTGTTTGCCTCCGCACCCTTTGCAGTTTTTCATCGTATTGGTGGTATCGCCGTCGGCAGACATAGTGAAAAACAGCGAGATACTCAACTCGAACAGCAGAAAACAGCATAGCATGTAGAGACTGCGTCGCATGTCGACTGTTCCGAGTTTCCGGGGAGACTGGTGCATAGTACCTGTCCAAAAAAACCCAAAAAAAGTCTGTACGGGCGCACCTGCAATATGTGAGTCTCCACCTGGTGTGTAATGACGGTACTAAATAGAGGTAAGCTAAGGTGTCCTCTGTTATTAATACTTCAAATAAGGATCTTTTTTGTATACATATATCAGGTAGCACAGGGATAAGTGCTGGGCCCCCTTCTTTTCATTCTCTATGTGTAATAGTGTTAAGGTTTGTAAATGCATACAATGTGCGGATGATCTCGTAATATACACCTCTACACCTCTGTAAACCTCCAGGCAGCACCTAGCCAAGTTGCGAAATGGTGTAATGAAAATGGCATGACGCTTAACCCAGAAAAAAAATTGACATAGTGGTGTGGCACGAAGCCTAGGATCATGAATAACATGCCACATGAATCTCATGCTACATCGTCAGACCATCAAAGTGAGCAGGAAGAAATTCCTAAAGAATGTGACAATTCGCAGTGTTTTTCATAACACTGGGAAGAAAGAAATTCTTGACTTCCTTAGGGAATGCAAGATTTTCGATGAGATATAATTAAAAACTTCGAGGACAAATTGGAGAGAAAATTTGTATTCTAAAATTTATCTCGTAGACACACGGGTCTGAGATGGTGAAAAATGCTGAAGGGCATAATAAGAAAGCCCTGCTAAGAAGGTAAAAACTGTTTATGGTGTGGGTGGGTGGGTACAAATTTGTCATTCAGCGTCCATGAAGCTGCCGAAGCGCCCTCTAGTAGCAGTGAGGAAGCTGCCGGGGCGCCCTCTTGCGTCATTGAGGAAAAGGTTCTGGAAAAGTCAATAACAACCACGAGGGGGCGTGGCAAATTTGTCCAAGTTGAATTATTGATAATTTCCAATTATCCTCAATTGAGAAGAGTAAGATGCCTGGATCAACCAGGCAGCATACCTTGTAGTAAACCAAGTAAGTCTAATTTGAACAAATTGGACGTTAAACTAAACAAACAAACAAACAAACAAACAAACTTCAGTGACTTCGCTGGATAATAAGTTATACGCTAAGACCCTATGTTATTTGTAACGAGTTCATCAATCCTTACACTGGCCTGTAAGAGGCTGTGACTCTCCCACCAGATCTTTTTTCAAAATATAATGAACATACATCTTGGGTGTCTTTATCAATTTGTTGGCTAAGAAGATTTCATATTAGCTATGTATGCTTTTTAGCGTACATAAAGCAAAAGTACCTGGTTGGGCGTGCAGCCCTACAGATCCCGTGTGGAATTTAATCCGACTTGCCCCTATATCGTAGCTCAGCGCAGACAGGGGTCGGTTGCCAAACTGATCAATCCTTTTCACGGGACTTTAATACTCTAAACGGCCGAGAGATGGCATCACGAGTTGAGCGTGAGCGAATAACCACTGCCCACATGCGCCACCTAGAGTTACAACACTGAGCAATGATGAGCGTACACTGGCCGCCAGAGCTACACTAGCTCTGGTCGGGTTAAATCCGAGGTCAGGTGGCCTTGAACAAGTATCTATAAGTATTTGTCACTATCCTACCAGACCTATTGTAATGCTTGGAGAGTGTGGTCATAACCTGGAAGCCAATCTACCATTTTGTTATATCCTTTTGTGTACATCATATAGAATAAAACCACCATAAAGCTAGGTTTCATTATTAGTTTGTTATGCTGTAAATTCTACCTATTAAGTATTTCTGCTTTTAGAGCCTACATAACAAAAGTATTTGGTTTGAGGCGAACACAGGGGGATACCGTGTATGATTTACCCGACCAACCCGTATATCGTAGCTCAGTGTAGACAGCAGTTGGTTGTCAAACTATGATGAGCGACTCTCTAACTGGAGACCGCGAATAGAGGATCTCTCTCTGCTCTATTCAACACTTTCAGAGCAGTCTTGAATATAAAGAGAAGTATAGAGTTTCATAATAACAATTTATTAGCTGAATCTCAAATAAAAAAAATGTGTATATCAAAAGGACCTATCAATTGTTACTGATTATTGAATAATAAGTACAACACCCAGAGCACATAAAGCCAAATAAGCAACACCCCATTAAAGCAAAGCTCGCGGATAGACATTAGCACAAAAAGACTGAACAATTAAAGGAAGCACACCTATACAAATGAACCTAAAATTGGAATATGCCACAGAAAAGAACACAGCGATTACAAAAACAATTAAGAGTTTGTATAAGGGACGAGTAAAAGACTTGTTGAAATAATAGAAGTGAATAACAGAAATATTAGTATTTATATATTTGATCTATATTTTCGTCATCCTTGAATGTAAAGTAAAACAAAATGCTCTGTCACATTAGTAACAAATCGAAGGAGATGTATATTACGTTGAAATTTCCTGTTGGTATTACAATGACAGTACCGTCACTCATAAAAATAGAAAACATGGATGTAAAAGGGATGTCCTTTTTGTACATATGTTGTATTTGTTTCTGTGTCCTAATATGTATGGTACGTGTTATATGATATTTGTGACTGTGGAAGAATGGGGACACAGACGAAACACTCATCAATCTATCATCAATGTTCACAGTGTGGCTACCGAAGCGAAATGATACAAGATAGACTGGTGGACGGCTCTGTGTAGTTAGTTCCTTGTCTCTCACCTAGGAGGCGCCTCTGTGTACAGTGGAGTGCTGGGTTTGGAGTGATAATATTTGCACCACCGTATCAAATGTCAGAGTCATATCACAGCAAGGGTGCCAGAATTAAACATAGTGTGATATGTGCCAGACATGCAACATGCAACATGCATCTGAGCATTCACAATATCATGCTTCATTGTCGGGTAATAAAGAAATGCAGGGACCAATTCCTGAAGAATACATACACAATAATACCATGGATGTAATGTGCGCGGTTGTTCTCCTTCACCCCCAGCAGTGGTTGATTCACTGCTATATCAAAGGCCAATCCTTCTCATACCATGTCTATGTGGTGTGGGAAGTAAAAGAACGCTCGCCTCGGTAAATGTGTAGGGGTGAGATTTCTACCTAAATTCATTACATAGATTCGATCACCACCCTTGTGGTGTAAAAGAACCTTGAGAAAGTCTGGTGAGAACCTGCAATGGTTAACTGGACTTTAAATCAAACCAACAAACAAACCAAACACGGTCGTTCTCTGCGGGTCATTGACGCGTAGTAATATCCGAACGCATGCGGGGATATTGCGTAGTATAGATTTCATTATTCCTTCTATTTTGTGGGAGCCCATGGGCATTGTAGTATACCAAATGTCAGTTGAACCCCAATTTCCTTTCGTTTTACACGAAAGATTAAGTGGACTTGCTGTAGCCTTCATACTTGCCGATCATTTTGACAGAAATAACTTTCATTAACAAACCGGACAACAATAATCACTGTCACTATGTGTGTACAAAGCTTTTAGGTCGAAACATGCGGGAATTCGACCCCTCCTTTCCCTGTCTCGTTTTACTTAGTCTTTTGTTAAAAATTAAGAATTCGTTACCTTTTTCGTCCAGTTCAATATTTATATCACCGTATGTTACTTTTTTGCTCTCATGTCCCCCCCCCCCTTAAAACCAAAACCGCCTGTCAAATAATTAAAAAAAAAAAACAGCATTCTGAAGCGATTTCGGACAATTATCACCAAGCAAATCTCTTTCCCATAATAAATCTATTTGGTCTTCAGAAATCGCATCAGCACGATTAGGGCGATTTCTATATCCAACTGATTTAAGTTCCCGTCTCTTGGCAGCATGTACTTCTCTGCTTGTAGCAAACAGGCGACTCTCTAGTAGGGATTCTCCATACTCGCAGTCTCGTAGGTGCCTGAAAAATAATTTTGACTTATTGTAGTTGCTGTATAATTCATTATATCAAAACATTTAATTATAGCTACATTTAAATTGTCATGTATGAGTTTGATTTGTACCTCTCGATGGCTCGATGTATACCTAGTTTGTGCCATCGTCCCGGTTGACAGTCTACAGGTAATTTCCAATGTATCAGTTCAGCATTTTGGGGTTGATTTCGTTGGTTTCTCGTCCTTCATTACGTGTAGTAACCTAGCACATCATACATTTTCGCATTACCTGTTAAATATGAATAATATGATTATCTATCAAAAATCGCCCAATTCATGGAGACTTTCCAATTGAATAATTCTAAGATATTTTTTAGTGGTTCAGCTCAATTTTACTTTGACGATACAGCATAGCTTGTCGCATTTATCAATTTTCATTTATTTCAGTGTCTTACCAAATCCACAAATATTAATATTTCCAGTTACTTGTTCCATTTTCTTTGTAGTGTTCATATTCCTTTGTTGTCTTGCATACTCTTTTAAATCGTCTTCTGTTAAAATGTCATCTACTTCTACATTGTGTAGGTTTCTGGTCGATGTAGAGGACGATCTAGAAGGCCCAGCATTATTCTGCTCCTGGCCAAGCAAATTATCGATGTCGTCTCCATTCTCCGATGGATCCGCGATTTCAAGGTCGGTTTCTTCCATTTCATCATCCAAAAAATCCAGCAACACTTCCTGTGTGAGCTCTTCCTCCATTTTATATTTCCGGCGATTTATCTTCGATATTTTCGATAATTTCGCCTAGAAATTGATCATCAATTTTCAACCTGAACGTTGGCAGTCAGTCATATTGGTGCGTGTATTCCAGTGCGTGTGCGTCAAATATACGCGTAATTCACGGTAGCGGGCGTGGCAAGCGGACCATTTCTCAGGAATCTCCTGCAGCTGATCCTGACATGTCAGAATCTCTGGGTAGCCGATTCCAGGCGCCCTATGCATTTCCTATGGAGACTCCGTATTAGGTGGGTAATAAAACATGGGTAGCAGCGGGCCATGTGTAGGAGATACGGACATATAGGTAAGTTGTAGTGAAGTTGACCTGTCTGAAAATAGGTCACTCCAGACTAACACACGAATATCTCATGAAAGGGGGAAATCCCCCATTATGCCAAGCATGCAATGTACCAATAACCGTTCAGCATATCCTGCTGAACTGTGATAGGGTACACGAAAATAGAAGAAAGTACTTGAGAAACAGTAACAACCTGAAAATGTTGTTTGAAACTATTCCTAAGAAAGATATCATCATGGTTTTGAAAGAGACAAATCTCTTTGATTGTATATAAAATATTTGAAAACATTGAAAATTAGTCTACGAAAGTGAAAAGCTAAATCATTGATAGTCCCTACATACCCTCAGGGTCCCCTAGGACTTTAAACCACAAACAAAGGGACATAGGTATATGATAATATATTATACCCTTGTGTAGACTAACACCGAGGTTCCCTTCTTTTCTATACTGTCACTGTACCACATTTGTTCATGTACAGGTAGGGGAATGGAGCTTTTACAAAAGCAGATAGAGGTCACCTAACATTAAGTTTCATTTCATGTAATCAAACTAAAAATTCTCTTGATGCTCTGATAGATAATAAAAGTTGGGGAAAAAGAAAAGCTGCATAGACAATAAAAGAAGGGGGGAGCTGCATCGAAAGCTTTTGAATTCTGATCCATTAACAACCACGTGCGACGAAACGTAATGGTGCAAATACCTCAGGAAATTGTGATCTCCTACAAAAGAGTGTTCCATATACAGTAGAACCCCGCCTAACGGACACCACGCGTAGATCGTCAAGCCAGTAGTCGTCAGGTGGTGGCAATGTCCACCGTAAAAGTCGTCAAGCTCAGAATGTCCTTGAGCATTTGCACTGACAAATAAATTTCCACAGGATCTCTGCCCAGGTAGATGACTAATTCAGGCTGGATAGAAATAGTCGCGGGCGTTGGAGCATGTCCAATAGTCGTCGGGTGGTTTAGACTCTAGTACAGTCTGTTGTCGCCAGGGCCAGGGCACACAGGCTCAAACTGAGACTGTTTTGCGCTGCCATTTTAAGGTGGGAATTCCTGCCTTCTTCCCAACATGCACCTGGAAAATGGCGGATCGCTGGTTCTAACCTCGTGTGTATTGCGATCCAGTAACCAGCAATATGATACAGTATCCCTCTGGTCAAACTGATGCTATAAATAGAACAGCCAACCCTGCAATTCCTCTCACTAAAGGTGGCAGGCCAGTCAGAGCCATGCTCTGTTAGACCTTCACATACCGTAACCCGAAGGCGGCGCGGTGCGTGAACGGACTACGGGTGGTGCCGAACTGAATAATCAGTCAATCTGCAGTCGGCATACGCCTGACTTTACATTAGATTTCTACCATTTTACTGCTGAAAGTTGTCAGGACGTGCAAAATGCCAGAATCGTCTACTGTAAACGCCAGGTATGAGATTATTTATTTTAAGCCACAGAAGATGTTACAACTTTGCGAGTCTTACCGTTAATGCCACTATGTTTCTACTACAACTCAAGACAAAGAGGGTCGGATAGGAGTTAATCATTCTACACAATTAAGATGCAGGATCAGAGGTCAGGCTTTGAACAAGTTGAGGTTCACACACTCATAATTAGCGGAATAATCGTTCTGCAAACCGGACAGTGAGGGGCACATTCAAAGAAAATTGAACATTAATTGCTGAGCGATAAAGAAAATAAAGCCCGGTCTTTCTTAAGCTAATTCGGAGAAGTCCACTCTTTGTTTCAAAAGAAAAGTCATCATTATTGACGTTCGAAATCTGACAGAATATACTGATCCTCCTTATGAGCTTCGTAAAATTATTTCAGTATCTTCATTAGGGATCCCCTTAGCAACGTGGAATACTGTGATTCAAGAAGCCAGAGAACTGTGTTTGGCTCAAGCCTTGTATTACAACATTAGATAACAGCAGTTTTTGCGCTGACATATATGAAATATTGATTGCATGATATTTTATACAAATATAACGTAATAAGGTCAAGTGATCTTTTAGCTTTGTTCGAGTTGCTCCATTTCTGTTTTACCCGAGACACCCCCTTGAGCAGCTCATTGCAGGACTTCAACTTGGGCCCGGTCGCTCAGGGAAAACTTCACAGGGTTGAACTCCCTCGTAAGCTTGGTTTACATGCTGAACTGTAAAACGGTACAAGAGAATAGAAAAAAGTACTCGAAAAACAGTAACAACATGAAAATGTTGTTTGAAAGAGACAAATCTCTTTGATTGTGTATAAAATATTTGAAAGCATTGAAAAGATCTGACTGAAATAAGTCTACGAAAGTGAAAAGCTAAATCATTGATAGTCCCTATATACCCTCAGGGTTCCCTGGGACGTTAAACCACAAACAAACAAACATATACATATGACCGCTTAACTATTGCTAGTTAGTAGAAAAGGAAAATAGCAACACAAGATATAAGCCATTTGAACGACAACATTTTAGAAAATAATCTAAGGATAGACCTTTCCTATATTTATAGTGGTTCTACGCAATCATTAGAATTATGGCTTTCTTAAACTCAGCAATCAAGCAGTGCGTGCCTAATAGAAGGAAACTTTATTCCGGTGAAAGAAGGTCAAAGTTGCGAAGTGAGGCTCAGAAGAAATTATTGCTGTTTTTTATTATTTGACAAGCGGTCTTGGTTTTAGGGGGGCATATAAGAGCAAACAAGATTTATTGTTCTAAATTAATGACCTGTATGCCCCTTGCACTTTATCAAAGGTTTATGAAATGTATATAATCATCAATAATGCCTGGAGGCATCATGCCACGGTAGCCAGGGGAAAACCTGAAGGCATCATGCTATGGTAGCCATGGGAATGTATGGAGGCATCATGCTATAATAGCCATGTCATGCTACAGTAACTGTGGGAATGCCAGTAGGGATCATTCTATGGTAGCCAAATGAATATCTGACGGCATCATGCTGTGGTAGCTTCAAGAATGTGTGGAGGCATCATGCTACCGTAGCCACAGGAATGCCTGGAGGCATCGTACTATGGTAGCCATGGCAATGCCTGGAGGCAAAATGTTGTTGTAGCCAAAGGAATGCCTGGAGGCATCATGCTATGGTAGCCACGGGAATGCCTAGAGGTATCATGCTAGGCTAGCCACAAGAAAGCTTGGAGGCATCATACTGCGGTAGCCATGAGAATGCGTGGACGCATCATACTATGGTGGCTACGGGAATGCCTGGAGGCATCATGCTAGGGTTGCCACTTGAATGCCTGGAGGCATCATACTATGGTATCCATGGTTATGTCTTATGACATCATGCTGCAGTAACTACAAGAATGCCTGGAGTCATCCTGCTGCGGTAGCTACATGCCTAGAGGTATTATGCTAGAATAGCCACAGGAATGCCTGGAGGAATTATGCTACAGTAGACACGAGAATGCCTGGTGGCATCATGCTAGGGTAGCCACGGGAATGGCTGGAGGCATTATGCTAGGGTAGCCACGGGAATGCCTGGAAGCATTATGCTAGGGTAGCCACGGGAATGTCTGGAGGCATTATGCTACAGTAAGCTACGAGAATGTCTGGCGGCATCATGCTGTTGTCAACGGGTTAATCACTCCCGGATACGCTACCACAGAGGTGCGTGTTTTGTAGAGGGCGTGAGGCTGTAGAAGTGGGAGTGGCTCTTTGAACTGCTCACAGTTGTTACCTTGGACCTTTCAGGGGGCATGCCCGAGGCAGATCTATTGACAACCTGACCATCAAGATGGAGTAGCCGACTTGTTTGTAGTTTGAAAGCGCACAGACGTGTACGTTCAGCTACTGCAAAGTGAATCCATAGACAACCTTCCAGTTATAGAAGATTTATGCTCTGACATGGACTACTGTGATATTACTAGAAACGCCCACATGGCTGACATTTAAAGACTATGTACGTTTATAAAGCAATAGCGATTAGAAGCAAAAAATAAATCTATAGAAAGGTATTGCTGTCATAAATATTCTCAAAGTATGTAGCCGATCAAGTGGAATTGCCTTCCAATGGAGCTTTTTTCCCTAATATTTACTGCCAAATCCTTTTTTTTATCTCTAGAATAATTCTATTTCTAATGCACTCGGTTCTCAATATAAGCTGACTTGAAAACCGATTGGATAGCCTGTTGAGTATTGCTTTCACTTCACTGTTTGCAAGTTACATAACCTAGAAATATATATACACCATATCATACAGACATACTTTGGCTGACACAAATGCTAAATTTTAAATATCAAAATTAATACATATATGCACAAGTACAGGAGTACAGTGAAGTCTCTGTTTTTTAGGCCTTAGCACTAGCCATTTTCATTCATGTTATTCTGTTTTAGCATTTCCTATCTATTCCTACCCATCAAAATGCTAAAACTCTGAGTGGATTTCCACTACACTTCTCATTCTCAGAGCTGCAGAGCTGATAACATCATGTTGATTGGTAACATACCAGAGTGGATCTGTGAGAACCTGGCAGATTATAAAAGTTTAATGAAAAGTAGGATTCTAATTGAATGCTGGATTATTATTATAGATATTGTAGTTCAACAAATCATTTTCACTTAAAACATTACTTACTCTATGGATACCAGTATGGTCTTCAAAATAGATCTGAATACCATAAGATTCACCAATCTGTACTACAATTACCTTTTGGTGTTGTCCTGTTTGATTGATAATGATTACTATACGGAATCAGTCTTTTACAATTATTTTATTTTGTGTCATTTAGCTATCATCCTGCATCAATATTAATCAAAATAGTGTGTTTATAATTTACATTCAAGTGCAACATATTTCAGAAAAAATTATCATTAAATTCAAACAATCGCAAAATCTAAAATTATTGTTAATACTGAACTCTTGCTATTGGGCAACATAGGCTGTTGCCAGGTACGAATTTGTAGAATCTCTGATTAGTACCACTTCTACCACTACAAGATTTCAATATGTTTTCAAGAAACAATGGATATTTTTTGTGCTGAAAAATAATCCTCAAAAGCATGGAAAATCTAGGAAGTGGCTGCAATTCACTCAGTGGGCAGCAGTTATATATTATTTCAAAGATGGTTATCATTGAAAACTAGGAAGGTCAATTTCAACTAATCTTCAACAAATGGATATCTTATTAGTCTAGTTTTATATATGAGCCATCGATATATTTTGTATATTGAGTAAGCAGGATATATAGCACATATATAGTCACACCATGCAAGATTAATGTATATACCAGCAATCAGCCACTTAGTATTCCTAACTTAGCAAGCTATTTCTACAATTATGAATACTTTATGAGTTAAACTGTTAATTATGACGAAGAGGCTTTGCTGGAGTTGAAAATTTATTACAGTGAATTATCAAATGATAATTTGGTATCATAACTTGATACATGGTTGTAAATTTTACAGTGAACGTTGAGAGTTTATACATGGAATTACAGTGTGCCTGTAAAACATTTAACTGTTGAGGAACAACATGAGAGTTATTAGATATACGATTACAGTGATCCTGTAATTAAAAGTTAGCCAAAGCCAAAGCCCGGAAGCCCCGGGCCTCGAGGAGGTAGGCGACCGCTGAGGTCGCGCGTTGGCAAACCGAGGCCGATAGGCGGGCCCCGAAAGGGCAGCAGACATCTAGGTAGTATAAGCCCCGGGCCTGTATGGACTGGAGAGGGAGGTCACGAGGGTCCACCCAAGCTGCGATAGGCCCGTAGGCTGGTCACAGCCCGACGGCCTATTGTAGGCTGGGCATGGTACACCTGAAGCTAGGCTAATGTCCCTGTCCTTTTTCTTGAGATGGGTGCGGTCCTGACCGTTGATGGCCGGTAGGCGGCCTACATATACTTCGGATACCGCCACCCTCATTAATTGGATTTTTGTCTCATCGAGCCAGGCCTTAGCTAGGCGGCCTTCCGTGATGGTCCCGAACACTTGTTCGGACCACCTGCGTACTTGTACAAAGTCAAAATCTCTAGCATGCTCTATTACTTCTTTAAAATGTTTGAAGAGGGGGGGAATAAAGGCTGAAGGAAAGGCTGGGTCCTGTAACATCCTCAAAATTCCCCAACAGTACTCAGCAAGATTAAGCTCATTCAACTTAGACTTTACCCTTTCCGGGCCTTTGAAGACATATTTATGTAGGAAGAAAGGTGGCGTACCTGCGTCCGCAACGCAAGCCGTAGTAGACTCGAGTATCTGGCGGACTGCACTCTCTATTTCCACATCGGAGGTAGGCCTTATGTTGTCGGGAAAGGCCGCATTTCTGCCGGGCGCCCTGAGTGCCTGGATCGCGGCGGTCACGTGGTCGGTCGCTTGTCGAGACCCCGCGTAGCTGGACACTGCGTAGTTGGCGGGAGCGGCAGCGCTGAGACCAGTGTATCCCGTGCGCGCCTGAGGAGTTGTCGAAGCTGTTGAGGGGGCGGCTGACGAGATAATCCTTAGCAGATCGCCTTCCTGAGACGCCTGCTGAGTGCCTGCATCGATTTCTGCAGCCTTCGCAGAGCCTTCGATTGACTTTTCCAAACCTTGTGCGGCATCCACCGGGGCGGTGCCCTGGGTGCCCACACTTTGTTCTCTTGCAGCCATCTTCGATGCCTGGGTGATCGCTGCTAAAGCGGCATGGATTTCTTCAAGTTTTTCATCGAGGGCATCCAGTCGCTTATCGACTACTGTCTCGTTCGTTTCTCGGGCTGCTCCCGATGTCTTCTTCGTTTTTTCTGCACTTCTGCCTTATCCTTACCCATGTTTAGGATCGATTTGGACGGAGCCCTTAATCCAGTGTTTCAGAGTCTTTGAAAGTTGCGTGGCAGACTTGTTCTTCTGTATGCCGACAGGCGGCAGGTGGGGTTGCCGCTTGCCGCTAGGTGGGGTCCAAGCACGCCTCCGCAGAATTACAGTGAAATTTTCAATCCACTTCAATTGAACAAATTGGACGTTAAACTACCCAAACAAACAAAGTTACCTGAATTGCACTTTTCTCTGAAATTATTTATGGATGGATTGTGAACATGATACACTTTGTGAATAAGAACATGGATACATTGTATTCAAATAAAGTTATATACTTGTATGTCATATTGTCCATCAGATATGTTGGTGAAACTTTGATTCTTCTGTTTGAGTAACTTAAAAAAAGATCAATTGCATTATACTCACTAATCAAATAAGATCTTTCTAAAGGAATCATATAGCTACTTGAAGTTTTATAGCTAAAATTAATTTTCATTAATAGTCTAGGATGAAGTAGCCATATTAACCACAATAAACATATTAATCATAACCATGACCATAATCAAAGTATAAACTTATGTATGTACCTTCTTGTTTTTGGTTTTGGCAGCCACAATGAAGCTCTAGACTTTGCCATAAGGATATCAAATGCATTTGGTGTTGGCTTCTAAAGCTCAGGAGGCCTGATATTGTCCTCATGTGGTTCATTACAAGTTAGTTTTAGAAATCTACGCTGAAATAATGAGACTATATCTGAGATGACCTGTGTGGTATCTTCCACTTTATTCCATGGCCCTTTATCAGATGTTGACATTTCAACAATGCAAGGACTGTCATTGCAGGCATATTGTGAGACAATATCCCTGAATCTTCTCCCTTGGTCAACCATGGTGATTGAGCAAATCTCATCATGTTTATGCCTGCTACACCTAGTCTAATGTAGACTTAGTATGAAGCTGTTTGACACCATAACTGAAATAGAAGAATTGACCTGAATAACTAGACACTAACATTTCAGTCTTACCAATATTCCATACGCCATTATAATTTTCAATGTCAGCATTTATGGAAATAAAAGAATGGGCTTTCTAGAATAATAATGATAATGCATATTTTATAATATATAGATTTATAGTGATATACAAATATATATTAAAATCATAGTGATAAAAACATTAAGATAATAGAGTGAGTGACAATATCACGGTACAAAACCCAACTTCCTGTCACTTTTGAACCAGGTTGCTATGATATCTCCAGGCTAACAATCGTTACCTATGTAACGACAATCGCCGCCACCTTGGGAACCGGCTGTCACCGTGTTCTCACTCTCCAGCACAGTACAATGTTGGGGATTTTTACACCAAGCATATTTCTTGGTGGAATACTGTTAAATTTAACAGATTTGGTGGGGAATAAGTCAAGGTTTCATCCGGTTCGGACTCTTCAGGCATCTTAATTAATTTGGCTAGGTCAAGACATGTGATGTTATCACTTTTTGGGGACGAGATGATTCATCTCGGCCCATCCCAATCCATTTAGAAATAGAAAGGCATTCTGGAGATAGTGCAACCTCCACACTGTAATTCAGACAGTAATGGTTTCACCATCCTTTACCCCAATCGGAAAAGCATCCACCTTATAAGTTACAGGGAATGGAAGTGTTCTGATTTCTAGGTCCACAGTCTGGTAATCAATTAAAAAATTCAAATTCACAGTCAAGGTGGCTCGGACAAGAGGTAACGTGAGAGTGCTCTGATGGCCAGAGTACATCTAATACGGTTTTGGGGGCCATGGGTAGGCAATAAGAATTTATGTCTGATGTAGCAACAAATATTTCAGCAGATTGTGTAACTGCATTAAACTGACAGCCATGGCCTAAAAAAAAATTCCCCAAGAAATGATCATTATTCAATTTTCGTTTCAACGTAAAAAGATTTCCTCATATGACAGCCATGGCAACTTTAAATTATAATCTCTCTAGAATTTACTAAAAACAAGCAGGTGTTCTCAGTGAAAATGAATATTCCCGAAACCTATGATCTGCATTTTGCCCTGTTTTATCATTTTGTATTTTCTCTTTTTTTCGGTCGCTACCCAAATCGCGCATCACAGACTCTTTGATGCAAAACTTTGTTTAGGTAGGGTGAGGTTTTGCATAGTGGGGTGGGGGAGGGGTAACAAGAAACACACCTTTTTTTTAGAATTACGAACAGATTTTATTGATTGCGCTATACATGAGTGAAACGGGTCAAACGATTTTCAGGTGCTGTTGTTGATTGGACGGCTTAAAGTTCTTGAACTATACATGAGTGAAACGGGTCAAAAGAATTTCAGGTGCTCCTTCTTGATTGGACAGCTTAAAGTTCTTGAACGTTCGCAATTAGAAATTAGCAACTATCCATCACCGTGGTACAGCGTACACATGAATGTAGCCATGGTAGCTTCCATCCTCATACAACTCGGCCCCCACAGCGATCTCCACGTGCCTGTGAAAAGAATTGCTGTTAAATATTCATAGATTCACCCAGGGGCATAAGTGCCTTGAATTTCATTGTGAGAAATGTATTTTTTTTATATTTGAGCAAGCTCTTTCTTTATTTCACATCAAATCTTATTTTCTAACATGTGGGATTTTACAGTATGTCACTTCAATTTTTCACATATCCATTAGTATTTCGTTGACGTAACACACGACCAAATCATCAATGCTGTGATTTTTTACCTTGGCATTTGTATCTAGCTCAAACTCATTAATACTAACTAATCTTTGTGTACACATCACCTCTTTTCTCATGGGGCGGAAGAGGCATATTATTAAGTAGTTCAGTTATTTCATCAATGCTCTCTTGCTCTTTTTATTTATCTTATTTTTTTAAGATAGCCATCTTTATTATAACAAAACTTTGGAATCAAACTTCCTTCAATCTAATGGACAGAGAAGAACATATTCATTGTACTAATTCTGTCTCGTATCATTGTCATCTTCTGTATCATAATGATCACCTAAATGCTAGAGATTTATTTATCTAATGACGGATATTTCAAGACCAATATAAAACAATCATACCATGTCAACCTCAATGCGTAATGCTTTCCGTTACACTGGCAAGAAGTAGATTCTTAAATTCACGAGCTGCCCATCTCCCTGTATGGGAACAGGGGGTCCCATTGCTGCCTTCTCTGCTGGAAATGAACATATACACTAACACTGCAACCACACTTACTGTAAGCCCATTTAAACTTACCTTCCATTATCAACATCCCAACAACTAGACATTTCTTATTATTTACCCACCCACTACCCCATTTCATCACTTATCATTAAATCAACAATTGTAACTGGATACGAACTTAAATATAAAAAAGATATTGATATGGTAATTTTTTATGATACAGATTCCGAGTTGCGGAATTATGCCGAGGCATGGTACGATTAGTGCAAATTTAAAGCCTTAGAATGAGATGATTGTTCATGGACGTGGGTGGGCGGGTTCAAATATCTTCCTACACTGGCAACCAGAGCTACACAAAATTAGCTCTGGTCGGGTTGAATAAGCGGCCGCCTTGACCTAGTAGCGGGACCTGTTTGTTAGTCTCCTACCAGATCTTTCATACTGCTTGGAGAGTGTGTCATGCGATAATGTCGAAGCTAATTTTCAATTTTCTTATTTCCTTTTGTGTATATTTCTTAAATACAATGAACAATAAGCAAGGTTTTATTATCAATCTATTTAGCTATGAATATTTCTCACCAAGTATTTTTGCCTTTATAGCCTACAAAGAACAAAACTGATTGGTTTGAGGCGAACACAGGATACCGCATGGGATTTAACCCAACCAACCCCTATATCGTAGAAGGGGTTGGTTGCCAAACTAATATCTTCCGAGCGTCTAGGAAGGCTGGTGTTCCCGAGAGAGGGCGCCGCGATAGTGCCGGCCGGCTCTGAGAGCGGGATCGTTCATCTACCATAATTACTTACAAATTTCCTGTAATTATATTCCGAGCTTGACCTAATCCATGTCTATGCATACGTTGTCTATTATATCTTCACTGACATATGATGAAAGGCATCGGAATAACAATGTGAGTATTTCTCAATAAGCATTTAAGTTCTATCGCTGAACTGTGGCAAGTTGATGCACCCTCTTAGTCGCAGACCGGATATGCTTGCACGCAAGCGACCGGGGCGGGGAGTTAGCTCAGTGGTAAATAGCACTGGACTTTGCTGATTCAAGTCCTACTGCAGCCACTTTTCTCCTTCTTGTTTATTGTACTGTAAAGAGGTACATATAAGAGGCCTCTGCATGGCAGATTTTCAGGCCACTTTTTCTCAAAACTGAAGGAACATTTTCTTAGTACAGCAGATAGTTTCTCTCTTTAGATAAATATGTACCAGATGATGATGAAGTAATGAGTAAAAATGGTAAGGATGAGGGTATCCAAATTCCCCGATAATTCTTTGATACCAGCATATTCGATTAAGCCAAACCCAACAATCTGGATTTCATCTTCTGATGTTTCTTGAAACAAAAAGAGACTACCCTCTTGGATTTCTATTGGAAGTTCATTCCAGTTATTCATACCAGAGTAGACAGGGCTCTTTCTGAGGTTTTGGGTCTCTTTCACCCCCAGCAGTGGTAGATTTACTGCTATATCAAAAGTCAGTCCTTCTCATACCATATCTATGTGGTGTGGGAAGTAAAGTTTGTTTGGGTTGTATAACGTCCAATTTGTTAAATTGGACTTAAGGAAAGTAAAAGAACTCTCACCTCGGTAAACGTGTAGGGGTGAGATTTCTACTTATATTCATCTCATAGATTTGATGAAACCGAAAGTAAGTCTAATTGAACAAATTGGACGTTAAACTACCCAAAAAATACAAACAAAATAATGCATGTCTTTGCAGTAAATCTGCTTACTTAAGGCAGTTTTAATTTCATGAAAGTTTATTCGCTTACCACGTATTGCGGCATACTTTGCATAGTAAATGGTATTTTTCATAGATTATTTCGTTGGAACTTGTAGAGGAAAACTTGATTTCAAATACAGTGGCCTGTAGATACCCTCAGCACGCCTTTTCCTCGCGATATTTTCAATATATTGTGCCCCGTGCATTTCGATAATGTGTGAGGATATCTTCTTAACCTCATTGGATATGTATCGAGAATTCCCCATCTACGCTAGTTTGTTAGACATTTGCTGTCAGGGCTCCACATTATGATATACATCTCTTATCACTCGAAGTCTAATTGAACAAATTGGACGTTAAACTACCCAAACAAACAAACTTATCACTCCAGATGCTCGCTATGTTTTCTTTGCATTTTCATTTTCAGATAGATTTAGATGTACGGAAGGAAAAGTTTTCCATATTGATATGTATCTAAATGGTAACTGATAAATTGGCAAATGGAAACTTCAAATTAAAAAAAAATCAACTACCGATCTGTGTCCCCATTTTTGGCGGCTTGTCATGGGTACTAATTACGTACAGTTACGTCGACGAATTCAACGTGAGTTGATTTTGTCATTGATGAATTGGGTCAAAGCTCCAAAGGAAGTCCACAAATATTCAATATAGCTGATCTCTTGATTGGGTCATTAGCGCCTATACCACCCTCCCACTATATTCAGATTTCAACGGTTGGTTCCTAAACATCGTGGATCATTTTTGGCAACCGGAAAAGCAACTTATTGATACTTACCACATCCAAAGAAGAATCTTAATGCAACAGCGGAATTCATGACCATTTTATCATGAACCATCACTGTTGTCCTTAGGACATGCAGAAGCTGTTATTGGTGAACTGGTATATTTCTCATGAAATCTGTATTCTGTCACAGATGGGATATAAGGATTTTTCAAACTAAAAAGAAAGGATCTGCAAATTTTTCGTTCTACTTTCGCGGGGTGCGCCTCGCTTTGGATTTGTCAGGCAACGTGTCTCCCGCAATCTCATTGGGTTTATTTCCCACAAAACAGGATTGATATCCATGGCGGGAGGAAGTTTTCTAATAGATAATATATGTGGTTAGACGAGGCAATAAATGGCAAACGCGACAACGCTTACCACTGAGAGTTGAAGTTTCGCGGGCTTTGAGAAAGTTTTTCGAAAAGCGGGAGACACACCAAGCGAAAAACTCAGCGATTCCCGGAATCGGGAACACAAAATGGCGAGTGTGTGAGCTATGATTTCATATTTCACCTGATTATTGCTTCCGAGACGCTAAATTATCAGTGGGAGATATTACTATAAAATGATATTTCACATACGTGCAATTTTATGTTGGCGATTCCGGAGATCGCTGCCTTGACTCGCTTGGTGTGTCTCCGGCTTTACGAAACAAATGCTTTCCAACCACGGCGAACAACCCATCGATAGTTGAGAGAAAAAGTCTGAAAGGATTTTGCATATATAATATATGATATATCCATCAAAGACCTGGCAATCACCTTGGAGTTATTGACTCCGGATTTACTTTACTTTCCGTGCCTCATAGGCGTTTAAAATAAGCTGGAAAGTTACTATTTTATTTTGATCTATTTGTTACCCAGGTTTTACAATGATACACCAATGTACAATTTACATATACACTACGAAAAATAATTAAATGGCGTCAGCTTTTGGTGGTAGACAACCAATGAACGAACTACGGGACACTGAGACTGGTAGGAAACTTTTGACCATCCTCCAGCGGAAAGGCCATGAGAAAGTTTCCCGCAGAACTTTCCAGACAGTTTGAAAGTGTGGGTCGCGGGATCCAAATTTGGATCCTTTGTTTGTTGGAGTCGCAGCCCCCTGTACTCCGCATAAACAATGACTGAGCTGCACAAAAAAGCATCGGACTTTACCTTGTTTGTGCACAAAAAAGAGTTGTAAAAATCCCGATACGTTTTCCACTAATTGCTGTCCATTCTGACGCCAATACTATTCCCGGCGCTACATCCGTTAAAGTCCCTTGTCTCAGGTGGCCCACTGACCTGCATTAATAAGTTATTATTACTAATTAGACAGCATAAAGCAATTAGTAAGTGACACTGACCATATGGGAAGCACGGGTATTAACACATAGTTAACAGACCCCCCAAAACATAACAATATACTTACATTACTTCAAACACATTTCTAGGACTTCCATTTTAGTTGGTGATATGTTCATTGTATACTTCTGCATCAGGGGGTAGCTCTTATAAACCACCCAGGTAGTTGTACTATGCATAATGCTACATTTATTAATTTGCAAGTTCGTTTTTCGCTGCCGAGCCGATTTACTTTTTTGTGGTGATTAGATTGTGCAGTTTGAGCTAATTTCATTTGGGATCTGTCAACATTTTGAAAAACACCTTTCACCTGGAAACCCTCCAGGGAGACATAAATATTAGCCACCAAAAAGGTTACCCGATTTGGTCACGTGGTCTGATTAGCATATGACGCAATTTAGTTAATACCGTCAAAGTTACCTGGATTTTAAATGCAGGGTGCAAGCTTGCACTTTTTGACGCTGTATACAGTTTGAGAGACTTTCAAAGCAGACACCCTCAGGATATTAGTACTACAAATACAGAAAAATGAAGAAAAATTAAATAAGTATGTTTCTTCTTCTATTATGAGTAAAAAAAACACAAAACTCAGAATACCAATAAAATATGTACACTCTCTTAGTTTTGATCTTTTCTCATTTATTTTCACTTTATTTTTGTGACCTTCAATGTTAATTGCAATTCTAAATCACAAACATTATACTCGAAAAACAATTGCAACAAAAGCAAGTCCAGTAAATATGAATCAATGAAATAAAGAAACCCGGTATATTCATAGAACTTGGTGATTTCGAAAGCAACGAAAAGCTGGCGAAGAATGAAAGGCAGGGGGCAGAAGTGGAGTAAGATATTTAATTCTACTAATCAGTCGTGGCTCTATTGCCTGGGTAGGGTAATGTTGAGTATGATAGTCTTGAGGAACAGTTCAAAGTAGCTTATGTTTTTCCTTGTATAAATGAAATAGGAGAATGGGAGAGAATCTCCCGACATTGGTAAATGTGCTAGACAGGTAACCCGAAGGGGCTAAGCAATACTAAAGAAAAAGTCGTAAAATGATAAAAATATGTAAGATCTGCCATATACCTCAGTAGTGATAACGATGAGGGATAGACCACATATAGTCATCGAGCAGAATAATATCAAAAGTCGTCACGAGTTTGAGTCTGAGTTTATTTATGTCACACATTTTGTTGGCAACAAAATGAGTGACAGATATAAACTCAAACGAATCGCGTCTAAATTTTGCCCTACCCCTTTTCCACATTTTTTTCAGCATTAAAAAGTAGTGACATAAACAAAACTTTATGTCGCACCCATGACATAAACAAATCCCATGTTAAGCCTATGGCGTTTTTAATAGGGATAGGATAAAGCACATATACGGCGTGGGATGGGCACGTGTAATAATTTCAAGGTTTTAACACAACAATAAGAACAACTCAATGGTCAAATAAACAAAAATATTACACAAATGATTTTGTGATGCGAAAGTTTGCAAGTACCGACAACAATTACAATCGCTCACTGTAGAAAACGTCCACTAGTTTATTCAGATCAAATATGTTCTTATCTAGATAAGACACAAAAGTATAGAAGTGATATAAGGATACAGGAATAGGGTGCCTGAATTGAATCTGTTCGGAGTTCTTTCTGTGTGTTTAGACATAGCAAATTCAAAGAATGGGGTGCATATGAACACACCAAAATAACAAGGAATATGTTTCATTTGGGCACACTCACTCTGTCACCTAGACCAAAACTGACGTATATGTATACGATATCTTTGTCTTGTCTATTTATTGTATGTCTATTTTCCGTTTAGTCCTGATGCGTCTCAAAAGCTATCTTGAAGTGGGTAAATTTACATCCGGTATTACATTGTAAGCTTTGTGTATAACAATGATTCTCCATAAAATCTAAAACAAAAATAAGAGGGAGTAAAGTTATTGACTTTGGTATATTCTATTTAATTCGATACCAAATAATTTTGTTTTCATTATTTAGCGTGGGAGAAGAACGGTTGAATTGATAACAGGAGGAGAAAAGTAGCGGAAAAATTTAATGTATAAAATTTGCTTGACATTCGATCCGTTGAGTTTCCATTGACCGAGTGAAATGTCCGATGAGAAGGTAAGGGTATTTATTATCCACCTGATACACAGTGTCCAAAATAAACCTGTAGGAACTCTGTATGGACATACCTGGCGCATACGGATATGTTGTATGCTCCGGGCCACAAAAACGTCGGATACGGAAAAATAGTGCGTATAAAAGAATAGTGCATAACTAAAGGAAACTAAAATCCGCACGCCACTAGTTGGATAAAGTTGGATGATGAATGAAATATAGACAGGTTTCAGAAAAAGACGGTAGCATACTTCTTGGAGTTGACTCTACACAATATCATCGCATTCACTGGAACACTACTAGGCGTCAGAGCATACGGTCACTTGTATCTGAAACCAGTCAATTTTGTGTATACATGTACATGTATATGATAACACAAATGTATATCTGAGTATCAAGAATGTGATATACCAAGAAAGTGATGTGTCTCGTATAACCGGCCTCTATTGTCCTGTTAAGTATTGCCTAATCTCCTTTATTATGTTTTAAAAGAAAACAACGCCTACATATATTAGGCAACATTACATTCTAATATAACGAAATATGGAAGATCACATTTAATATATATATATATATATATATGCAATATTTTGATTACACAACGTTAAAGTCTAATTGAACAAATTGGACGTTAAACTACCAAAAACAAACAAACAAACATAACGTTATGAACCAACAAATCCCCTCTTTAAACAAAAATGTGAAAAGCGGTATGGGTATTTTAAAGTTGCCTAAAAGGGTGCAACATGACGTAAACAAAAGAAGCATAAAGAAGCCAATGAATAATTTTCTTGCATAAGCAATAACAGAAACCTATCAGATTTCACCATTTCGCTGGCGTAAAAAGTAATTAATGCAAGTTTAAACTTGCTATGCATTCCTGATAGATAATCACCTAATGCCATATAATGACAGGCATTTAGTGTAAAAAGAACATGTTTATAGCATTTGTCTATGTCTTTTTCTGCTTAGATTATGCAATGTGGGACCACCAACGGATTTCTGAAAGTCTATGAACGGTGAATACTGAACGAGAACTTGGTTAGTAAGTGAAAACTACTACCCTCATCGAATATTTGATACCGAATCACAATCGGTGGCACCACCGACAGACTTTAGGGGAACTCAACAGATCTCCGCCGTTTTTGTTAGCCACTCGAAACGGGCTTATACATGTACACGAATAATCATATTAGTTCGCACGGTGACCCGTGAGGGCGCCACCTCCACCCCCAACGGCCCAGGACTGAGTCTAGTGCTGCGTTAGATTTGGTAAAAATCAACACTCTATTACTATTGCCCAACTAAGTTGTCCCATTGTCAATATGCAAACCCGAATAGCTATTAGAATTCTGCATACATATTCTAGGAATCGTTATATTCGGACTACCCACCTCTTTCTTTTCATCACATGACGATTTTCGGCGGACAAAATGACTTGAAATAATCCGATGATTCTGTAAGAGCTCAGGCATGAGCTACCTTACACTTTGGCCAGAACCATGGGTGTGTCAATGATCATGATTATTTACTAAACCCTTTTTTACTGCGGTTATCTATTGGGTAATACATACATCCGTCTGCAGTTTAGGCAGGGTTAACCTTCAAAATATGTCTAGTGTAAACGCCGGCCTAGGAGAACAGCAGGAAGTAATACATTCCTCATTTCGGCAGGATACATTATCCAGTTTAAAGATTTTGTAAACTTTTTGGGTGGATGAAAGTTGATGACGATATTGCATCATCGAGCACCACCTGACGACTATTGGCTAGACGATCTACAGTCGTCACATATTCAGTCCCGGCATTTACACGAGACAACTAAAATGTGACGATTGTAAATCGTCTAGCCTATAGTCGTTCGGTGGTTTTCGATTACGCCATAATGTAGAAAACGGTTGAAGATGAATGTAACATGGGGTCATACGATCTTACGCTATTTTAAAGCAGCTTGAATTAATAGTCGAGAAACGCCACGATTGTTTAAAAGCTCAGTCGTCAACCACCATACATTTTTCTACTAGAAATTTTTGTTCTGCGTGGACAATCACGATTCTTAACTTAACCCTTTTTCACCTGCGATTTTTTAATTTGAAATACATACAATCAGCTACAATTTATTCAGGGTTAACCCTCAGGCAATTATAAACATGTGAACAACAGCAACTAGGCAGAAGATATTGACTAAACGGGACTCATTTGGACGATTATAAATCGTCTAATGTTAACGCTTGAACCACTTCTTCGGTCTACGAATCTTGGTGACGATTCTTTCCCAGGGAGCATCACCTTACGACTTTCCCCTGGACGATCTCCAGTCGTCATGACATGGGTTTTACTATATACTTTTTTAGAGATCCTATATATTCTATCATAACATTATGAGAATATTGGTCTCCGCATCAAAACTATAGCATAGTGACCACAATTTTAGTTAATTAGATTTGGGTCCTCCAACAATTTGAAATCATCTATTGAATTTCCTTGGAAAACAACATGGGTTTTAAAGAGTTTTATCCCACGCCTGGTGTGTTTTCCAATAGACATGACATTCGTACTGAAAGTGAGATACACACGTAGAGACTAATGTACCTGAGACGGGTGTACTTCACACCTTTCCACCAGTCTCAGACAATTCTCCTTTGGTACAAAATTCCAATGGCAAGGTGCTTTTACCAGTGTCATGGGAAAATGGCGAATTTGATTCACATGGAAGAACACACCTGGCACATAGTCTCAGACATAGTCACAGTGAAAACCCTGGGAATCAAGTACCCTTGAGGTGAATGGTGTGAAAATATGTGACCCTACTTGGTGGCCTCCTAGCGGCTAGGTTAAGCGGGATTCACATGATGGGATTCATGTACCTGATAGGGTGTTTGTCTGAGACAAATCCTGCTGAGATTCTGGAACACCTGTAAATTTTAAACGTGTTTAAAGTCAAAATCTCTTGAGATTCTGAAAATTGCTAGGGGTAATTGTCGGCGACATTTGCAGGGGAAAAACTTGTCTCAGTGAAATGGACCCTACAATTCAGATGAAGAGTTTGTGTTCCAGTACAGAATCTCAGTAGGATTTGTCTCAGATAAATACCCTGTGGGATACATGAATCCAACCGTGTGATTCCCCCTTAGCACTGCTTCGTGTGGTATAATCCATGTGTGTTCAATACTTAAAAAGACGTGTTCTCTTCATAAATAACGCGTGTTTTAGACCCAAGTGTTGTGAGATCTTCTGCAAACACCCATACAAATATAACCAATTTCAGTGTGTATGTTTGAGTTCGGCCATTGATTTTGTTATTAATCGTGACCAGAAATAATGAGAAACAAAATGGCTCATGATATTTAGCATATGAAAGTCTCTCGTCTCAGTTGAACTAGACCTCAAGTATGATAATTTTTCGATAGCCAGAGTTTTCTCCGTGATTTTCAGTCATGGCATGACCATGATCTGAGAAAGAAGTCATGGATATTATTTATCAAACCTGCAGAAGCCCCCTCTAGTGAGATTATCACCACACTAATATCAATCAATTTTAATTAAAAGAACACTAAAAACTCCCATTATTCACATTCTGTTTGGATTCATTTTGTTGGCTACTGTAATGGCAAGTAGACCGCAATATTATCAAGATTAAAAATTATTGTGCCATAATGACAATTTACCTTATAATCTAGGCGAATCCTTTTCTGATGTAAATAAGTTCCCCCATTGTTAATTGACCCAGAAGTACTTAAAACTGCACATTTTTAATTGAACTGAAAGAAAGGGAAAACCACATGTAGTCAAACCCAACTGTTACAAAGAACGGGTCGATTCACCTATTATCTATCCCTGATTTTATCGACGCCCCAATTTTAATTAAAAGCGTCCCCCGGTCAAACCCGACGCCGGCCCAGTTGATATGAGTCTCAATGCGCATGCCCACTACTGGCCCTCTATCGGATACGAGGCGAACAACCGCATTGTTTGACATTGTTTGACATTGAGAAAGCTGAGGGAAAAACTGGCAAACCAACTGCCTGCAGCGTAAATTGGCCCAATCCGCGCTCGGCATGCCGCCTCTGATCGACGCCCATTAGTGCTCCCGGCGGCCGCTTGGTGGCAGGTTAATCTTTAACGAGACACTTCTGTTTTGTTCTCGCGAGAACAACGCGCGGAGCGAGATGCGCGCGCGTCTCACCCGAGCGGGGCACGACGCCATCTTTGATTTGACATCCGGCTGGCGGGGCAGTGTGTGATCATTTCTCCGGTCAGAAACGAAGCTAGGCGGGAGGCTAGGGGGGTAAAGGGAAGGTTGGACAGTGAGCAGGGAAAAACAGAAAAAAAACATCACTATGGCGGGCACGATGGCAGGGGAAGGGAGCATGGGGCGGGGTTGTCCCTCTCCAACACCTTCCACTTTTTACGTTTCATCTTGATCAGAACAACTGGACTTTTTTCGGTCATTTCTTTACTTCCTTGCATCACGTTCTTCTTCTTTGTCCGCTTCTCGTTCATCTTCTCTTTCTTCTGACTTTGTTCTTGGTAATGACTGTGTGCATCACCACCAGCGACTTTCTTTTACAGCTTTCTGTTTGTCTTCGTCGGAGTGATATTTGCATGAGCACCCTTAATTTGATGTGACCTGTTTTGCCACTCCTCACATTCACCGTTGGAGGTGGGAGGGGGCAGTTTTGATGCTAATCCAAACCCTGCTTTCCACTTTGCCTTATGGCTTGTCTGGCTAATCTTGTTCTTGTCTACTTGTAGTTGTTTTTTGCTTTTGTGTATCGCACCAAAAAAACCCAGTCTTATTTACATTTAAGTAACCCATCCTTTGTCATTTCGAACCCATTTTTCTAGAATATCGAATTTGTATTTTATGCTGACAAGGTTGAAATATCAAAACGTCAAAAAAACCATCGCGTACCCCTGCACAAATACAGGACAATGGAAGGTGGGACCTCGAGTACAGCAATTCACAAAATAACCTAATACGTTTCAAAATATATTTAACAAATTGCCAACCCTACCTTAGCTTTAACACATTTCTAAAATATATAAGCGGGAAGAAAGCCTTTCCATTCATTCCAAAATCTTTAATAGCAGTGGGAATGTATATCGACAGATTATAAAATTACCTCTTGTGAATATTCTTCCTCCTTTTCAGACTAGAGTACACTTTCAACTCATGGAGAATTTCGTACCTCTGTTGTCTTTCTGTGAAGAAAAAAGACAAAATGATCGATGACATCAATGCTATGGTCATTGTTGTAAGCCCATAATCACTCATTCAAGGTATCTATCACATATAGAGTCGCCCCTTATTAAATGTTATATGTTTATGTTATATTTTACACGTTACAAGTTAGTTGTACTTATGACCATCTTTCATATGTTATTTATAGATGTATATGACAAGTATATGGAAGAACGCCCAAGGGGCCATCCATAAAGTACGTATACACCGAGGGTGTGTGTATGTTGGGTGGGGGGGGGGGGGGTAAAAAAAAATCCGAAATTTTGCGTGTGCTCATTCCTTCTTTTATTGCGTACAAGGTCGGGAGTGTGGGGGTCAAACCCTTCGTACATACTTTATGGTAGGCATATGTCACAGGGACCAAAGCCATTATAGAGGGAGAACATTTTCTAGCGTTCTTGAAAATAGCCACTATTTCACTTTGGGACCGTAAATCACGATTCTGTCTACATTTCAATTCTACTTTTCTATGACAAAAACAAATTTGCGGATGGACAACGCCCCTGTGCTACACTGTAAAAAATTCCCATGAATTTTACTGTTTTTCCCTGGCAACTGGGGTGCCAGGGAAATACCGTAAATTCTATGGGCGACCATAATATTTTTCTGACTGTATTTCCAAACTGTAATAAAACGTATTTTGACTACGGTTGTGACCCGTAATTATAAAATTGCAAAACTGTACAGATATACTATACAAATGGCCCATTGATATGCATACTCCATAAAACTTCTTGCTGTGGGTCTCTAGAACCGTTTTATGTAAGATTGTTCTAGTATTTTAATATAGTAGTGATTGGCATATCAATATCATTAATCATTGCATTAATTGTGATCATTGTTATTTCAACATCAAAGTTTTTTTCAAATCTGATGTTGTCAGTGCAGACTATACCATAAGAGGTATGATTAAAATCTTGACAAGGTTCCATTTAAAATGGTGGGATAAAGTCAATTCTACTCATATTCTAAGAATGTCCCATGAAAGTGGTGTTTAATGCTCTGAATGTAATAATGTCATTTGAACTTGAGAACTGATATGTTTTAAATGGCAGTCACTTTACAAAAGATAAATGAATATCAATTACACATTTTGATGAAGTTAACTTCTGGATTTTCATCACTACTTAGATTTTTTGCTGATGCTAGTAATCGGCACACAGCCTTACGTAGCAGACGAATATGAATACCGGATTTTAAGAAACTACAGGTCAAATGCAATTCAGAGATGTCATCTCTATCACTGACTGGTTAGCCCATGATTATGATTTCATCACCTAATGAGTACTTTTTTTTTACAATATTACATGGGTGTTGAGTACGATTTCCCAATTCACTATAGGGAAAATACTAGGGGTGAAATAAAAAAAAACTCACACTATGTTTGAGTATCATCAATCATTAACTACAAATAGTAGTTTTTATTCTGTACAATAATGAATCCTCTACTTATTATCAGCAATGTATTCCCAACTATTAAAGAGTACGGCATTGCGTGGTAGAATTATTGACAGATTCTTCTTGATTAAAGCAAAATATTAAGAACTCGGTTTCTTCTCTTGTTTAAGATCGGAAACATTTTATTTAATACTGTTGCTGAAATTTGCGGATTCCTCGCTCCCGATAATTTTGTCGGCCACTATAGACCTATTTTAAAACTTTCTCCCAAGAAATCAATTATTAAGAACATGAAATAGAAAAATATGATCATCAATCTTTGTTCTGTTTTTTTCACCCCTTCCCGATAAATTCATGGCCGACAAATTTTACATGGGTTGATTTTGTGGGGCTAGTAACAAGGCAACAACATTCAAAATTGGTGATCCTTGCGGGCGGACTTTTGGTATAACAAAAGCGACCGGGATGGGGAGTTAGCTCAGTGGTAAAGAGCACTGGACTTTGTTGATTCGAGTCCCACTGCAGCCACGTTTCTCCTTCACCCCCAGCATTGGTAGATTTACTGCTAAATCAAAGGCCAATCCTTCTCATACCATGTCTATGTAGTATGGGAAGTAAAAGAACTCTCACCTCTGTAAATGTGTAGGGGTTGAATCTCTATCTACATTCATCTCATAGATTCGGTCAAACCCAAAGTAAGTCTAATTGAACAAATTGCACGTTAAACTACCCAAACAAACAAACAAAAAAAACATGAGAGAAGCTCCAAGACTTGGTAAATATAGAAAGCCGTAAAAAGGTTATTTCCGCCGCACCAAACACTCGCGGTCACGTATGCAGCTTTAATATCAACAGGAAATGACATCTTTGGTTATACTGCTCAAGAAGCATGAGGTGGTCACCTAGTGGGAAATCAAGGAACTAACTTGTCAGGAGAATCATCTTACGTGGTATCGGCTTCTATGGCATCTAGGTATTTAGAAGGAGATTCTCAAACAAATTATCAAATGATATTCAAGCTAGACATGAATATTGTGTAACGGTTTGCAATAGCTGTTGAATAATATATTTGAATCCTGTGACCATATTCGGATTCCATCGTATTCACGTATGATAACGATACCTCAAGACATTACGAAGCTATTTCTGGGTAGTAGATCAAAGCTGTACTCGCCAATAGACCTTGTTCCATCTGGAACTGGTTTCGCACCTGATCTGCTTGGTTACGCAATGCCTGCAGCCAAACAAACACCCGGCAACGTATTCTTAACACTAGACGACTGGCTATATGAGTGTTATATGTTTATAACACCCGGTTGAATTATCTCCAGAGAAGATACAGTGACTGCATTGTATTCTATGTTATTCCAACTTCAATTTGGTGGTTTGTATAAGCATATCGCCTAAGTGATACTTCAGATATGGTTAAGAAATGCACATCAGTAGAAGATACACAATGGCAGAAGCCTGGTTAACACAGGCTTATCTTCATCTTGGAAAAACCGAGACAGTTATCAACTGTTAATTAAGACAGCCCATAGCCATTATTAGTACATGTACAATGCTGTAGTTCGTCCAAGCCATCATATCTTGCTGATACCAACTTGCGTTCACACCTACCGCCCACACTCTAGGTGTAAAAGCTTTGAATCTCATACACACAATGCCAGAGTGACAGGTGTTTGACGCGATGCCCTAACTAAGTTACGTACGGTTAGGCGACGCTAAACGAAAAAACTAAAATAGACAGCGAGAAGTAGTATATAAAAAGAGCCCTGGAATTCGGGTGCACAGGTAAAATTGTAAGACATTTTTCCCTGAACCAATCAAAGAGAAGCAGCAACAACCTTATCCTGTATACGCCGTAACTGTTATCAACCATCCAAACTTGATCCTGAGGAAAACTTGCCGAAGCACTTTCATGGATATATCGATATAATATACGGAAACGGGGTTACTGTGCCTGTACGTGATAAATACGCGGTAAAATTGACGATAAAACGAACCGATGCCGCAGCCAGAGGTCCGTTTTATCGTCAATTTTACCAATTATATACCTTATATACCTTAAAATATCCAATTTTTAACTTACCTTATGGGCGAGTTTTACGATTTTGCCGCCGTACTTGCCCCGTACACCACATAATATCCCGTACGTCGTACGGGTATAAATACAACATGGGTAGGAGCGGGCAGTATGTGCAGGATATACTGACACATGTATATAATAATACTATACCTAGAGGCGAATGTCTACTACTCATCAGTAGTACAAATTCCGTTCGCCACTGAGTGACGAAAGAATATCCATACGTCCCTCTGTACCACGTGACCACTCATTCTACTATTCAATGAGTTGTAGAATGGCATTTTTAATGATTTCTAGGTATATAGTAATAAAGAGACACAGTGACTATGTTATCTCTTGTTTTCGTGAAGCTGCATCTGAAACTACTCTCGCGATAAAATAATCTCTCTGCTTGTATAGTAGAAAAATCCATATGCATTCAACAATCAAGGAAATGCCTCATATGGATATCAGACCATTGGCTTTTAAAGGCAGTTCAAGTTCTGGTATTTGCATTCGGATAGTCTTTAAAAAACATTATCAGGGATGCTTTCTCCCCGACAAATGACGGAACTCCGACATTTCATATACATTGGTAACCCTCGCAGAATTGGAAAATATATCGATGCATAGCCATTCTGTTTTACAATAATGTTATAAATAATTTTTATTTTCGTGAGCGTTTTAAGTTTCCGATTTTTTCCTCATTCGCGACTCTCATCCTTGATTATATCGTGATCTTATCATATATTGGGAGCAATTAAACTTATTTCATAGTTGTCCTCCTTCTTTGACAGTTCTTTTCTTCTAACTATTATGACGTATTCATTATTCAATCCACCTATATGTTATATATAAGGTTTAGTGTATAGCTGCAGCCATGTCATGTTTTTACCAGTCTGCCCTGTGTAACATGCAAATTACTATAACTGGTTACCATTAGGCTCTGTTATCCGTCTCTTCGTTGTCACGACAGGCACCAGCAGCCTACTTCCGGGGCTTGTCGAGATCTCGCGTGACTGTGCGTGATTTCGCGGTTGGCTGATTTGATCACGGTTCGTCGATCTGACATGGCGAACAGGTAATCCACGTGAGACAGCCGCTTACAGGTGGGCGGTCGCCAGGTGAGTTAATTAGGCCAGATTACAGGTGTACTGATGGGCGATAAACGGGGGACTAAATAATAAATACACAGCCGAGTCGCCCACCTGCATCACGCACCATTTGGCGTTTGCGTGCTTGGTCGGTTACCTCAGTCTCCAAACACAGGTATTCTTTATGGTGTTTGACATACGGGTAGATCAGCTTGGAGAGTGTGACTGCACCTTTTCAGCTCTCTCAGGGCGGTCATGCATGATCGGTTTACTACCGTGAAAGTACTGTACTGTTGCCTGTACTGCTTCCCTGCCTTAGATCGCTAATCTGTATAGCAGAATAGATTAATTTAACCCTCTCAGTCCGAGTAATGCCTTGAGGCACTCCCGGGCAGGGGGCGAGGAATGCCTCCAGGCATCTTTTGGGGCCATTACTAAAATGGGTATTCTATGTGCCAAAATTCCTAGACTTTCTTAAATTTGTCAAAATAATTGAAAAACACTATGTACATCAGTGTGAGTCTTCCATATGCAACTAAGACAATGCATATCAAATGCACCTATTGAAGAACTTCCTGTACCATTGCCATAAGAGCATCGTTTTTGTTGTGGTTTTTTTTATTCAAGTATTTGCATTCGACAGAGACCTAGTCGTTCTTCCACGCAAACCAATAAAGCAAGCCGTGCGTTCGGTAACATAATACAGGTGCAGTTGATGAAATAATACAATGCTCTTTGGGTCGATATGAGTATAAATTATATCCACCGAGAATATAATGAGTGATTGGCAGATTTTTCAAAGTTCATACAATTTGGTGCTTTTCATGTTGTTACCCAGGTGAGTCCGCATGATTGGAAAATAGCCATTACAATTGGTTAGCCATCAAGTATTAAGATCCTCAAATTTTTATTTGTTTCCCTATTCTAATCGAATCTTCGTCTAATTCATTTCCAAGATATACCTTTATCTTTTGGTTTACTTCCTTTTTAAAAATGTTCTTCGAATCAGTGGCCTGATGGTCCTTTGTTAAACTATTCCATATACTCTAGCCGACATAAGTTGGCATTTTTCTCGGTCGTGCTGAGGTTGGTTTCAACAGTACAATGTTTTCTTTTGTTCGTTCCCTGTGGGTATATTGCTACATATTTGTTGGATTGCTACATATACATATATTGATACATATTTGTTGGATTGCTACATATACATATATTGCTACATATTTGTTGGATTTGGCATGTGGACCCCCGCCATGGGGTCAGACTGAAAGTGCTAATGTGGTTTATAAATAGTTCTATCTCACCCAGTATTTTTCTCCATAGGTTTAACGTTATGTACTCATACTCCACAGCCGTGAAGGTCGTGTACCCAATACTCAATGGCTCATAGAGTGAGTTATTTTATTGATTAATAATGTTCCTGATCATGTATACCGGATGAGATAAAATCGGAAACCCACTCAATGAAAATAATTTGGCCCGCGCTCCACCTCATTTGAAAGCTACATATTTAACCAGCTTCGCCTCGTGAATTACTCCACAGCCAAACTTTGTGGAGCACCTACCAAGTTTTTTTCATCTCGTGAGTTTCCTTCTAATAAGTCACCTCATGAACGGTGTTTATCTCTTAGTATTTCTCCTATGTGAAGGTATGCTCTGAGAAGAAATATACAATAGAAGTCAAAAGATCATAGATCATTACTTTTCTGAACATGGAAATATGTATTTTATACCTATGCCGGAAATCCTACAGATACCAATCTCTACTATAGTCTTCCCAGCATACTGTGCCAGAATGGAAAAATCCCAACATACTCTGATTCGGATGTGGTAGGAGATGGACTCGTATACAGATACGCCACGTCTTTTGATATACTCTGATTCGGCACTTACATGCTTCAGCCCTACCAGTTCATTCTGGAGACAGTTCTAACGGTATCCTGTTTTAGGTATTCAATTAATTAATATTTTTTAGATCTACAGTACAATTAAGATGTATTTATCGTGTTGGGACATTCTTACGTCGCTTTATATTTCTTTAAAAATATCAAACTCGCTCTACAAACTCTTCAGATAATTTTTTATGAAATGGAACTTGGGAAGAAAGGTAGTCCTAACAACGTGAATGCGTTTCACTAAAATACCATGTTTTAGCGGTTTTTACCTAAACAATTCTCATGTTCAATCCATGTCAGGAAATCTTATCCATAACAAAGATATATTGCATATATCTCAACAGATAGGCCCAAGTCCCGGCTTTCTAACAATGTTATGTTTATAAAGATGTTCCAAATCTTTATGACGTGAGAGCGATTTACATCATTCAAGTTAGAAAAACAGTAGTTTTTTTTTCATTAGTCAGGACTGAGTGGAGAGGGCTCATCTCGTTTTCGATTGACCTACTTAGGCGGCCATTACAAGATGGCGCTAGTGTGCAAGTTGTGAATAGGTATTTAATTAATCGATATTTCTAGGTCTACAATTCTAGCGAAACGTATTAGGTCGCTCATTTCCTTCAATGAAAATATCCAACTCGCTCTACAAGCTCATTTGATAATTCTTGTGAAAAGTAACTTCAGAAGTCAGGTCGTCCCAATAACATGAGTACGTTTCATTTGAATACAAGGTTCTTTATTACTTACCATGTCTAAAAACTTTGATTCTGGTCGGATCCGCTTGGAGATTCTCCCGCACATAGAGAAAGAGTGAACCAAACTTAGGCTTGGAGACTGAAGACCCAGGAGATTAAGTTTCTGATTGATGTAAAAACTCGAACCTGCTATTGTTTTTTTAGGTCTACACTTAGATGTGCTTCTTCTCTTATGATATATTTCTAGCCATTTTGAAAACAAAATTTAGAACTATAAGAAATACAACAATACTAGCCATGACAGGATTCCGTCTTGGATTGATATGATTTACAGACAAAGCAAATCTTTCTCGACAAAGCAATATACACAATATTACCATGATTTCGATCTGAGTATATGATTTGAAATTATACCTTAGCACCGTGCTTTGTTTGTATGAATTAGTTCCTATAATGCCCGTCAGGTGGCCCAAAAAGCCCTATTCTCCTAGGAGATTCCGGAGGTCCGTATTCTACTCAGTAGCGATATGTAGGCGCCATAGGCTTAGTATAGAGACTCCGTATTGGGTGGGTAATAAATGATTTTATAATACCCGGATACATGCATGTGAGTAATCATAACATCTAGATACAACCTGAAAAGGATGATATACGCTGTACAATAATGAAGATCGTGAAACGAAATGTTTGGCCCCCAAAAAATAACAACTGTACAAACGCAGTACACTGTACTGCAGATCACGCAAATTGAATTCCAACACAAAGGAACATTCATGCGTGCTTCAAATCCATCCATGTTGGATAATATATATACGCTTTGTATTATAAAGATACAAAGAATAAAGCAGATCCGTCGTTTTATGCGGTATGATTCACGAAAGGATACTGATGACTTGTATTTTGAGTGCTGCTAAATCTATTGAAGTTATACTAGATTGGCTCAGTTTTCCACTTGATTTCCTTGTTTTCCTTTCAAACTCCCTTTTCTTGTGTAGAAGCAAAGAGATTATAAAGTTAGCCCCATCCACACTAATAAAAGTGGTGCAAACCTCCCTACACCCCCCAGCCCCATCCCATGACCAATTACGGTGTGTTTCCATGTTTTCTCACTCTCTGAGACACTATATTCTATATGAAAAATATTTCTACTTTTTTCATGACCCCAACTGATATCCCTGTGTCAGAATGTAATTAAACGGTTGGAATATAGAAGTATAGTGAGGAAGCTACATATGTACACTCTACACAATAAGGCCATTCAATAAGAGAATAATTGTATTAACTCCACATATTTACCAAAGAGTACAAATAGGTAAGTGTTTAAGTGCAAATCTATGATCATTTTAAGTAAAAACCTAAATATAGATAGGAGACTAGGTTTACATACCTGCATCGAGAATCTGGTTGCATTATCAGTTTGTTTCCTCAAACAAGTTTTGAACTATTCTGGAAACACTAGAGCATATATAAGTGGAATATTTAATTTACAGGTTTTTTTAACACTGTTTATTCGGGTTGTTTTCTTACATCATCAGATCTCGGCCAGGCCGTTCTTCCGCTCCGTTCCGCTACCATTGTACGTTGTATATGACTATAGGCCTGTTTCTATTGGCCGACAAACATTGTGTAGATTTTTTTGTGTTGCCCAGAAAGTCTGTCGGTGGTGCCACAAACTGCGTCGATATAGAAGGGTAGTAGATTTCACTAAATGACCAAGCTTTCACTCAGTGGTGGGTGGTGCCACATTGCATAAACTAATCAGAAAAAGTCTTGGGTCATTTCACGAGCTTGGTCGTTTCCATTGACCGATTTTGGGCCAGCAGTGCCAAAAGTCCGTTGGTGGTTCCTGACTCTAGATCGGTGACAGGAAATCGGCCAATGGAAATGGGCCTTATGAAGTACAATAATCGGCAGGTGGTCATCTTTTGTTCAGAGTATTAGATTTCTGAGATACATATGTGAGTGTGTGTGTGCACCAAAATGATGAGATGATAATCAGGTGAAGAATCGAACAATAATCAGCTACCATCACTGCACGAAAACCACCACTTTATTCATATATATACGCCATCGCGGAAGTGCATGTATTGGCTGAATATTGACTTGTTTTCATATATATATATATATATATACGCCCAGGCCTTATATACAGACGCGTCTTGGCTGTATTTCACACCCGGCGTATATGAGAGGAAATATCCTCTCCCCCACCGCCTCCCGCCCGTTTGTGTTGGTAGAAGTACAGGTGTCCTCAGTAGGAAGCTCTCCCCTCCCCCCGCCCGCTCTCAGTGAAGCCCTCTTCACTGGATGCTTATATACGCCTACAGATGAGGTGTATACACACGGGGAATTGGACGACCTTGTATACGCAAAATACCTACTTATATACGCCGGGCGCATCCATATGTAAAATAATGATGTTCGTGCAGTGCATCAAAAGATTAGTGCGAACCCAATTCTCAAATTCATATGGTAGGCATTCTTGGTACCAGTTTGATAGATTCTGTTCTGTTCTTGATATACAAAGTTGAAGAAGGTAACAATGTGGATAAACAGTATCAATATACATTTATAAAATCCCTGATGATGGCATAATTGCTGACACGATGGGTTTGTAAATGCTCGATTTCAGCCTTGATCAACAATATAGAGCTAATCAAATCAAATTGGGTGGACTCGAGGTTGTTGGGTGTTAACCTAGTGTATACACATGTATTGTAAGTTTAAAGTCCCACCTAATCCTAACACCCTTTATCAAGTCCATCATCACCAGCCTCTCATCTAGAATATCTCCAATGAGAACTCATCTCGACCTCTCGTCCCACTTACATAGTCACGCTTCTTCCCTTTTTTCAGAAAGTTAATTTATTTCTTCTAGACGACCACCTCGACAACGCTATCCCCTTAATTAAAAGTTCCGCCGCCGGTATTAAGTTATTGCGACACTTTTGCGGACATGATTATTTTAATTGCGCCTTAATGAAATCAAATCACGTGACACGGACCTCGAGCCTGGCGTGGCCACGGCCGTGACGTCACAAAAGGACATGGACGGGGACACCCCCGAAACCCGTGCCCCGCGTGTAAAAACCCCTCCCCATAGACCATTAATTTGTGTCCATTTAGGGAGCGAGGGCTCACATAACTAGATTTGAGGGTCTACCGCATCTTACCCGGGCCTAGCCTCACGCCGCCCTGCGTGAGAAAATTTAATTTGCTCACCTTTGGCTTGCGAAGGCTCGCCAATAAATTAGAACAATTTGTTTTAAAACAATGGCTCGGAGGAGGAGGTGGGATCCTTTCCTTTTTTTATATACGGGTGGGTGGGGGGAGGGTGGCCGGTGGAGTTAGTGGCGGGCCGGCCTTGGCCCACACGGCCGCCGCCGCCGTCGCCGCCGCCGCCGCCGCCGCTCACGGTGCCACAGCGCGGGCGCCACGCCGCACAAAGTTGTTGGGGTCACAATTACCGGTGACCCCGGCCTCAGATCTCGCGTTGTTTGGCCGTGATTTACGCAACTCGCCAACAAAAATGGCGGCGGCGGGGATGAAACGGCGGCGGGCAGAAGGGGCGCCCATGGCCTGAATGTCATGCATCAGAGAGAGGAGTTGGGCGCTAATGAAGCAGCAATTATCAGCCTACCCAGGCCTACCCGGCAAAAACCCACCCGCCGCTTATTTTTCTGGTCAGTAAACGCACTGGCCCGCCATTGTCCAAGCCGTATAATGGGGCTAATATAACATGCTTGCCGTTATAGGTCTCACAACGGCGTCTTGTGTTTTCCTCCACTGCGCTCCTTAGATCTTGCTTCTAGGCATGTCATTCCGGCAGAAACACCACTTTGGAGAGTGCTGCCTAAATAACACCTATCCCACCCCAGCAATTAATTACAGAGTCGGACTCTTTCAAGTGTGTCCCTCTGTTGTCATAGCAGCGCCCTAGTTAGGTGTCATCGCTTTTTGCGTCGGAATCAAAGCGAGAAATTGCCTCTCGACGCCACCACTGACATTTGTCGCGCTTATAAAAGGCACACGCACAATTAAATCACCTCTGATGTGAGAAATTCGCGCCAAAAAATAAAATGGAGTGGGGAAAAAAGGACGGGAGTAATGAGACGAGACATGGTTGTCGGTGGTCGTCTGCTTGCCCGCCTCCAAGACGGGAGGGGGGTTGTCCATCCCCCCTTACCTCACCCCTCTCACCCCCACTCCTTTACCCCACACCACACCTTTCCTCTCACCTTCTCCTCCCCTCACTCCCCACCACAGCACGCCTTTTTACGCTGCTGTCCATCTCCATCCGAGGCCCTTTTCCATGACGTAGGTAGCCGTGAGTTATTTGTGTGTGACAGGCCACACTCATACTCCACCACCTGAGCCTAAGAATACCCCCTTGCTTTAGGCCCAGATCGGCCTATGCCTGGCCTGGTGTCATCCTTGGCTCCTCCCAGAACGCCACACCAATGCGCATGCGTGGCGTTCTTTCGCGGGTCCCGTAGGCGTTCTCTCTCACCTGTGAGTTATACCTCCCGCGGCGCCATGCCCATATATGGAGCGTCCCCGCCTAGCGGCGCGGGCCGGTACTACAGCAGCCCGGGCTCCTATTGGCACCGGCTCGCTACATACGACGCTGGCCAAACACAACGCCTCCAGAGAAAAAAAGGCAAAATAAGTTCCCATCTTGTGTCACAGACGGATATAGAGATGATTTCTACGCCCATGTCCGGCTCAATGCGAGTATTTTGGCGACCATGGGAGTTACTCGCTGAGGAGCCGCTCGGAGCTGTTGCTAAAACGCACTCAGGGTTGGTATATGAAGAGGTTCCCTGTGGCGCATACCACACCATATTAAACCATTAACAGGATGCATCAAGGAAGTAGCGATGATAATCAATATAGATATTTCAATAGGGGTAACAATTAATTGCAAGAATCCCATAAATTTAGGGGAAAAAAAGTAAAAGTTGAATATAGTATTTGTTTTGTCACGGGGCGTTGCAAGGTTCGAGCTCCTTTCCCACCACGTAGCTGAATATAGTCTTTGATTTGATTCAATGAGATGCTACCATGCTAATCCATGAATGAATTTCTGTTAGTGACTGTGGTCGAAATGGTGTTAACTCGGGTTAACTCATGACTGTGATAGAGCGCTGTGTCAGGGTGCTCTGTGAAATTCTGCCCGTTTTTTGGTCTCTCATGAGTGATTCCGTCCGAGTGACTTTTATTTGGAACTGCTTTGAGATCATAATATATATGAAATGATGGGTAACGAAAGAAGCCATCTCTAGAGGGTAAATGTAAACTAAGGTTAATGATGCCGGAGACACATCGAGCGAGTCAAGGCGGCGATCTCTGAAATCGCCAATACAAAATAGCATATATATATGATATCTCACATATATATATGTGAGATATCATTTCATAGTAACATCTCACATTGATGATTTATCATTGGATAAACAATTTTCAGGTGAAATATGAAATGATAGCTCACAGACACGCCATATTGCGTTGGCGATTCTGAGAATCGCCGCGTTACTCGCTTGGTGTGTCTCCGGCTTTAGGATACAGTTCAATGACCGCATTAAAACGCAACTCTCCATATACTACTACCACCCTAAATTCCTCTCATTATTGCGCGTACCCGTGATTTTACCCCACTTCCAGATATTTCCGAAACCACTGAACCACCAAATCCCTTTTAGACCAAGTCTTAACTGAAAACATCATCTAGGCGATACTTAGTCCCGGCGTCCACTGAGCTCCCGATGCATCGCCAGACACAAAATCGATATCGAGTTGGAAAGTCAGCTTTGATCCGTAGCCGATACACTTGTTGATGCACCCCGATTCACGGATCGTAGGGTCTGTCGTTGGGTATCGAGAGCTGAGTGGACGCCGGGCCTTACTCCTTGTTCGGCATGTCATTCATCGACAACAAAAGGCAGTTATAATTACAGTAGAACCCCGCGTAAACGGACACCATCCTTCCGGACCCAAGTGTCCACATCTAACAGAGGGATCCGTTCCGAGCAGAGGTTTCTGTGAACGCAGGATGTCCGCTTACGCGGGGTGTCCGTTAAGCGGGGTTCTACTGTACATCTATGTTGAAGGTAAAATTACCGGGCCAGGTAAAGATTTTAAACCTACCCGTTAAGGTGGAAGATCGGGATGCCCCTTTCACCAAGTACGCTCAGGTCTCTTATTTACGTGGACACTGATATATATTGTACCAGCTGAATATTTCGATATCATTGTATGAAAGGTATGTAGACGTTGGGCCCACCACCCGAAAGTCGGGACGTTAGGGCCCGCCTAAAGCCAATCTGGCAGCCCAACAATCATAAGATCGATTAACATCATTTAAATATCCATATTTGTCAAATCTTTAAAAATAAAAATAAAGTATAAGAAAATCTCTAAACCATACTATTTCCGTAATGCCACACAGGTTAGGGATAGGGATAGGGTTAGGGTTAAGATTAGGGTAAGGGTTAGGGTAAGGGTAAGGGTTAGGGATAGGGATAGGGTTATGCTTAGGGTTAGGGTCAGGGTTAGGGTTAGGGTTAGGGATAGAGTTCCCTAGTATTCAAACATTAACCAATTATGCAAAATTAGATGGGCCCTAACGTCTATTTATGCTATTTCTCACTCCCGGCACCATAGGTGTGACCGCAGCTACGCGGTGCGGCCGAGGCGCGGCCGAGGCGCGACTGAGGCATTCACACCCCCGGTGTAGGGTGGGCCCTAACGTCCCAATTTTAAGGTGGTGGGCCCTAACGTCCTGCAATCGTATGAAAAATACCACTCTGTTTCAACCCAGTGTCGTGGACTTTTTTAAAACAGAAAATTGACGTTGATGTTACCATTGAGGAAGGTCGTAGATCACACCGCAGAGATAAATACATACCTGTAGCTGATCACTAACGGGACATCTTTCCTATGTAAAGACAGCGGCAGCGATATGAGGCAAACTGAAATCTGTTATAGCTATGGTAGCCAGTGGCGCCCTCTTTGGGGAACTGTTGGTGTCAATGCCCTTAGGAACGGTCGGTGTAGTTTGGCAACCAACCCCTTCTACGTACGGTCGGTGAAGTGGGATTCACACGATGAGATTCACGTACCTCACAGGATGTTTGGCTGAGAGAAATCCTGCTGCGATTCTGAACTCGAACACAATCTCTTTGTCTAAATTGTAGGGTTTCATGTCTCTGGGACATGCTTTTCCTACTGCAGTTGTTGGCTATATTTACCACTGAAAAGGAACAACATCTCATGAGATTCTGAACCCTGTGGTACATGAATCCCATCGTGTGAATTCCACTTTATGGTTGATCTCCTCTACTTGTTTCTGTGAAAAGCAGACCCGGAGAATAGGCACGTACAGCATGCGATGATGCATGACCTCATAAGGTGATTCTTCATTACAGATAACTTTTATGTTTCCTTGAAATAGTTTGCATATTCATATTGTCTAAGCAGGAAATATGAATTAATCTTACATGAATAAAACTAGGAACATCCCTGAACCTTGGGAGTTTGTAAAATATTCAGTCCTAACATGCATCTGAATTCCCTCTTATTTTCCATAATTATTATTACTATTATAATAGTATTATTTTACTATACATGTAGTTATGTTGATAAGTATTTTCGCATTGAATGAAATAAATACGACCTGAGGTGTGACTTTTGATTTTTCTTAAATGTACCTAATCTGTCTTTGCGCCTGTGTAATGTCCTGTTTTTCCCGTACACTTACAAAGACCTGTCTAGGTGTGCACTAGATTTAGGACAATATGTATGGAAGATCGTCTCTGGGAAGATAAGCGTACTTTTTTTGTCAAAACAGAAACACACAGTAAACCAAACTCTGTATCAAAAACATAATGGGAAGGAGACGGGGCTGCCCGAACTGTGGTTATATTCTTTTAGAAATATTAATACATCATAAAATATTGGTGCAAAAGTATTTTTTTTCACCTTTCTGTTGTTACCAACTAATTGATATATGTGTGTGGCTGAATAAACCTATCAAAAATAATACCACAGAGAATTGTTGCAACTATGGGCCAGTAAAATTTGTCTCAGTTCTTGTTTTGGCAGTACCCAACAAACCTTGGTATTCGTCTAGCATATAAATGTACACATTTTTAGCATATCCTAAAACAAGCTTTCTTTGAATGGGGTGTGTGACGTTGTAGCTGTAGTAAAAAACAGTATAACAATAGAATGGATGAGCAGAATTTGGCAGAAAAGATGTACATATATAAGCAGGCTTTATTACAGTAGAATGCACGTTGTGAGTAAAAACCTATAAATATTACGTCTGGATATTATAAGACAAGTAATACTGGAATTATAGGTCCGATTTATTCAGTTCACTGCGAATTGACCATTCCTTCAGTAATTCCTTACGACAACATTCTAGTTGTCAAAACAACGTCGAGATAACATCAACAACGAACCGGAGACGGTGAGCATCCGGTGTACCACAATGAATAAATTCTCGAATCTGATTGGTTATAATTAAAGCAAGTGGCATTATGTTACTATCATTGTATTGGTAACAAGACCTTCTGTCTGCTGATGGTTGAACTCGGTCTCAGATGCATGCTTATGGACAATAGATGGAGTGAACAAATACAACTTGACTGCTGCCCTATTCGGTTTGATGTAGGTTTTATTGAACAATTTAGTTACAGATGGCCTTAAACCAAGAAAGGTTGATACGTAATACGACGTCTTGTGGTTTAGAGAGCCGCCTGTCCATTGTCCATCTTCTCTATGAAATTAAACCCAGGAATTCACATAATACAGGGTACATCATTTGGGAATTTTGTTTTGTTCTCCAGCCATAGGCATAGCGTTGTATATGCACACAATTACTAGACATCTAGTTAAAGAGTGTATTTTCCGTATACAGTGTTTATAGAACTTTACAGCTTTTGAATAATGTTTAGTAGTTTACTGAGTCCCCATACATCTTCAATGGGGACTTTGTATACGGTGGATGATAAAAAGCATTCACCTAAAATACAGTGACTTCACGAAACCAAAAGTGAGAAGATATAGACTTTTATAAGCGATGGCCGAAACCATTGCACAACGGGGAACGTTTTTATAAATGTGAATATTCGATCTGATCCACCAATTTGACTAATCCAAGTTAAGAGGCTATGGTAACGACCAAGGGCCGTGTTCCTGTCGGTGATTATTGTTATTAAAACCAGCGTGGTGTAGACCGGAAATAGCAACCCATAGGAAACAAGTTCTTCCGCAGATGTAGACATAAATATATATATACTCCGAGGAGGTAAAGCTACTTTTCTCGTTCACCCCCAGCAGTGGTAGATTTACTGCTATAACAAAGGCCAATCCTTTTCATACCACGTCTATGTGGTGTGGGAAGTAAAAGAACTCCCACCTCGGTAAATGTGTAGGGGTGGGATTTCCACCTATATTCATCTCATAGATTCGGTCAAACCCAAAGTAAGTCTGATTGAACAAATTAAACATTAAACTACCCAAACAAACAAAGCATGGTAATAAGTAAAAATATATTAATGACGCCTACACTTATTCGAGGTGTCGCCAAAAAATCGTTCTGAATGATTTTTTAGCGACACAGAGAACATAAACTTTACTTAACTAGACAGAATAATATGCTTAAGATGTTGGGATCAACCCACATCTTATAAGTACATATTGATTACAACATTTGTTCCCATAATATTTAATGGTGTTTGAATTTACAATTAGCATTCTCTACAAGGGACATAACCATTGTTAGTTCATGAAGCAGTCGCTAGGTGGTCAGGGGACAGAACCTGTAGTCTGCCTCTTTGTTCTTACTAAATTCAACTGCCCTTCAATGTTTTACCACGGTTCCATTGACTCTTTACCCCCATCCCATAGCAGGGTGACATAATGATTAAACCCAGGATATGACGTTTGTTACATGGAACAGTTTATATACATATGTGAGCAAGGCTAGAGTCGTACAACTTCTAAATAATTTCTCCCTTCTTTTGCATTTCCATTAGCAAACAACACCTACTTTTTCACCTCCATCAGTGAAGAACACCTACTTGGGTGGGGGGGGGGGGGGGGCGTCATAGTAACGCCCATGGATCATAGGCTGTATATGCTGTAAATAACACATATATTTTTCTGCACTGAATCTGTTTTTATGTACTTTAGCAGACTAGGTTTTTCTGCCCATGTTCGACAAACCTAAGACAATTTCTAAGAGCTCATAACAGGTATTTTTCCTTGGTTACCGCCAAACAATCCATGAGAATGTTTTATGTCTTTCGAAAGTGTCTATCAAAATTGAAACCTATTTATGTTGAGCTCAGTGAATCTTATACCTAATTACATTCAATTAAATTCAGTCTCCTTGACCCAGAGCTGAAGAGCTGAATCACTTGTCAATTGTTGTGTCTCTGTATTGCCATCAGTGCCAGTCTACTGCTCAAGCCTCTCCTCCCCAATGGTGTTTCCTGGGTAGGGATCAAGTCTTGTCATGGCAGAGAAGTTGTGCTCTGCTGAGGCTATGTTCACTGGGATTGTTGTGTAGGTGAGAAGCCGTCTGTGAACGATAGGAAAGGCAGCTTCATGGCAATCTTTTAGTGCCTAAAGATCTGTTGTAGGCTGTAGGTCTTTCTATCTTCCTTCCACTTTGTTTTCTACAAAGCATACTCAGTTGGAATTATTGAGAATGGCCCGGAGGATCACCCTTGTACATTTCTATTAGATCATAAGGATATTAGCTGTCTGGTGTTGAATAACTTTGTATATTACAGCCTGCTTTCGTAGTTGTTTTGGTGTGCTTGGAAAAATGTATCTCAAACTGATTGTTGATGTTATAAAAAAATGGGATTAAGATGGACTGCCTTGCATGATCTCACGGTATGTCTGTCTGATAGTTGTCCTTGTGATGCTGTACTAATGTGTGCCTAGGGAGACAGATGGTTGCTCCGACTTCATCTGCAACTTGCTGAACCTTCATGTAGACTTCCCTAGAAATGTTGGCAGCATCAGTACACATCTCTACAAATCTCTCCTTGACATCTCCACTAAGGCCATACACTGGACAACGTCCAGTTGCTTGGGCTGGAGCATTTGTGACAATCGTACTCTGCAACACCCTTTCTGCAACAAACAGTGATACAAGGAACCAGAACTCTCTAACTGCTGCTCATAGGGTGTTAGCCCTAATCACAATCAAGGTATTTTGCTAGGTGATCAAGGGCTTTGGCTATAGCCACAATAAACTCTGTAAAGATAATTAGTGATTTATGGGATTCAACCTACCTTGATTGACATAGTTTTGGCACAATCTTGTGTGAGGATCAAGGAACATGCTCCTCATTCATTTAAAAAAATTTTTTTTATAAGTTTTTATTTGCTTTCGACAATATTCTGTCGCTCTTCCAGGCAAACGTTACACAAATCAAACGTTGATGAGATCCATTCATCGTATCTACCTTACAGTTAGATATACATTTCAATACAACCATAAGTGTAACTTTACAAATTGTAGAATTCTTAACTAGGGATGATTACAGGAGAGATTGACATTTGATTACCAAGTTCTTTTGGCTTTGTGAGGAATCAAATAGGCATGCCATTTGCGATATACAGCTATCTGTTTTCTATGGTTTGTAATTTTTGTGGTACTCCCTTCTTAAATAACTTCTTCGACGTTGTCTTTTGAATATCTGCACCTAGAGAGTTCCAAATAGCTATACTTTTGTAGGTGGCTGACCTTTTGTACTTATCTTTCTTGGGAATATATCTGCATGTTCTCATATCTAAGAGAACATTTTTACTCTGAGGAGATGGATGAATTGTTGGCCGGAAGAATTCCCCAACATTCTTTACAATTCCAAGCATGTTCCAGACTGACTACTGAACATTGTTTTGATAGAACAAAATTCAGAATATGGCTGGCACAGTGGGTTGAAACTGCCAGTGGACACTATTCTTAAACATATACTTGTACTCCCCCTGAGGCATCTTGCATGACACTTGCCCCATCATAACCCTGCCCCCTGATATACTCAAGATTGGTGCCACTGTTAGTAATCATGGCAAGAGAAGCTCTAGTGACTGATGGAGCACACAGGTTAGTCAGTTAGCTAAATCCAATTAAGTCGTCCCTGATAACATAATTCTCAAGGTCCATATACCAAACACAGACAGAAGTGAATTGCATGACCTATCTGAGGCCTCATCACCCTGGACAGTGAAACTCTGAACCATATTAACCTTTTTGACTATCTGCTCTTTTATAACATATCCATGTGCTTTGATCAGTTTGTTTTGAATTTTTGGACTCATGTATGTGGCATTTTTCTTTGCAGTCTTCATGTGGTTTATCAAAATTTGGTCACCTTTGCATTTTTTTAAATCATAGTAGGGTGCAGAAATTGCCATCAGTTTCTTCTGACTCTTCTTTTTTTATTTTTTTTTAATTGGTGTCTTTATCCTGCGAAGGCTTCAGCTAACGCTGGTATGAGCGCCCTCACAGCCTTGGCAATTACAACAGTAATAAATCCTCCACTCTTAATACTAACAATCGTCAGTTAAACTACCCATCACCGATCAATGTCCTTAATCCAGAGTTCATTGGCAGCCATTGGCTGTCAGTCCAATATTGAAGTGTTCATCATTTAATAGGTAACTTCACCAATACTCAATGACGAGATTATGTGATCGTTGTTGGTTCCAATGTTCATAGATCTGTTGTCATCGTTCAAAATGTAGTATAGGCATCTTAACTAGTTACAATTTTCAGTACCTTCACCATTAAAATACAGTACATTCGTAGATATCACAATGGGTTAGACAGAACTCACAGGGGTGGGTACAGCCCGACTTAAATCACTGTCTAATCAACATGTCCTGCTTGGTTTCTTCTTGAATACCTTCAGTTCCCGAATATCTCTAACTGCGGGTTTCAGTTTATTCCATAACAACTAACCTCTATAAATCGCACTGGATTTAAAACCTTCAATTTTTGGTCTGGTCACATCATACAGTATACTATCCGTCGACCTAGTTTCTCTTTTAATTACTTTAACCAATTGAATATCATTTTTTCTACTAAACATGTAGTTTAAAAGATGGCAGTCTCTCCTCTTGTTCAAGAGTGGTATTTTTGCTCTCTTATGCAATTCTAGTATATCATAGTTCGTGTTCGTTTTGTAAATAATCCGTAGAGATCTGTCTTGTAGAGATTGAAGTCTGTTCAACTTAGTAGTACTTGCGTTGCCAATAAAGAGGTCCCCATAATCTAAGTATGGTACCACCATTGTTTTGTATAAGGGCAGCGCTGTCTGTTCATCCAAATATTTTCTAATTCTAGCTAATAAATATGTCTTATGCAAAGCCATTTTGATACTATTTTCTACGTGTTTATTAAATTTTAATTGCGGGTCAAGCGTTATACCTAAATATTTGAATGTATAAATTCTTTCAATGAGTAAATCTGCCATTTTGATTTGGGTGTGTTCCAGGTTTTTAGTTTTTTGATGGGTTCCGAAAATCATATATTTTGTTTTACTTTTGTTCACAGTTAGTTTATTTTGATTACACCAGGTATTAATTTTATTTATGTCACTTTGTAAGTTAGTTGAGATTGTTTCAATAGATTTTCCTTGGGAATATATCACTGTGTCGTCGGCGTATAAACAAATGTTTGTGTTTTCTATCACATTGACCATATCGTTCACATAGATCAAGAAAAAAAACGGGCCTAAAATTGAGCCTTGGGGCACTCTACACGTAACTGACCTGAGGTCTGATGTTTTCCCATTGACAAAAGTCTTTTGAGCCCTCCCAGTTAAATAATTTTTAATCCAAGATAGTAATTGCCCCTTAATCCCAGTTAAATCTAGTTTTTTTATTAATATTGAATGGTCTACTGTGTCGAATGCCTTAGACAAATCTATGAACGTTCCTATCGTTAAATCCCCATTATTCATTCCCTGTAAAATGTCCTCCATTAGTCTCAGTGCAGTATCTATAGTGGAGTGCTTTGATCTAAAACCCTCTTGGAAATCGGTTAATAGATGATGCGTTTCACAAAAGGTTGACAATCTATTGTTTACCACACATTCGATTATCTTACTCATAATAGGAAGGAGAGAGACCGGTCTCAAATCTGAGACCGATCTCCCTCCTTTCCGCTTCAACAGTGGCCTCACAAGTCGAGAAGGATAAATTTAACAAATAGACCACTTGTTTTGGTACAGCCAACAAAGCCAGTTTCATAAATCTTGAGGAAATGGCGCATATTCCCGAGGCTTCCACACATCAATTTTATGGAGTATTTTCAATAATTCCTCCTCATTTGTAGCAATATTGTCAATGGTTACATCTGATGTATCACCATAATACAACCAGGGCTCGTCAAGTTTTGCTGCCAAATTAGGTCCGATATCACTGAAATAATTGTTTATGAGGTCAGGGAGATCATTCTCATTTATTTCCTTATTATTTGTGTCATCATTAAGTCTAATTTTGCTCTTACTCTTGTTATTTGGTAATACTGATTGCACATGTCCCCAAAATTTTTTACTATCTCCTCTTGATCTCTCCAAATTCTCTTTTATAAAGTCTGCTTTAACATTATCAATAGTTCTTTTACAGTTGTTTCTTAATTGTCTCGCTCTTATCCAGTCTGCTTCTTTGTCTGTTCTTTTGGCTCTCTTCAATGCCTGATCTTTGTCTTTTATCAACTCTAACAACTCATTGGTAACCCAGGGCTCCTTAGGGTTTTTTATTTTAAACTGTTTGATGGGACATTGTTTGTCTAACTTAGTTTTAAAAATATTGTACATTCTTTCCCATGCGAGTTGGACATTAGTCAAATTCCAAAAGTCCTTCCAGTCAGAGCCCTGAATGTCGTCAATGAAGCATTGTTCGTTAAAATTTCTGTATGATCTCCCCTCAAAATCCATTTTTTCATGTACCTTGGCGGATTTACCTTCTACCAAAAAAATTGGACAGTGGTCGCTGATACTAGTTGATAATATACCTTCCATCTTATGATTAAGCAAATTGGTTACTATCCAATCGATACACGTTTTCGAATTTTCATTACTCCTGGTAGGTTCGTGGACAATCTGTTGTAAACCATGTACCTTGAGCCATGTCTTGATTTCTTTCACTAAATCATTACTTTTATCCAACCAGTCTAGGTTAAAGTCGCCAATTAGAACGATATCTCTTTTATTTAAGTTGAAACTATTTAACATTTCCTTTACTTTTATAAACATCTCCACACAATTTCCATCCCTGGGTCTATATACCGCTGCTATAAACAATGGATTCCTGTTAGGTCTTATTACCTTAATCCATAACGATTCTAATGTTATTTCCGACTGATTTAGTAGGTCATCCTTAATAATTTCATAGTTTAAGCCCTCTTTTACATAAATCGCTACACCTCCTGCTGTTTTAATATTACTTTTACCCTCTTCCTTCCAGTTCCTATCTAATCTCATTATTTCATACCCTGGGATTTGTACCATAGCGTCCGGTATCTTTGGCGTAAGCCATGTCTCGGAGATGCACAATATATCGAATGATCCAGCCATTTGAATCCTAAGTAATTCAATTTTACTCATCAGACTCCACGTGTTAACATGTCCAATTTTCAACCCCTTACAGTTCTGTACCTCAATTAAGTCATTCATTACAGTCATATGTACATATCCCATGCACTACATACTTTAACATGAACCAATATTTACAGTAGGGATCAGTGCAGTATTTGCTCCTCCCTAGAAAGGGGGCCCTAAGCATGGGCTGTAGTGAGTTCAGTGTGTGGTCTGACGCGGCGTACCGTTACACTACCACGAATGCCTACCCGTGTCCGAGCTCTCTACCTTGTTGACTCTGTCACAGATTTCCTCCGTTCTGATTGGCTGTTGCTCGCCAAACAAAATCTTGTACCTTAGTAACGTGTGCGGTCTGTTTGGGACCAGCGAAACTCCGCTGTGTCCTCTGAGTTTACAGGCTTTTTCTAGGTTGGCTTCGCTGGTAGCCGGCCTCTTCCCGCGGTGTCTCCGCTGGGTGCCCTGCAAACGCACTGTGAAGCTATGATTCACTCGCTTGTACCTAGAGTGGCACTGAAGCTGGTGCTTGGTTGGTGCCTACCATTTCTAATGGTATGCTACCGTGACAGACCGAAATACTCGCGTGGTGTTGACATGGACATCTGCCCTTGTTCTACAGCCGTATTCTGTTGTAAACAGACTCGCGATTAGGAGGATTAAGATGGATTCGTGGTTTCAACTCTTACTGAGCATCATCAGGCGCGGTAACGACTACGTCTCCCGTGGAGATTGTGAAGAGAATGTGCATTACTTTGCAGCGGTTGGAGTCGGTGAATCAGGTAGGTTTCGGATAGGGTAGATCGAGTAATAGGAGCAGTTATGTTGACAATCTCTTCCCGTTCGACGTGTCGAGCGTTGCGGAAAAAAAATTTTGACGAGGCTTTATGTTACTGATCTGTCCATATCGATTGTCCATTGTGTTCAGTCCCCAAGGTGACTGACTCTTCAGGCGATGTATCCAATTGAACTCAATTTTGTTCCTCAGGATTTTCGCTCTTTTACTCTTTGGGTGGCTGAACATAAAATCCAGTACAAAGAATTCCACATCTGATGTGCCCTTGTGGTCACATTGGTTGAAGTGGGTGGGCACATCGTTCTGAGATGCGCCTTTTTCGATGTTGTGGAGGTGTTCATACATTCTCTCCTTGAGCTTGCGCTTTGTCTGTCCCACATACTGTATGTGACATTTTTTGCACTGTATGCAGTAGATCACGTTGGAGCTATTGCATGTCACGTTGTGTTTGGTCTCGTGACTGGTGCCAGTGGTTTTTGAGGACAGCCTGCCCTCAGTGTTAATCAGTTTGCAGTATCTGCAGTTTGATTTTTTGCACACATTTTTCTCTGCCCCATTTTTCTGAGGGCCAGTGTTGTTTTGTGGGTTGTAGTTGATTTTGGCCCTGACCAAGTGATCTCTGAGGTTTTTTGGTCGTCTGAAGCCCTTTACCAGTCTACTTTTGTGCATTGTTTTGGTTGTCACCGACCTGCCTAATAGATCCCAGTTCTGGGTGACAATGGGTCCGATCCTATTGGATCCAGGACGGTAGGTGGTGATCAGGAAAGTCTTGTCCTCATCTTCCACCTTGGGGGTTTCCCCTGGTCGCAGTAGTTTTGCCCTATCCTGGGTGTCTACTCGGTCTTTGCAGTCCCTCAGGATTTCTGGGGGATAGCCTTTCTCTCGGAATTGCGACAATTTTTCCGAGGCATGTTTCTCATAGTCGTCGCTATTTCCACAGATTCTCTTTATGCGGAGTAGCTGCGAGTATGGGAGGCTCCTTTTTGTAGCCGGTGGGTGTGCCGAATCGTACCGCAGGTACGTGTTGGCATCTGTGGGTTTGGTGTAAAGGTCAGTGTATAACTTCCCGTCCTTCACCTTCACCTTTGTGTCAAGAAAGCAGACTTCATTCGCAGAGTGTTCCTCTGTGAATTTGATTGAATGGTGCCTCGTGTTGAGGTATTCCATCCATCGTGACAGTTTGTCTTCTCCATGTTTCCAAATGAAGAAGATGTCATCAATGTAACGCCACCATACGCTTGGCTGGAGTTCGTAATCTGAAAGGATTGCGATCTCTACCTTTTCCATGAAAAGGTTTGCGTATGAAGGGGCCAGCCTTGTCCCCATAGCGGTGCCTCTGGTTTGGATATAGTGTTTGCCGTTAAACACAACATTGTTGTTTTTAAGCACTATCTCCAGAAGGTCTAATATAGAATTGTTGGAAGGTTTTCTTTTTCCAGGTCTGGTTACTTCCAATTTGTCTCTCACCGCTTCTATACCTTCCTGGTTGGGGATGTTCGTGTACAAAGAGCTCACATCGAGAGTTCCGATTAGTACTCCTTTTCCCCAATCATTCAAGCCCTCTATCCTGGACACAAAGTCGTTAGTGTCCTTGATATAGGATTTGATTTGTGGAACCAACGGTTTCAAGAAGCTATCCACGAAAGCCGAGATTTTTTCCGTCGCACAGCCATTGGCTGAGACAACCGGTCTGCCCGGTGGCGGTCTCTCTTTCTTGTGGATTTTTGGGAGAAAGTAGATGTTGGGGGCTCTTGGGTTTACTGTCCGAAGGGCCCCGGTCATCTTTTTACTAATTTCTTCCGCTTCCTCCATCTCTTCTAGTTTGGCCTCGACCTTATCATAGATGGTTTTTGTAAGGTCGCCTGTGAGTGTGTCATAGGTGTTGCAGTCGCTCAACTGTCGATCTGCTTCTTTTATGTAGTCTACGGTGTCCATAATTACGCTGGTACCACCTTTGTCCGCTGGTTTGATAACGATCTCGTTATTTTTCGAGAGACCGCGTAATGCGGTTTTCTCACCCTACGTTGTATTTGGCTTTGGTCGCGAGATTTTTTCTGGTTTACGTGACAGACTAATCTCATTCAGAGCGATGAAACCTTCTAAGTTCTGGGACCCCAACGGGGGTTTCCAGTTTGACTTGCCTTTGAGTTTGCGTATGAGGTCATTGTCCTCATGCGCTTCGTCAGCCAGTTTTACCTTTGAGAAGTCAGCGCCTGTACTGGGCTGATTCTTCAAGAAGAATTGTCTAGTTCTTAATTTTTGATGGAATTGGTCTAATTCTATCTTCATATCACCTTCGCACTCATTTGTGGGAACCGGACAAAAGTTCAGTCCCTTTTCTAGAATCGATATTTCGTCTTTGGTTAACTTTTTACTTGATAAGTTTACCACTATTGGATTGCCATCTACACTGAAAGTTGTATTTGGATTATGTTGGTTATCTGGACAGATATTCACAATGACACCAGGGTACAACAACTTATGTTTAATGGAAGAACTTTTAACACAACATTCAACATCAACTGAGGAGGAATCGGTCATGTTTTTACCATTAATCTTGTAAGTGTCTATTCGCTCTGCTGGTTTGGGCGACCACCACGTCCGTGACCACGCCCCCTTCCTTGCTGGGCCTGGTTCTTGTTGCGTTGATATGGGTTGGGTCGACGGTTCCTGCCTCGGCCCCCCTTTCCTTGAGTCGAGGCAGCTTGCGGAAAATCCTGGTCGGGTTTTTCTGCACTTTCTTGTTTGGCGTTGGCCTGCTTCCGGACCGTTGTGGCCGGATCCCTGATTTCATGGGGACATACCTTGCGCTCCCCCAGCGTACTGATGCGGGCTTGCAGCTTGGCCTTCTCTTTTTTCGCCTCGTTGTCGTTGGCCTGCTAGTTGTTATCCCTCACGGCCTTAGGTATACGTACTGTATCCTCCGGGGCGTTTTCCTGGGAGACGAAACTCCTCACTGTGCCGTAGTAGGCCTCACTAGCCTTAGTGGCGGCCTCACTTGTGCGATACAGATAATCATGCGTGGCTTGCATGATCTGTTTGGCGGCACATCGTCTAATCTCCTCTACAGTCTCCATCAGCTCTGTGCCGATGATGTAGGCGGGAGGCTCGGTGAGTGCAGCGGTCCTGTGGTGAGTTCACCATGACGTCAATAACATCTAATCACCGAGTCATTTGCACCTGGCTATATTACCTTATTCCCTAATACATACTCATTTGATTATGTGGATTGTATCCAATTCGATGACAATGTCAATAATAATGATTTTTTAAAGCATACAGTAATTCATACCAAAAACTAATGAATATCTTACTAATATGTACATGATACAATACAACTTAACAATAACCGCCTGATAATGCTACTGTGACTTGCGTATAGCATTCCGGTTGTGTTTGCCACAAAGTAAATAGGTGTACCTACCTTAGTTTTCACTAAGGTCTGAGCCTGATTCTGCAGGCTATTTTCAGCGGTCTTATAATTACCATGCCATTACCTCACTCCCAGCTTTCCCACATCTGAAAATAATTTGCCCGCCCGTGTACGTTTATATAATATTTAATGGTCTGGTTTACTTCTCTGATACGTTAAATATCCAAAGGCGTCAACGAAAAAAATGGAAGTTACACTACTCGTCCCCATGGATTAACAATCCCTGGGTCAGAGCAGGTGGCCAGAGATCAAACCACACCCTAAAAAAAGAATTATGACCAATTTGTCAAATTAATTTTTAAGTGGAATACCCAGTATGTTCGTTCCTATCCATCAGAGGTTGTGACTGTCCGCCAGTATGTTGCTGGGAATGCAACACCGCAGGTCCTCGATCCATTTCCCTATTAGGTCGTTGTTCGGGTGTAGCCCATCGTATAACCACTTGTAATCATGATAGTATCGACCGTGTTTTCTTGCGTGAACCTCGTCAGCGATCCAGGGTGTCGCCAATCCTCGACTTTCGTTTGCTTGAACTATTGACCTATTGAAGTCAATAACACTATGGTTGACCATCTCTTGCTTCTCGTCCGTTGCGTTGACCGCCCACTTGTTGAGTACCATACCTATTAGGGGGCACATAATCACCTCTGATTTCTCGTGTAAGAAGTCCAAACAATTTAACCCCACCTCCAAGTAAATTTGAAGGTGCCTTGTGAGTTGTTCCGCATTTTCCCATTTGAACTTTATAACCTTACCCTCGCGTGAGGTAATATTGTTCACACCTGCTAGAACATAAACATTATCAGCTGGGTATTGTGAGAGGTGGTGGTGAACTCGTACTAATACTTGGTGAATAGTGGCCCCGGGTATGAAGTAGACACTGATACGTAGTTCCTTCCCCTCTCTTGATTCTTGTAATTTTGTCAACTTACGTCCTCTGCTGTCATCAAATATAACATTGCGAGGTTTCGGCCTCCAGTCTGACCATCTGACGGTGTTGGGGGGTTGTTTTCTCCAAAAGTTCGTCGACATTATGCCTACTCACTGGTGCTTGCCTGCTGCCGGATATCGACTAGTATGCTGCCCATGGTGTTATCCGTAACGGATCTGTTGTTGATTTTCTTTGATTCCGATAATGTAAAGCCGCAGCCCCAGTATTTCTCTGTAGTCGCTTCAAAAATATTTCCCTCTGTTGCCAACAATTTATCCCTGATGCCATCGTTTTGGGAGAATTTGAGTAGGGTTATTTCAGTCATAACCTCTTTTCTCATATCACCCCAGCGCTTGTCTGTTGTGACTTGCGAATTGCTTCGTACGCGTCTTCACTCAACTTAATTTTCCTTGCCGTTCGTGGATCCTCGTTTTCGATTGCAAGCCTGTATGAATAGATTTGCTCACTGGAGTGCCACACATATTTATCATATTTAATCTTACAGGGAAACACATTCGATAGGTATGAATGGTGGCTTTGGAATGCAACTCCGTCTTCGACTTTGATGGTCTTGGCTGCTTCTAGTGATATATTTTCTGGTAGTTTCGCCATATCTTTGTACTGGTATTCGATGTCATCTATGACTACCTTCGCGCCTTTGAGTTTCGCATCTTGCCCTTGTTGTTTAGCAAAAGCCGCAATACATCTGAGGTCCCTTCTTTCCATTTGCTTTTCCGGAGATAAATCATCCACCACAAACACATTTCGCCATTTGGGGTCATTTCGTAGTTTTGAGATGTTCTTGTAGAGCAGACCTTTTATGCTTGGGTTTACCAATTTTACCATGATATTCCTTGGTCTAGTGTTGTTTGCTCTTTTGACGCCCATACGAAATGCTGCTTGTATTGGGTTCGGGTCGGTCCTCATTACTACAATCAGGTCCATAAACAGTTCATGTGCAATGGCTTTTAGGTTTTCTCTGGGCGCTTCTACCACTCCCTCCAGAATAAGATTCCCTCTTCGTTTATCGTCCTCAAGATATCTTGTCCTCAGTTCTAGCTTTTCAACTTTGCCAGCCAGCCTTTCATTTTCTATTTCTAGATCATCCCGTTCCGCCATTACGTCAGTTAGAGTGCTCTCTAAGTTTTGTATTTTTTCTTCAGATTTCTGCATTCTTTGAGCTAAATCATCAATCCTGTCGACTTGCTTATCGATCTTGTTGTCACTCACCTCCAGTTTCTCGGTCCATGTTTGATTCAAATGGTCGAGTTTGCTCTGAAGACTGTCTATTGATTTCTGTATTGACTTCAGGCTTGCATCTCCTCCATTATCGTCCTTTGCCGTGGCACCAGAGCTTTCCGCCTGGGAATTTGTTCTTTTGGGTTTATCCTTCCCCATCCTTTCTTGGCTTTTATGTCAGTCGGTACTACCTAGCTTCACCGAGAGATTATCGCGTTTTTGTGCCGTGCGACTCGACTCGTGTGACTAGCAGTTTCGCGCCATTTTGTCGATGTTCCTCTGTCCCAACGACCTCGCAGAAGGTAGCCCCTGCCTTCCTAACGTAATCACAGTTTTGATGACCTGACCAAGTACTTGTTTGTTATGTTTAACTTCCTGTTTTCTTTCTTAGAGTCCATCTGCTTCAAGATATCATTGTTTGTTTCATAGTTTATCATAAATGCATCAGCAAACTTTATTGATTTGTATGCTGGGATGCCAGTTTATAGGATTTTGCCTACATGTAGGATTTTCATTTTAGTCTCAAAGAGATGAACATTTAAAGAAATTGTATGTTTTGAGAACAATATAGACTCCAGGTTCCCTAATATCTAAATCATAGATAAATTTGTTTTGTTATCTTTCAAAATTCTGAATTCTGCTACCCCCAGCACATTCAGTCAGAGAGCTTATGTATCCCAGTGCTCCAACCTACAGCTGTAGGATGGTAGGATTCCTGTGGGAAATGCTCCTACAGATAAGGGCAAACATAAATACTGACATCTGATTCGCTTAAAATATGTCAGTTGAGAATAGAGTTATTAAAGCATTACAAAGTCTAAAAGAAAATATCAAAGGAATGCCTAATGAACTTGTAAATGTATTCTGCAGAATATAGAACTGACAGTGTGTGGTAATCTTTCTTAAATGATTTTGTTTGAAGAGTACCCCATTTAGTGCAGAATTACACATATACCCACTCTCATAGCAGATATCTAGATATCCTATACTGCCAGTCCATGCCCAAAGATCTGTTAGGAGAGTGATGGGAATTCCCCTACACCATGTGCGTTTTAGGTGATACATAGACTGGCCTCAGTCCCCATGTAGGAATTTTTCCTGACCCCAACTGGCATCCCTGTGTATGGTAGTCTAATGTGGCATGGTGCTCAAGATCAGACTTTTGGTCCTTCCATGTTTTCATCACTCTGTTTTCCAGTATCCCTGGCTTCTGGTGAGAACCCTTGCCTGTGGATTCTGAGGAAAACAACATGCAGATCATATATAGGATACAACCTAGAAGTTTGCAATATTCCAACCATCTATGAGACCTCAGAAAATGGTACTCGAACTTCCTCCTCTTTTTCCTTCCTTGTTTCAAAGGAAAATCATTTGGCTTCCACCTTTCTGTCAATAGCTTAAACTTCACATCATCTGACATACGTGTGCCATTGATATAATTACCTACATCATTCAAATGATTTCCCAGGCTTTGGTGCTCATCACTAGTATGTGTTGTGGTTCATGTACACTTTCCCTGACTTGTGATGGATGATGATGCATTCTAGAAGATGTAACTGATGAACTACTTACTGATGTCTGCTCAACAACTGCAGGTTTACTTGAGCCTTGCTAAGCATCACTATAAGAGGCTGTTTACTTGAATGCAGTGATTCCCCACCATCTGTAATAGAGGTATGGAGTTGGTATATTATAGACGATAAAGTTTTGTAGTATATTGATATGAGAAGCATATTCAATGACTAAAGGCACCAGGTAACATATATGTACCATCAGAGCAAGCACATGCTTTCAAACCTGCTGTCGTGTACCGTTTATGACATCATTTGTGTAACTATAGTAATTTTTCCAAATTATTTTTAAAATAATTTCATTGGTTGCATCTAAATACATTTCAGAAAAATGTGTCATTCTATTGAGTAATTGATAGTGTGAGGAATGTTGTGAATATTTCAAGTTATTACCTTCATTCATGATGGTAGGAATATTTTCTACAGGTTGCTGTGATTGTATGTTGGCATGTGAGGTGCTCTGTAGGGTCTTCGTTACTTGGGAAAGGTTGCTTGAGGTGGGTGTCAATGCACTGTGGAAGGTATTTGGTGTTTGAGCATTGGCATTTGCTGCAGCACTCATTGGCCTTTTGTAGGCTTGTAGATCTCTCCATAGTCTCCAATTGTCTTTTTTGGTTGGAAGAATACCTGATGATAGTAGTATCTGCTCAAATGATGCCACAAGATGGCAGCACCTCACAATAATTTTACTTTAATCCTGGCAATCCTACTTTGTGAATAATAATACCTTTTGAATTTGAAGTTACAGAATCGAAATATTAATAGGTGGGCATCCCATATACCCCCCTTACAAAGAATATGCCCCTCTTCCCCCTAGAGTAAGGTCTGAGGGTGTCAATAATATTCATCCTGAAAACACACCTTTTTTGTTGTTGGATTTTATTCTATTAAAAAAAGACCCAATGTTTTACAGCATCATAACTTTTAAACTATAAATGGTAGAATCAAAATAAAGCTAACTGTGAGCTGTAGAATGATAATTTAAGTTGGTCATCTGTTAACCTGTTACACTCAAAATAATTCTTTAAAAAGATGGAAACTAAATATAAAGATATTCCATTGATATACAGGTATACTTGATAATACTGAAGATGATATCATATCATCATGACCTCATCGATTATAACAACGAATCAGTCTATTGTTATTTAAGTAAAATGGACAGTTTTATCAATCTGCAGTCTCTGAAATCTGGAGTCCCTTGGAATGAGGAGTCAGGCCTGCCTGTTAAGTGAAGCTCTCTGACAAACTGCTTGTGCAGGTGGTCGTAACGGAAGAGCGCAGTTCAAATATGCATAATATATAAGTCAGTATTTGGTGCCAATTTCCCCTTTTAAAGGTTCAGAAATCAACTGTTTTCGCCGATTCAAGTTCCAAGGAATGTGTATACGCCTAATCTCCCCAGACACTCCTGGCGATGCTAAAAGCACCGAAGTGGTCTCCAAATGTCTAGTTTGTTTGTTTTTGATTTTTGAAAGATGTCAGTGATATTTGAAAAAACATGCAGAGAAAGATTACGGGAACTATGAATTAGATGAATCTCGACATACATATTGTCAAGTCACGATAAATGCTGAATTTACACATTATACAATCTAGAATCATCAGGACCGAATTAATTTTTCTTCGTCTGTTTGAAAGCAGCAGGTGTTATCATTACTTAAGTCTCATCAGATAGATCATGCATGATATATCTAGGAGCGCTTGTATGATTCCGTCTATGGCCTGAGAGTGTCATTATCGTGTTGCTCGCACCTGATCTGCATATCAGTGACAATCAACGTGTCTAAGAATTAAGGTGGTGTTCTGTCATAAAACTGATAAATAATGCAAGGCCAGGCACAAAACCTTGCAGAACAATCCTTGAGAAATTCAGTAGAGAAAACCAAATTAGACAGTTCTCCTTGGAGATGGCCATGATTGACTGAGTCAAATGCCTTTTGAACATCTATTGTTGAGAGAAAGAAGTCCTTTCACTAACATGCAATTTGAATAGGTCAATATGAACGAAAATATAGCTTTTCCAGTTTACAAGGTAGGAAACCAAAGTGCCCATTTATAATTTTACACAGCAACTGTGTTATAAAGTACAATATTATATATTAACTTTTGTTGCATTGTTTGATCGATCTTATTCAGAGTGCTTGTAACAAGTAATTTTGGTCTAATTAACTCACGCGACTCTAAAATTGGAGACAAAAATTTATTAGCCCTGAGGGAAAACTCCAAGGGGAGTTGTTAAGTAGATTAATACATGATATCAAAGTCAGGAGTTGATATGGTATTAAATATAATCGGAGAAAGTCTAGCCCTAGTTGTTGGGCGGGTGGTGGTAAAATTACTGTTCTTGTTTCGAATACGCGCGCCGCCCGAGTGAGGTTGAATCGTGACGTCAGAGTGTTGGTGTCTCACGAGGCCGTTAGGGGGCGTCGCGGATAATTATAGCTCAATTTAACAATTATTCTCCAATTAATTCACGCGACTCTAAAATTGGAGACAAAAATTTATTAGCCCTGAGGGAAAATTCCAAGGGGAGTTGTTAAGTAGATTAATACATGATATCAAAGTCAGGAGTTGGCCAATTTGGCGGAGAGTGCTGACGAGACCTCGAGGGAGGAGGGGTGGAGGTAAACACTGACGCCTGACTTTGACCTCCAGGTGCCATGGCCCATGATGGACCGGAGGTCCACACCTGGAGAGGCCGCAGCATCCTGGGCGGCTCCCCGGCGGAGGCTGTGGATAGAGTACCGGCTCGAGGCTGGGACGCCAGCCTTTTCCAGGGCGAGCCGGATAAATGCCGTCAGCTGGCGCAAAGCCAGCGGCGCTCCTGATGGGGTCAGGAAGGCTGGAGCCCAGGGAGGTGCTAGGCTCAACTCCCTGTAACGGCTCCAAGCCTGCACCGGGCAGAGTTCAGAGCCTGAGGGAGCCACGAAAGTGATGTGGAATGTGCTACGTCCCGGATAGTCTTGGAAGAATTGATGACCACCCTCAGGCCCCCCCTCCTGCTGGATGTCTCTGCGCAGGAGGGTATGGGGCCCAGGCCCAAGGGCGGAGGGGGAGATAAGGTTGGAGCCTCGGAGCATTGAGGCGTATCCGATCAGTATAGCGGCTTTGAGGACCATGCCGTGGGGCACTGCCTGGTCTGCCGTACGCGCCAGGAGAGCCACAAGGTCTGCCGAGAGAGGGGGGGCCGGGGCCGGAGCGTGAGGAGCCAGCCGGTCCGCACCCTGGAGGACTTGCTTAACCAAGAGATGTTGAAAGGCGGAGGGGTCACCCCCGTGGAAGACGATCCAGGCCCTCGCGCCGGAGATGTCGGGGACGCCAGGGAGTTGGCCAGATACTGGCTGTAGAGGGTGGCCTCGCGGACAGAGGGGTGTAGGGGGTCCACCAAGTACCAGGCCGCGAAGTTGATGAACGTCCTCGCCTGGCGGTTCTTGTTTTCCTGGGTCGAGGCCGAGGTCGCCGCGTTGACCGAGGCCAGCATCTGGGCATGTAGGCGGGAGTCTTCTGGAAGAGATTACCACGGTAGTGTAAGGAATGGCTTTGGAACGCGAAGATGTACGTGCGACAGTCCAAGTTCTCGGGCGAGGGCCGAGGCCCACGCACCAGCCGGCGGAGAGACCAGGGCCCTCGCGGCCGCCTGCGGGAGGCGGAGCTCCGGGTCCGAGGCCTGTCGAATATCCAGCACAAAGTCTTTGCCCGCCAGGACGAGCCAAATTTCTCGGGCGAGTGCCACCAGTACAGGGTCTCTGGTCCTGCCCGTGGCAACTGTATCAATCCCCTTGAGGAGGTTGAGACCGATAATTATCCGAGAGCCCAGCGGAAGCCCGAGGGCGAAGGTGACGCAGGCTACCAGGATAGCGCAAGCCTGCAGGTGAACTGGGGCAGAGACGAGAACCTTCATATCCGATGTGGTGGGGTGAGATCCGTACTCTGTAGTCGTGGAGACTGCCACGCCCCCTTTTGCTTGAGCAACCCAGAAGTAGGCATCTGGTCTGCGCGGCACCACAACCGCGAGGCCGTTGTATTTAGCGGCGTAGGCGGCATACCATGCCAGGTCTGCCTTGACCCCTTTTGAAAGGCCTATGAGGCTATGAGGCCTGACCTTTCGGAGTGCCGCTAGGAGACTGTTGGTGAATTTCCGAGCCGGCAGGACGCAGCTAGAGACGTGCACGAGTTTCCCAACTAGAGACTGGAGTTGGGGTTTGGAGATGGCTGTCTTTCGAGACCATGCCAGGGCCAGGGTCTCCACCTCCTTAAGTTTCGTCGGGGGAATGGTCACCTGTCCCGCTGCAGCATCTATAGTGTATCCTATCCACTCCAGTTTCTGTACAGGGGGGGTACATTTGTCTGGAGAAAGAATGAGACCAAGCCTATCTGCGAGGGCCTCGAAGTCGTGGTAGGCCGCCTGGGCCTCAAGGTCCGTGGCCGCCACACCAAAGAAATCGTCCAGGTCTTATGGCCTAGGCCTGCCATGATGTAGGCCACTGCTTGAGTAGTCCTCTGGCATGCCGCCGCCAAGAGCCTCGCGCCAAAGGGGGGGCAGAGATCCAGGTACACTCTGTCCCCATCCGTGATGGCATAGAGGGGGTAGCAGAGGGGGTCGGCCCGGAGCTGGCGGTAGGCCCGAGCCAGGTCGGCCTTCCACATGTAGGCCCGGGGGTCAAGCGGCTCCAGGAGGGTGATGGCATCCCTGATGCCCGGGAGGGTGTAGATGAATTTAGTGCCCTCAAAGTTCCCTGGTAACACTCCGGCGTTGACTCCGGAGCCGGGGGGGAACGAGAGGTCGACTATTATCTGCCTGGAGGCATCCTTTTTGGGGCAGGTCATCATCGGGGAAATTTGCGTCCAGGTGAAAGGGGGAGGCCTCGAACGGGCCTACCTCCGTGCGTATATAATCCTGGACTGCCTGGGGGTAGTGGTCCGCTGAGGCATGGTTCGCACAGAAGGGTGACGGGAGTGAGGGGCGGGAGTAGCCCGAGGGCCACCCAAACTCCAGATAATCCGTGAGGCGATGGACGTGGTACCCCTGTAGAGCATCCCTCCATGCCGGTATGTTGAGTCCCGAGGGCAGAGGAATTCGCCCCCAAGCGTAGTTCGGCAAACCTGATGCTAGGACTTGCTGGTAGGCTCGGAGATGGAAGCGGTGGTTTTCCCAGCGGTGCGGGAATGGTGCCGGCCAGAGTTCGCGGATAACAGGTGCGAATTCTTCCAGCGAGATCCAGGTAGGCGGATCCTCAGTCGCAATGGGGGCTGCCGCCGCCAGGGCACAGCCCAGAGACATGTCCGTAGGGGCCTAATCTGCGATGGTGAGAGGCGTGGCGGGTCCTGCGGTGCCGCCAGCTGGTGGGTACTCCTGGCATCGAATTCCCGCGGTGGCGCCATCTAGCGGAGAGCAGCTGAAGCGAGCGCTAGCGCACGTGGTGCCGGTCAGGGAAGATGCCACATAACTCTTATCACTGATCACGCAATCAATAGCAGGGTTCTGCTCCTGGAATAGCATTCGAGCCCGGAGGCTTGGAGATTTAGTCGAGGGACGAGGCGAGCAGTCATCCTTGGAGAGCTGGGGCCTACTGCAGGCGAGTTGCTGTAGGCTCCAAAGTGTCCCGTGTTGAGAGGCCCGGGGCGGCCTATGGTTGAAAAGGGGGAGGGGCACCCTTCTTAGCCGCTGGCTGTTGTCCAGCTAATTGGCGTTGTTTTATCCAGCATTCCTTCTCCGGGTGGGGGTGGTACGAGGACAGATTACACAAGCAGTATGCACATATGATCAAAAATCACGAAATTGCAGCAAATGGGCTATATTTTGAATATCTCAAAAAATCTTTCTTGGAAAATAGTTTCAATGGTTTTCACACATCTAGGGCATTGTATGGCACAGTCCAGGACCTTAAAACTACACCTAACTCCAATATTTATGCAAACTATCATTAAAAATGTGAGGGCGTCACGTTACGACACCAGCATAAAATCGGGCATAAAATTAAATTAAAAATTGGCAGAAGGCAATGAGTTTCACTGTTTTTAATAACTCACATATGGTCAATTCTACCAGATTGTGATCGATGCCCATGTACGGTGACCAAAAATTCAAACTAGTTATATCTTCATGAAAATGTGAGAATATATGGTAGGATACGATACCTTATATTTGTGAAAGTTGGGAACACTAATCTTTATGGGAAATTATTTTTTTAGCTGAATGGATTTAACCTTATAACCTATATGTCACCGTACGTGGTCAAGTGGGTTCAATGAGGTTTTAGGGTAAATATTGGTTGTTACTTCTTAGCAGAATCAGATTTTCATTATCAGAAAATGAATCTTTAATCATATTGAGAAAATTAAAGTTGATTAATATTATTCAGAGCATAATGCCCACGTACGGTGACCGACCCACGTACGGTGACATAAATAAAAACACATGTATGTTTCTTGGCATTAACATGCCTGAAGTCCTTGCAAATTGCAGATGTTAATGATTCCATAATACGTAATTTATGTATAAAATATCATTCACTAATAATGTAAATCTTTTTCCTTACATAAGCAACACCTAATAATTTCTGCCCATGTACGGTGACCAAATAAATGTCACCACCCAAGTTCATTTGGCTGTGGTATATTTGATGGGAGAATTAATTTATACTCTACAGATGTTATGAAATCTGTTAACATACCTCTTTTACTTGGAGGGTTAAAAAGTACCCAAAAAAGTACTTTTCTATAATTTTTGTACCTTTTAATATGGCTTGCCCACGTACGGTGACATACCCCTCACCACTGATTTTTTACACCTAGACTACATAAAAATTTCCCTTATTAAACATTTATTATGTTTTATAAGTTCTGCAACACATTTGTGGGTATGAAATATTCAGACCAGATAAACATTTATAGTTACAAATGTGTAAGAGGTCTTCAAAATATAGATATACAGGTTTTGTCTATGAATTTTGAGCTAAAAATGCCTATTTTAGGGATTTATGAATTTTCTTTCAAGATATAGGTACATGAAAGTAGGGTTCCCCTGACAGATTTCTCAATTCTGCATACTCTAAAAGCGTTTCTGATATCATAAAACTAATTTTAGATAGTAAAACGACCCTTTGGATTATTGGTCACCGTACGTGGGCATCGATCACAATCTGGGAGAATTGACCATATATGCATCTTCCCACCATAAAAGGGGAGGCCTATATGGCTTCCTTCATACTGAACTCAATTTGTGCTATTTTGGTGTAGTTTAGGCAGTCATGTTACGACACCCACTAAACTATTAATAGTTCCGGTTCCCTATGATATTAGTAATAGTTCTTTTGAGATATCAAAGGGTAGATATATAGCTACACAATGGCGAAAACATGAAGTCTCTATCTTTATTAGAAAAAAAGTTATCAGCCCCAACGTATTTTTTCGTCACGTTACGACACCATCACGTTACGACCCCGTCACGTTATGACCCGCAGTGGGTCACCTAAGGTCAGGAAAAAGGTAGAAATAGTCTACCTGTGTTGGGTACATATATACCCATAGAATGGCAAAAGAATGAAGTTGTTATCTTTATTAGAAAAAAAGTTATGAAGCCCTACATATTTTTGCGTCACGTTACGACCCCCGTCACGTTACGACCCCTCGGTGGGTAGAAGTCTAGAGAAAGCAAAAAAATGATGTAAATGCATTCTCTATGGATCAAATCAATTTCACCAGTGTCAGCCTAGTCCCTGGTGGGGGTTTGGACACAGCCTTTAAATATGAGCCAATTTGGGGGTGGGGGGTGGGGGGGGTCGTAACGTGACGTTTTTATTTTCATATTAGCCCTGTGCTAAAGCTAATTATGGTAGTTAGTGTTCCCAATTTTGCAGATGATTCTTTTAATATGTAGAGATGATATTTGCAAAAGGAATTAATGATCCTCTCAGATTTTATTTTGTTGGTAGTTGCTGCAATTTCGTGATTTTCGACCATATATGTAATTGCTTGAGGCCGTTATCCACATGTCCGGACTGGAGAGAGCAGGTCCTCTTGTTATAGGCTCCGCAAGGTGGGCCGCCCCTGAGTTCCTGCTTGTCCCCCTGCCTATCCGGTCGCTTTGTTTTGCCCGAGGCCTGATGGTCAATTCGGCCTAGAGGGGAGCGGGACATTGATATGCGTAGCATTTGTATCCGGGTCGTATCCTCCCAGGCTTGGGCTAGGCGGCCTTCCGCGATCAGGCTTAGGACTTCTTCTGACCAGGATCTGACTTGTGCGAAGGCATAGTCCCTCGAGTCCTCCAGGACATCGCGGATATGCTGCATGGTGGGTGCGACATGACTTGGGGGGTACTCCGGATCATCCACGATTCTGAATAGGCCCCAGAGATATTCAGCCATGTTGAGTTCATTGAGTGCAGTTTTGGCCTTTGCAAGGCCCCGGAAAACGTACTTGTGTGGAAAGAACTTGGAAAATTTACCTGTCTTCCCGAGGACATGAGTAGCTCCCTCTAGTATTTTCTGAAGCTGCGGGCCCCAGATATCCAGGGGCGCGAATTGGCGTGGCGGGAATGGCGGTTCTGCTCTCAGCTATTTGGCGGGTCGTTGCCTTTACTTGTGTGTATGGAGCAAACCTCACATCTGCCCTCGCTGTGTTTCCTCGGGCTCTCCTGAGCTTTGGGGACAGTTCTTGAGTCACCTCCACCTCAGAGGCATCGTCCGAGGCGATTTCTTCTGTTGCACTTGCGGGCTTTACCATAGCGCAGATCATCTTTTCTAGTTGGTCAAAACGGACCGAACGGAAATCCTCGAGCTTGCCATCCATGGCGGATACTTTATCTTCGAGGTCCGTTGCCTTCTTGCTTCTGGTGATGGTTGGGGTTTTCTTAGAAGCCTTTGGCATACTGACGAGTCTTATCCACGCCCAAACTAGAGAGATAAAATTACTGTTCTTGTTTCAAATACGCGCGCCGCCCGAGTGAGGTTGAATCGTGACGTCAGAGTGTTGGTGTCTCACGAGTCCGGATAATTATAGCTCAATTTAACAATTATTCTCCAATTGCACGAATTATGAACTCATTATCTCAGTAGTCAGCGACACTTTGTTGCTTATTGTTGTAGTGCACTGCATATATCTGCTGCTGAAGGCTCTATCGTTGGAGTGTTGTTCTTCTATAATTCCAGGCTTGCTAAAGTCATTAGCATTTATTATCATTGATAAGGGAAATCTTTGGGCTAGCCACCAAAATGAATGGCTGCACTGTCACACCCCTAATTGGAGAACCAATGATGACTGCACACATGATATACACATATTTTCTATGAAGTATACACCATGTCTTCTCGTATCTATTGATTGTACTCCTCAACTGTTACCGAGATATGAAATCTGCTTGAAAATAAGAAAATAATTCAAACTACTTTGCAATGTTCAAACTTTCATGGCCTGGAATCTGAGGCCTGCTGGGGTAGACAGCAATTACCAATTACCAATTACAGCCTCCTTGAGTCGCAGACTGGATATGCTTGCACGTAAGCATAACTAAAGCAACCAGGGTGGGGAGTTACCTCAGTGGTAAAGAGCTCTGGACTTGTAATCTCAAGGTTGTTGGACTTTGTTGATTTGAGTCCCACTGCAGCCACTTTTCTCCTTCACCCCCAGCAGTGGTAGATTTGCTGCTATATCAAAGGCCAATCCTTCTGATACCATGTCTATGTGGTGTGGGAAGTAAAAGAACTCTCATCTTGGTAAATATGTAGGGGTTGGATTTCTAACTACATTCATCTCATAGTTTCGATCATACCCAAAGTAAGTCTAATTGAATAAACTGGACGTTAAACTACCAAAACAGACAAACAAATTACTGACTCTAAACGTATTTCATTAATGAGTTATGCACATATAGATATTTCCCGTCTTGAAGTAGAGACAGGTGGAGGGTAAAGTGAAATGTTTGGAGGCAAGTAATGTTTGATGCCAGATTAGCTAGTTACAGTTTGTCATACCAGTGCAGCAAGTATTTCCCACTGCTATCAGGTCGTATTATGGGTGGTTTGACCTCAAGTCAAGGAGGGATGACCGTTCGAGGTCTTTTTATACCATAAATACGTCCCGCCGCCGTAGGCGGAGGGACGTATCTATGACATAAAAAGGCCAAGAATGACAGCCCTTCGGGCTCAGTAACCACGTTTTCTTATTATTACATACCTAAATATAAAAAGAACCCGCCTTTTATGTACTTATTAAATGTACCAATTGACCCAATTGGTACATTACGGTCGCAGTGCGCCTGAACATTTTGTATACTGCACCCCTAGCAGTGGGTAGACATTCGGCCATAGGTATGTAATAAATTCATTTACTACATACCTGCCGTAAGTGAGGTAAATACTGCACGCTGCTATCTAAAATGTACTGCACGGCTGTGCAGTAAAGCACGGTTCGTTCTGCGGTGTCAACTAATAGGATTATTTAATTTTTTTTCAAAATGGCCGACGTTGTCTATCCCTCTAAAACCTGTAAATGACGTATCCAGGAACCTGCACCAAAAAAAGGAAGTTCAATGTAGACAATCCAGAACAAAAATTATCAAATATATTTCTCTTATGCATACAATACACAGGTAACATGTTACATACACATGTACACATACATGTAGGTATAGGACACTTAGAATCCCAATACAGTCTCTGACGTCACACCCCACTGGCGCGTCATCGAAGCGTATCGGTGTCACGTGCCGCGTTCTGACGTCATTAAGACGCCCGCCCCTGGCGCCCTCTGAGCGGCCGACTGGAACTAAGAGAAGACAGCGCCACCTGGGTGTAGCGGAGAAAAACAGCGCCGGGCGCCGCGCCTCGCATGGACGGCGCCGGCGACTCGCCCCCCAAGAAATGTGCCGGTAACCATGGCGACGGACACGTGAAGGCTTCTTAAATCAGTCACGCGCGCGTGCGCCGGGTGGGCGGGGGTTCAGGGGTGGGAGGGGGGGGGGGGTGCAGGGGATCCGTTGCCATGACGACGGGGATCGGCTCTAGCCGAGTGCAGCGAGTGAGTATAGGCAGCTGTGTGGAGGCAGGGTCAGGGGCCGCGTTGCTAGGCAACCATATCCACCTGGGAGTTGGTGGCCCGGGGCTAGGTGGGAGGGGGGACGGGGGAGGGAGGGGCGGCTTGTCGGAGGACGTGTTGCAGAAACGGCGGCCATGGTTCAGCGAGCATAAGCTTTCCGCCTGTGACGTCACCGCTCCCTAGACTCCCATACGTGTACAACCATGTTGCGACGATGTCTTTACATTCCTGCAGATTTACAGTCCGTTGACTTCCTCGACATTCCCGTCATCGGGCATTATTTTCATAGAACTCTTAGCTACCTGCCCATGTACAATGTGAATATAAACATACAAAATAATCTATATCAAATTTCATTATTTTAATATGATATGATAAATGATATAGCATTACTACATGTATGTATGAATAATATCATAAAAATTCAATATATAAAAACCGAGGAAAATATCCTTTACCTACTAATTTGATACATATATATTTGTAGGATTCCCTTATGCATATTTAAAATTATACAGAAACAGGGTTTCTGTAGTTGTATGTTAAAATATACGGTATAATTTTCAATTAGATTATCCTGATGCCAAATGCAGAAGGATAATCTTATCAGCAATTTTACAAAGTATTTTTCACGCACAACTACAATTACCCTAATTTTGTGTCATTACATACCTTAGAATGGTGAAATTGTCCCTTCTATTGACAAGGGTTGAATGGCTATAATCCGTACGTCACAGTGTGACATACGGCCATAAATATGACATACATAGGAGTGGGCGGTATATAGTAAATATATAATGTCCAACCATGCTTGTACAAGTCACAGAACTCGATGATAATTTGCGATTTGTACAGAACTCGGTGTAAACACCTTGTTACGTACAAACAGTAAATTACCATCTCGTTCTGTGACTTGTACAGCATGGTCAGGACGTTAAATATAAGTACATATCGGAGATAGGGGCACAGGTATAACAATAAGCTAATTTCCCTTGATGTGGAGGTTATATTTGAGCGTGGATGTTTCTGAGGGTGTGGCTGGTGACCACTTTTCTGCTCACTGGTCCGTCACGAGCCGCTCACAGCACACACCTCCCTGTGAGGAAAAGGACATGCCACTGCTTCCCGGCGTGTCCCTGCCCACACGTGCCACCGTCGCCAGGAACCAGCGAGAGCAGGGACGCTCGACCGACGCCATGAATTATTTAGTTCGCATGCGAACCGTTAGGTGACACTGTCTGTGTGTGAGGGCCGTAGGGATTTCAGCTATTCTGGTGACCTTTTTTTTGGAAGTTTTTTTTCTGCTTACAATGATTTGTAGATTGGATTGTGATCAGTGATGCGGAGATGGAGATTGGTGTATGCATGTATGAAGTCTTAGTGAAGGTTCAACCATGCATGAAGGTAACATATACTCATAATACACAGTATGTACACAGTAGAAAGAATTTTACTCATAATACTGTCGATATGCATCCCCAGCCTTTGAATTACATGGACAATATCATCATAGATATTCCATCTTGTATAGCTTATGTTTCAGACAAGGCCATTTTGGTATAGATGTTTAATATCTCGAGTCATTTTCATCAAGCCATCCATAAATTGTAATGGTGTAAATATAAAACGTGTATTCCCTTATAGTATCAGATCACTGTTCTCTATATAGACAATCAACAAATATCATTGCTTTATGTATTACTATACACCTATGGGCGAACATGTATGAAATACTTCCCGCTGCTGGGGGTGTAGTATAAATAATGTTCGCGCCCGCTGTGGCAGCGGGCCGTAGTGAATAGTAGTGGTCTTTTGAGGTGCAGAAAAGTTAATAAAAACATATTTTTGAACGAGTAGGAGGTGTATAGTAATAATAAAACGTAGTGTCTGAGTCTGTACGGTGTCCGTTCTTGGTCATTTGATGAAAAAATACGGCCCTCTAGCCTGCGGCATCGGGCCGTATTTTTTCATCAAATGACCTCGAAAAGCCACCTGTACGGGCTCAGTAACCACGTTTTCTCATAGTCCTCATCGATAAAGGGAATTACCAGGATGGGATGTTAGTGAGTCAATTCTACGTTAATACCCAGAGCTCAATTATTTATAACAAATATTTATTAGAGTAGCCATTCCATTAGGCTCCCATCAAAATGGCCATTTGGGATATCGGTGTGAAATGATGAAAGGTTAATAATCAAGAAGCAACATTTGCTGTGAGTATCGAACCGAGAATACCGGGGTATTATCATAGTGAATGCGTTTCACATTCCTGGGATGTGTGAAATGAATACGGTTGACTAGGTCATCAGTAATAATGATAAAAAAAACCACGAATGTAACCAGGACTAATTTAGGCATTCTGTGAAGATGGCATGTGGCGGGTAGAGGTCGGGTGAGGGGAGAAAATGGGTCACTGGAACGCCGCTGAGTGTCTCGCTGAGCAAAGACGAGCGACTCAACACTCAAAGGCACCAGCCCATGACTTCCTGGTTAGGCTGACCTTTAGGCTGCGGCCTAGCGCCCGCCTAATAAGGCAGCGGTGACTGGTGGAGGTGGGGTTGAGGCCGGGTCGCGGTGTCCTCCGTCGCGCTAATGACTAATTTCACACCTTCTCAAAAACAAAAACAAAAAAATCATTTTAAAAAAAGAGGACGAAGCCACTCTCCGACCTGAGTTCCAGTCTCAGGTGCTCAGGTGTACTGCATCGATATGAATTGTGCTTGGAGAGTTGACCGTGCACCAGGCACCAGCCGTGACGACGCACCGGGAACAAGCAAAGGCTCATTAGTAATGTGCCGGAGGAAGGAAGGGGAGGGGGGTAAAATAATCTCGACCTTTACTTTTATCTTTCGGTCTGTGTTGGGCGGGGATCAGGCAGCTAAGGAAAATTCTCTGTACTTATTTGTTCAATCCCTTTTGTGGACTTATTTCCGGCTTCAGTGCCTTTTATCAAGGCACGCGATTCAAATTCAAACAGGGAGGGTTTTCATCGGAAATACCTGGCAGGTGAAAGTGTGAGAATTGCACACCTGAGGAAGGGAGGGGGATGTGTACCTGGCTGGCTGTGCGTTGCATAATCAAATGCCTTTCATGGACGATTAAATGTCCGCTGATGACTGAATTCAGCCATGGAAGACAGCCTCTTGCAGCCTACACACTGACCGCCCTCTCACAGCCTCCTCACTAAACCTTCTTGTAAAATCTCCTAGATGAACCTCTTCACTGAACCTCATCTCATAATGTCCTTCTGAAACTTCATGTACAACCTGCGCACTAACCCTTGTCATACAAGCTCCTCCTTGAATCACCTCACTGAACCTCCTAATACAACCTCCTCACTCAACCTCCTCATACAACCTGCTGATACAAACTCCTCATACAACCTGCTGATACAACCTCCTCATACAACCTGCTGATACAACCTCCTTACTGAACCTCCTCATAAAACCTCCTCACTCAACCTCCCAATACAACCTGCTGATACAACCTCCTTACTGAACCTCCTCACTCAACCTCCTCATAAAACCTGCTGATACAACCTCCTCACTTAACCTCCTCATTCAACCTCCTCACTCAATCTCCTAATACAACCTCCTGATACAATCTCCTAATACATCCTCCTCATTCTACCTCCTCACTCAATCTCCTCATATGACTGATACAACCTCCTCCCTCAATCTTCTGATACAACCGCCTTACTGAACCTCCTCAAAAAACCTCCTCATAAAACCTCCTCACTCAACCTCCCAATACAACCTCCTCGTACAACCTCCTCACCCAATCTCCTAGTACAACCTCCTGATACAACCTCCTGATACATCCCCCCATTCCACCTCCTCATTCAAGCTCCTTACTGAATGAACCTCCTCACTCAAGCTCCTTACTGAATCTCCTGATACAACCTTCTCACTCCACCTCCCAATGCAACCTCCTCATAGAACCTCCTCAAACATCCTCCTCAGTCAACCTCCTTGCTGAACCTCCTCACTGAACCTCCTCACTCAACTTCCTGATACAACCTGCTCACTGACCCTCCTCTCAGAACCTTCTCACTGAACCTTGTCATAAAAGCTCCTCTTGAATCTCTTCATGCAACCTCCTCACGCAACCTCCCAATACAACCTCCTCATACAACCTCCTCACTCAACCTCCTGATAGGATCTCATGACAGAAATTTCTTACACAACCTCCATACTGAATCTCACCTCAAAACCTCCACACTGAACTTCCTCTCATAACCTCTGGAGATCTGTCTCACTGAACCTTATCTCTCACTTGACCCTTCCTCACGTCCTGCTCGCCAAACCCGACCAGTATACTCGTTGCCTAACTTAACCACACACTCCTCATACAACCTGTTCACCTGACCATCACTAAGCCTGAGCGATAATTAAAGAAACAACGCGTGTGCTTTTCTTTTATTCCGCTCAAAATTGTGAGGACTTGATATTTTTTCTCTCCTCACTGACTCAGCATTTCTTTTTCGAGTTCTGACTTCTGAATGGCGTCGATCAGTGGGAACTACACGCGCTGGTCGCCGCTAGGGGTCAGCACTGAGTTGCTCATCAAAGCGACCCGGCGTGACCTAAATACGGGAACGTGACCTAGATAGGCGATCCGGGCAGTGGGCGAGGGTGGGGACATGGTAAAAGTCATGTGCAGCCAACTTTGTTGTTGACCCTGTCTGTCTGAGGTGTTGCATGGGACGCGTGCATAGCACTAATCACCTGAGTAATTAAGGAAGACTAGGAATGAGCGGAATATTTCACAGTGTGTTTCATTATTTGAAAAGTTCACATAGGATTATGCGTGAACTGTACCTGGATGCTGACGCCCTGTCAATTATGAACTGATGTCCACTTGACTTGTTAGGCCTGGCGTCCACCTACGATAGAAATTTAGACCTACCGATTTGGCACCGATGCAAAAAAGCAAATATCGGAGACATATCGGGAAGGTGCAAAATCGTAGACAAATGTCTAGACATGCCAATCCACCATACATCGTACGGGCTTTTCTTCAGTGCATAATCGTAGAAAAGTGGTGAACTGCCCTAACATTAGGGGGCCTTCCGACGCGATTTTGATTTTCTATCGGGAAGTGCATCGTAGACCATATCAGTGCCATATCATAGTGGGTGGACGCCGGGCCTTAAAGGGATATCGGACAATTTGGCTTGAAAATAAAAAGGCATGTCAATTTCCTGAAAATTTAATAACATGATCTCCAAGTGTTGTGAAATACATATCTAACTTAAAAATCAGGAGTCACCGTGCTCGTTTTTGATTTAAATAGATCAATATTACGATAATATCATAGAAGAACATTATTATAGAAATCCTAAAAAGTTTTTTTTTCACATAGTAAAACCTACGTCATTTTCCTCAAACTTTCATAGAATATAGTACACATATAGTACTATTTATTTAGGTTTTAAAAACCATAGGTCACCATCCTTGTTTCTGAAATAATTGAAGAAAACCATATTTTTCAATACATTTCCTATGTAAATCAAGCAAATGAAAATTGGGTTATTTTTGTTATTAAGATTGGATAAACTGGACAAAATGTTAAATTTGCTAATGTAGAATTAGAATGAATCCCAGGAAACCAGTTTTGATTAATAATTGACATTATTCAAAAATCACCAGGTGGCGCCACTATGAATTGTAGGATATGCCTTTAATGAGTGGACATTCATACCTGATGATGTATCTATTGCAATTTGTGTAGTCCTCACAAGAGTTAATATGTCTCACTGATACGATTGCTAGAAGACTCTAGTGATTCAGAATAATTTCCAGTAAAGGAAGCAACATCCATACTTACACGTTAAGCTCAAAAGACATCAGAGTAGCACAATATTGTATCCGAGCTTATGATATCTTATTTTTATGCCAATTTCAAAAAGATGAGGTGCACAATGGACCAAGAATTTTCGCATAGATTGAATTTTTACGTCTTATTAGTTACATAGTGAACGATGTGTTTTAACTCAATTCAAAAATAACAGCTTGACTTAAACCTTAGATGGGAAAGGTTGCAGACCAAAATTTGAACTGAATGCCTTGACGAATTTAGCTACAAGTCACTTGGCCGATGTCTTTTGTGGCCAATGAATATTACTTTGTACTTAATAAATGAAATGAACAATGTGAAAAACCCTCGATAGAGAGTACTAACAAAGGCTACCTACGAAAATCTGAAGTTATCCTCCCTTAGTTTATATAATGTCCACTCGATCAATAAAGAAATTGAACTTTTAGAAGAAAAAAACCCACACGATCAACTGCGGACATCTTTGACCCCGCCTCGATCACTCACTCTCCTACATACACTGCCCATTATGTATGGGTGCGAGCCTAAACCTCGGCATGGAGAGCGATATCATTCCCGTCGGGGCCGGGGAACGGACGACGCATGCGCTAGGCGACCTTCCGCCGACTTCACGCTTGGCTGACCACGCCGCACCTCTTGGCCTCCGTTGCGCATGCCCGAGGGCCACCAGCCAAGCGGACCCGGCGACCGCTGGTTCTCCAGTGTGTAACCAGCGACCCTGTTCCTCCAGAGGCCCGCGCGGCGGCCCGCGTCCCCGCGGTAACCATGGCCCCGCGCGCTCGCCTCCGTTGCCATGGCGACGATGGCCGCTGGAGCGCGGCATGTTGTCAGCCCGCATCGGACGCAGCCGACCGCGCAGCGCTCGCAGCGCCCCCGAGCGGCGCATGCGGGCAATTTCCGTGTGCAGCCGACCGCGATGATAGACTCACCGGCGTCGGCCTGCGCGCGCACCACGGAACCGGAACCCGCGCGGAAATATCGCGAGAGTCTGGGAGAGTGTGCGCGGTGCGTGTTGTGAGTGTGTGTCGGGGGTGGTGTACCCTGCTGGCATGGCGGAGCTCACTCGTTTGTTTCAGGGCGGCGAGCTGGAAACGCGAGCTGAACGAACCGCCGCCATCTTGTCCGTCACCTCCGTTATGGCGGTGTCGCGGTAATGTGTGACGGGCTGAAGGAGGGAGGACAACGAGGCCGCTCTGTACGCATGAGCGCTTACTCCACCCTCCCTTAAATATACTGTGCGGGATAAAACAATACCCACAGTAACACTAGAAAATGTGTGGTTGTTGGTGTGAAATAAATGAAAACATTTTTTTAACCAAGTTACTCATATATCACCAATTTTGAACTTACAATAAACTTAAAAATTAACATTTCCTATTTAGAATTGAATTAGAATTGAATTGAAATCTAAACACGTATCATATACTCTAGACTCATACCTTTTTACCAGTCAAATCCATTAACTCACTTCTTGAGTCAAGAACGACTCACCATGTTCTTGAGTCCACATTTCTACCTCATGTTAGCCTTGATAAAGAACCTGTTAGCTCGAAACGTCGGTGGTCATGGAGAACGAGGGATGGGTCATATCTAGACTAAGCAGCAGTGGTGGTGGTTGAGTGGTGGATCATATGGTGACTAGACAGATCTTTGGGTAAGACTGGACAGTTGTCATTGTGGTTGACAGGTGCATCACATCTAGACTGGCCAGTGGTCATGGCGGGTGGGAGATGGGTCATATAGATGGGTCATATACAGTGAAACCCCGCTTAAGGGGACACCTTCCGTTCCAAGCAAAGTGTCCAGACTTGGCAATGGTCATATCTAGGCTAGACCATAGTCATGGAGCTTGAGCGATTGGTCATCTACAGACTGGATGGTGTTCACAGAGTTGATGGAAGGGCCATACACAGACAGGGCAGGTGTGGTTGAGGGTGAGGGATAAGTCATATCTTGACTGGACAGTAGTCATAAAGGTTGAGTGATGGGTCAAACATAGACTGGACATTGCTTGTTGTGGTGGAGGGGCGGATCATATAGACATTGGATGGTGGTTATGGTGGTTGAGGGGTGTGTTATAGTAGCTACGAGAATGAAAAATTGAATTTCATATCTATAATTAGAATAATATATGCAAAGGAAGGCCTGGAAAGAGAGGATTACAGAGATACTTGAATTTTTAAAATCATACAAGTAGTTCAAGAATTATAGAGGAAAATTTAGTCAAATTAAGATTGAATTTCAGGAAATCAAGTACAATGTATATAGAAAACAGTAGAAGGCATGGCACCACATAATGATTAGCACAGATGAACAGTTTTATTACAATAACTCTTTAGATATTGATGATAGGGATATGATATTTAGCATACAGGGACATATTCACATTCTGAATCCAATGGAGATATTTTTTTATGTATATTGATGATGTTATAGTTAATTTGCATATTAATAGGGAAATCTGTGTAGTGCAGACCGGATATGCTTGCACCCAAGCATAACTAAAGCGACCGGGGTGGGTGGGGAAATAGCTCAGTGGCAAAGAGCAGGGGACTGCAGCCACTTTTCTCCTTTGCCTCCAGCAGTGGTAGATTTATTGCTATATCAAAGGCCAATCCTTCTCATATCATGTCTATGTAGTGTGGGAAGTAATAGAACTCTCACCTCGGTAAATGTGTAGGGGTGGGATTTCTCCTACATTCATCTCATAGATTCAATCAAACCCAAAGTAAGTCTAATTGAACAAATTGGACGTTAAACTACCAAAACAAACAAACAAACAAACAAATCATGCCATACAAGGCAAAACATAACTTTGACTTGTAAATAGGGATTTGGACAGCTAATTTGCATAATCTATCTTGAACCTGAAGTCTTCAAAAGGATCAGAGAATTGATAAATCCAGTTTTTCAGTGTGGTTATTCCAAGATGCTGACCTTTTCCATCTGTCAAACTATGGCGTATCATATATCAAATTAATCCTCTCTGTATGCTCTTTGTAATGACATGGGCACGAAATTGTTTGTTTTATTCATTTTTGTGTGATGAGCTTTCCTTTTATTCAAATTGGTGCTTGATCAAGTTATTCTGGTCATAGAAATTTCGTGCTAGCACTAAAGTGAAGCCCAATATGTCCTCTAATTGGCTGAAATAGTGTTTTGGCACTTAAAGTTGCAGAAGAACTCAGCAAATGGATGAACTAAACACTGTGTCTAACAGAGCAGGAGCCATGGACCAGGGTATAGGCCCAGGCCAATACCTTTGAAGAAAGTTATAATTCTAAAGAAACTATTGCCCTATTACTCCTATATGTATATTCACAGGAAAACCCTGAATCTCAGCTTTCAGAAGGTGATAGTAGATGTGATAAACGGCCGCTTGTTGGGAACCATTTGAAGAACAATTATTGAGAAATTTGTTATTTATTGCATTGAGTGTCGGCCGCGCGCGTTTGCTAGTTCTAGACAGACAGGAGGATGGTTATGGTGGTTGAGGGTTGGGTTATAGACAGACAGAAGTTTCCATGGTGGTTTAGAATTGGACCATATCTGGACTTGACAGTGGTGGTGATGGTCGAGTGGTGGTTATATACAAAGTACACACTGTAGTGGTTCATGCTTCAGTTAAGCTTGCCAATTTTTTTCCGAGGTGAGAATTCCTTTCATATAATCTGACATTAATCTTCAAAGCAAAAGGTACTTGAGTCAAGGACTATACCTCGACACTGAAACTCAATCGAGTTTGCCCACATGGTATTTCTTCTGTAATATCTGAAATTGGGAAATCCTAAAGTAGTCATTACAAAACTTACCAGATTTTTCATTACAATATTTGCTTGGTAGAAGTTCTGAAAAATATCATCTATATTTGATACACCTTTTTGGTGGCACTGGGTTCGTACTTGGACGTTCTTGATTATAAGCAAATCTTAGATACGTCCATCTTAATATTGCCGAATAAATAAAATGGTTGTTACAGACAATACGCAAAATTATTATTCATGTAAATACTGTCTATTCTAGCATAAGTTGCTTGTGAGTGTCCTGGTGATCATTTGAGCGTGGGTCCCTCGCTCATATACGCTGCTGCTGTTTTATAGACATTCAGCGTGCTGCAAAAACTATCCCTGCACTATTTACGCGCAAGCTCTGTGACATTAGAAAAGTTGCACTGGGCAAGTGTCTCAGTGTCCTAGAGGCGTGCCCAACTGACTATGACCAATCACTAGAGACTGAACTACCTCATTGACCCACTGGTGCTGGCTATACTTGGATCCTAGAAAGGCAGTTGTAGAAATGCCAAGTTGACTTAGTGCCAGTTGGTTACAGAAAATGAACCATAGTCGGAATGTATAACCCAAACCTTTTAATTATTTCTTTATGATTCCACGCTCATTCATCAATGATGAACATAAGATTTTCTCCCAGTTAATAAGAAATTTGCTTTGAAGCGGATACATGGGATGTCACTGGGTATCCATGACCTACAGGCGTTTCTCATCATATATACATATATATACATGTTGTTTGTATGTTAATTATATTTTCTGATGTGTGGAGTTGTTAGAAGGAAACCCACGAGATGAAAATAGCTTGGTCCGTACTTTGACCGCAGAGTAATTCATGAAGCGCAGAGTAATTCGCTTCGTGAAATACTCTGCGGTCAAACTCGGTGGAGTACGGACCAACACTGCACGAAAAGTACCGCTTTACATATGTATCCGAAACGTGTCTAAAAGTAGGATTTTGCGTCTAGAAGTTGGACCTGTTATCCGTCTCATAGACGCCTTATCCAGTGGCGTATATACATGTCCATGGTGCGGTCTCATATACGTCAAATATACGCCTGATTCCGTTGTATATACACCAATATACAATAGTTCCGATCTTTGCAGCTTGGGGACACTACTGGTAGCATATTTCATTTTACATTAACCATCCAAGTCTGTATTATATGAAAAATACAATTTTATATTACCAATTTATTTTATAAAAACCTCATTACCCTTACCCCTGAACACAAAAGTATGAGTCGAGAGTTGGGAATAATAAAATTTATTTTAATTTTATAAACCTTCACCGACATGAATATTAATACGGTAAATATTAATATGATATAAGGTAAAGAAAGTAATTGACAGATATATAATGAGGTCAATTAGGTATAAGATACATATTGGTAATTGACAGGTATAATGATATGTCAATTGGTAATAGTATATATGGTTGTATAACAATGAGTATATATGGTTATACAATATGAGTATAAAATGAGTATAAAAACGCCAAAACCAGAAAAGTGAGGCGAGGTGGGAGGGAAAAATGTTTGTGAGGGATTAGTGAGTCACTGGTTGAGGGACTGTATGAGGGACGCATTTACTTCTTGTGCGTTCGAGTCCCTGATGTATTTTCTGTGTGCATTGGAGCGCCACCCCCCGTATCGTTGTATGGAGAGTTCGGGTACCCCGGCCTGGAAGGCCTGGGTGGCGGCGGCCTTTCTCAGGCTGTGGAGCGTATAGGTCTTAGGGGGGTGGCCTGCTGAGGTGTTGAGCCGCTCCCACTCCTTTGACAGCGACCGCGTCGTTATTAGCGACCTGTCACCGTTCAGCAGGAACGGATCGGTTGGTAGTATCGTAGAGACCGCGGCGAGCATATTCCTCACGGCCGTCACCGGGCACGACCTCGGGTCCGGGGAGGATTGAAGCTTCACGTGTTTTTCCTCCCCCACACACTGGAGGTTCTTGGCGGCCTTGATGCGGACCGCCACGTGAGTTGCCGTGAGCACCACGTCCCCACGTGAGAGGTGGCGCACCAGATCGAATGCCCTGGCCGTAGGCGGGGCGACCTCGCTCTGCCGCAGTGCGGCGTAATACAGGAGGAGGAACGCGGCGCGTAGGGTCAGGCCGAGGGGCGTGTCCGACAGTTGGTCGAGTATCGCCTGGAGGGCGGCCATGGGGATCGGAGGCTTCACATTCGGTGTATAGGCCTTGTTCCTCCTCATGGCGTCGAGGGCCCTCCTGACCCTCACGTCCTCGGTGGCCGTAACGTCCCCGCCGGAGAGCCGTAGGTGGGTCCTCACCTGTGACAGCTGGTTGGCCACGATCGCTGGCGAGGGGGCGTGGTCGGCGAGGTACTCGAGGAAGGCCGTGATGAAACTCACGGACGGTGCCTGCGGGTCGGTCCTCGTCCATCGGAAGAAGGCGAGGTAGGTGGACACGGCGCTCTTCTGGTTCGCGACCGTGCCTGGGGCACGTGCCTCGGCCTGCCGCGCAGATGCCTTCCGTTGGAGATAGCGTAGCGCCGGATCTGCAGGACAGCCGAAGCACAGGCACAAATGAGGAATGATTACAAGGCATCACGGACCACAGATCATGATATCTCATTAGGCATGCGGCATTATTAAAATCCCTCGAGGACAGGTGGGCCCTACTGAGTGCGTCGGCGACCGTGTTGAGGACCCCGGGGACGTGCGTGTAGACCAGGTCGACTTGCAGCTTGGCCTGGACCATCCAGGCCTGTCGGGCACACTCGGCGAGGACGCGGTTCCGTGCCCGCCCCGACGTGAGTGCCTGGACGGTCCCCATGTTGTCACAGAAGACCTCGATCCTGGTCCCACGATCACGGTCCCCGAGGAACGTGTGGAGAGCATAGATGGTGTTCAGGGCCTCGAGTTCGGAAATGCAGTCCACGGGGTCGTTGATGGGACAGACCTGACACGCGTAGGCCGCACGGCCGTCGGTACCCCCCCACGCCCGAGAGGCAGGCGTCGACCGTGATACACTTAGTCGCTGGCCCTCGAGGGATGAGGGCGTGTCCATTCCACCCGGCGGCAAACCTGAGGAACCACTGGAGGTCCTGCCGCATGTCCGAGCTCACGTTGATGTAGAACCCGTCCATCGACCGTAGGGCCTCCAGTAGTTTGCTGACGAACGGCCTCGCCGGGCGGATACATTTGGCGACGTGCAGGATCTTTCCGAGGACGGATTGAAGCTGTCGCTTCGTGAGCGACCGCTTCTTGGCGACCGCCCCAACGTGTTCCCGCACGTCCTCCAACTTGTCCTGAGGGATGGAGAGGGACATCTCTGCCGCGTTGATCTCGATGCCTAGCCAGCGCACGGTCTGACTAGGTGCCTGTGCCTTTTCCTGGGCCTCGGGGAGGCCGAGCTCGGCGAACAGGTCTCGGGCTATGGCAAAGTCCGAGGCAGCTTTCTCCCGGGATGGTGACAGTATGATGAGGTCGTCTAGATACATGGCGGCCTCGACCCCTTTCCCGGCGAGTATCCCCACGATGGCCTCGGCCACACGCTGCATGTGATACGAGGACGCGCGGGCACCGAACGGCATGGCCGTATCACAATAATACCCGCCGTCCCACATGAAGCACAGCAGAGGCCAGTCGAGGGGGTCGCACCTAAAGTTCTTATAGGCGCGCGAAATGTCGATGGTCGCCATGTAGCTCTCTGACCCCGAGGCCACGAGCCGGGCGACGAAACCGTCGACCGTAGGGAGGCTGTGTTCCCGTTCTTCTCCGTAGACCGCGTTTTTTATCACGTAGGCGTTGACACTACGGTCCCGGGGGAAGGTCATATCCGTTATGACGCGGCGGGCCTCGGACCCGCGCTTCTCCCGGGACATCAACGGCGAAACGTGGCACCACGGCTCGAAAGGCGCCTCCGTGAACGATCCCATGAGGTTCGAGAATCCCCGCTCCTTGCGAATAAAATCCCCGACCTGCTTCGGGAATCCGGTCGCGCTGGGATGGTTGGGAACGTCCCGAGTGTCACTGGCCGGCCCGAGGTAGCCCAGAGGGAAGCCTTACCTTATGAACCCCAGGAGCTCGCCCTTGCCCTCCATGGCCGTGAGGTAGCGCTCCCACGCCCGTAGTTTGAGGTCCGTCGGCAGGGTTATCTTGGTGCACAGGGCGTTGGACAGGCCCGAGGCCCGGACCGCTTCATAAATGTGGCCATGCGCCGGGGGGCCGGCGTCGGTGAAGCCCGCCTGTGTTCCATGAAGGCCTCCGGGTCCGTGCGGAGTCCGGGGGCGGGAATTCCGGTCCTGCAAACTTCCTTTAGTTTGACAAAATCCGAAGTGTTAGTTGCGTCGTCCCTAGCTGGCGCGGTAACACTAACACTCGGACACGAGGAGCGGACTGGTAAGCGCCCCGTGTCAATCTCATCTGGCGGGGGAGATCACAGGGCCCGCTGGTGTTGTGTCACGTTGATCGCACCCGGTGACCCCGGGCCGGGGGTGGGGTGCACGTGTAGTGGCAGCTTGCAGGTGCGCACCGCTCACTCGCGGGGCGCACCGTAACCGTTTTTTGCCCCGTGTCCTTGTTGTGGGAGCATATCCGCCCTCGGGTCGACCGCCCGGGGCGTGTGTCCGGCCTGGGGTGCTCGCCGGGGTGCTGGTGTGGGCGCAGCCTGCCCGTTGTCATATCCCATTGTGTAGCCAAGTTTCCGGTTACACGCGTGTAACGAATGGCCGCACTGCCTCCCCACGGAGTCGCAGTACGAGCACACGTGCAGCCATCTCACGGGTCCATCATCGTGGCCACTCCTATGGCGGCACCCCTTCTCAGAATTAAATTGCCGGCATGGCAACTCCCGTCCTCGGGCCTTTCCCGTGTTGGCGCCGCTGGTGAGGGTCCCGGTCGTCATTGCGAGTCGGACTCGCTCCTCCTGGATCCGGGAGTAATCGCACCACGACAATCTCCCGGCCTCGATCTGGTCAAACACGTGGTTCGACCATCTCCTGACTCCGGCCCACGGCCGGCTCTGGGCGTCGATTGAAACCTGATGTAAATGTTTGAACATGGCCTCACGGTCCACGGGGTCGACTGCACGGTCATCCCCGAGCAGCCCAATAAACGCACTCAGGTACTCCAGGGGTCCTAGGGTTCCCCTCAGTTCTAGTTTCTGGGACAACGTGTATACCCCTTCCCTATCCACGAACATGTAAGGTTTACTGATCAAACGAGTAACGTGAATATCGGATTGCAGCTTACCAGCCGTTTTGTCGTGGCGGATGGCCTCACGGTCGAGCTCGCGTTGAATATACGGATCCCCTGCGTAGCGGTCTCGTAGCTGGCGGGGGGGAGGCATGGCGCGGGCGGCTTGCTCCTCAGCCCAGTCCCGAGTCCTTACTTCTGCGACTGACCGAACCGTAGGGGGCGATGCCCGTCCCGCCGACCGTTGCGTCTGCATCTGGATGAGTGCGTCCAGCTTCTTACTCATATCGGACAGTCCGGTCTCTACGGCCACTAAGCGGGCCGACCGGAGGCTACCGGCCTGAGACGCGGAGTCCACGTGGTCGCTCTCCCTCACGGTTGACTCCGAGGCCTGATCCGTGGACGTGGAGGCGCCCGCTTGTGCGCGTGTCGTTGGTGGTGCCATCCTATCTGTCCTCTATTTCACTAAACTTTACCCGTATTCAGACACTGTCTCTGCACGGTCAGACACTCGGGGAGTATCTAAAGACGGTGTGGAGAGTAGGCCAAAATGTGGGAGAAAGAAAAGTACGTGTGTACGTAGTGAAGTACAGGAGCAGAATGAGGAGGAGGTCAGAGCGGCGGTTGGCCACGTGACCGCGGGGTTCACGTGACCGACACCAGGGGGGAGTGCGCAGGGTGCGCGGGTGGAGTGTCAGGGGGAGCAATGACCACCCCTGACCAACGGCCATGGGTCACCAATTAAGTATAAATTGATTAATTACACATAGTAAACCTTGCATTATGTTGTTTTTTTACTTGTTTTTCTAATAGATCTAACTTTCAAACGCCATTTCAATGTGTGGACATTCAGGCTTACTATATAATGACCCTCTCCAAACTTCAGGTTGAATCCTGAAATCATCTTACCCCCTGTGAATGCGGCCGCACAGGTGTGAAAGCGGCCGCACAAGTGTGAATGAGGCTGCACATGTGAACCCGGCCCCCACCCGACACCATAACACCTCGTGGCGGGCAGAGGCGGTCATGGGCGGGCGGTGGGGGGTGGGGGAGGGTTTCCCACTGAGTCAACCTGTACAAACGCGGCTGACGGCGGCCGGTGGGCGGTGGACGGCGGGCAGCAGGGGGCTTCTCACTGAGGATGGCTGGGGGTGGCGTGGGGGGGCGGTAAGGGGTGGGGTTGGGAGGTCGCGGGTGGCGGGTCAGTGTTGGTGCATCCTCTACCAACACCCACATATATCGTATCATATATACGCCTGACAGCGCGCGTCTACATATGGAAACTGTCTCGTAGACGCCCGAAACACAGACGCGTATAAGAGGTGTATACAAGTATAAACAAGCCACGATACAGCCGATACGTGCGTTATCGCGATGGCGTATATATATATATGTAAAATAGTGCTTTTCGTGCAGTGCAAGTTATTTTCATCGAGTTGGTTTCTGATTTTATCTCACCCCGTATAACATTATTTATTGATAAAATGAATCACCCAATTAGCTATTGAGTGTTGGGTACATTACCTTCACGGCCGTGGAGTATGAGCTCCTAACGTTAAGCCTATGGAGAAAATACCGGGGTGAGATAATAGTGTATATAATTCTGCGGCACGGAGAGGAGGTTCGCTACAATTCCTAATTAAAAAAAAGATGGAAGGAAAGGGTAACGGGACATTAGTTGAATACAAATATACGGACGAAATAACCAGCAGATAATCATTTGACTGTTCAGTATCGACAGATTTAGTACCTTCACTTCAGTACTGTCCGCACTGCATTTCTATACTTATATTTGAGCATAAATTAATAATTTATGCGTACATAAATCCATGTTCAAATATGATCTGATCTTGATCTTGTAACTCTACTCTGTACCTCAAGTGTAAGCGTTCAGAATCCCCGACCTGTCGGGATCCCTTAGGACTTTACAGGATTGTCACACATACAACTACGTAGTTAGCCGTTTTAATTGTGTTAATTTCTGTCGGTGTTGCCCTGATACATAGGGCTATAAAAGAAAACTTATTTTCTTTTATTGAAGTGAATTCAACAGTCTTTTGTAGTTGCTATACAGAGTTGTACACCACACAAGAGTTACTCCCCTGTGCTTACACTTCTCCTATTAAGATACAACGCTGTATAAAGTCTGACGGGTTGACGTTGGCACAAATATTGGACGGACTTGCTTGGCTGCCTGTGGAGTGTAGAGACTGGTGTAGACTAGCTCCAGTCCCTGCATCCTATGGCTACCCTCCTCGCTGGGATACAGGATCGGCTCCAGTCCCTGCATCCTATGGCTACCCTCCTTGCTGGGATACAGGACTGGCTCCAGTCACTGCATCCTATCGCTACCCTCCTCGCTGGGATACAGGACTGGCTCCAGTCCCTGCATCCTATGGCTACCCTCCTCGCTGGGATACAGGACTGGCTCCAGTCCCTGCATCCTATGGCTACCCTCCTCGCTGGGATACAGGACTGGCTCCAGTCCCTGCATCCTATGGCTACCCTCCTCGCTGGGATACAGGACTGACTCCAGTCCCTGCATCCTATGGCTACCCTGCTCGCTGGGATACAGGGACTGGTACAATCTGTAATGGTGTTAGATTACTGGCGCTGTTTACCTCCAGGATTTCCAACACTCTCCACACAGATATACTGGCTACTGGTCAGGATATCTGCTGGGAGATTGATACCCTCTCACTTGATCTTAATCGGGTCACAGTCAGGAGCAGGCGAAATTTATTGCTTTGACAACACAGGCGGCCAAGGAGCTGTCGGAGGGGAGGGTGGAAGGGTAGGAGGAGGTATAGGGTTACAGGGAGTGGCTTGGGGCCATAAACAGGAGATTTGGTTCATAGTGGACAAGTCTTTGATCCATGGACCAGTCAGAGAAGGATAGATACTATGATTAACTTTAGGCCCGGTGTCCACCTACTACGATATGGCTCCGATATGGTCTACGATGCACCTTCCGATAAAAAATCAAAATCGCGTCGGAAGTCACCTAATATCAGGGCAGTTGACCACATTTCTGCGATTAGACACCGATAGAAACCCCATACAATGCATGGTGGATTGGCATGTATAGCCATATGTCTACAATTTTGCACCTTCCCGATATGTCTCCGATATTTGCTTTTTGTATCGGTGCCATATCGGGAGGTCTAAATTTCTATCGTAGTAGGTGGACGCCAAGCCTAACTCTGATTATGTTTAATCATTTAATTAATGTTCATAATCAAAGACTTGAGCAAGTCTAAGACTGGTGTAGTGGTCACTTCTGGTCAGTGCCAACTCCACGGTTCACCTCGCTTCACTGACCATGGCCTCTACACACACACCGTCTTCACTGCTACCTGTGGTCAAGACTTAATCGTTAATAAGTCTTTTGTTTGAAGGGTTGAGGTTAAGCCGAAGACACACCAAGCGAGTATTGCAGCGATTTCCGTAATCGCCAACATAAAATGGCGTATATGAGAGCTATTTTTTTCATATTTCACCCGATTATTGCTTCTGAGACTCTAAACTATCGGTGAGAGATATAACTATCAAATAATACCTCACATACATGCCATTTTAAGTTGGCGATTCCGGAGATCGCTGCCATCACTCGCTTGGTGTGTCCCCAGCATTAGGTTCCATATCCAATCCTCATTTGAGTGTTGACTTTCGAGTTGGCTTCATGTAAATCTGATACTTATGAGTTTCTTGTTGTATAATCGTCTCATTACTTTATACGTTATAAAGCTGCTGCTAATAGAACACGTTCCTACATGTTTGTGTGTAGGATGAATAAGCTTAATAATGATATGTGTGAGTTAGACAATACTTACACTGTAAACCAAACAAGGTGGTTGGTTGGTTTGATTTAACGTCCAGTTTACCATTGCAGGTTCTCACCAGACTTTCTCAAGATTCTTTTACACCACAAGGGTGGTGATCGAATCTATGAAATGAATTTAGGTGGAAACCTCACCCCTACACATTTACTGAGGTGAGAGTTCTTTTACTTCTCACACCACATAGACATGGTATGAGAAGGATTGGCCTTTGATATAGCAGTAAATCTACCACTGCTGGGGGTGAAGGAGAAAAGTGGCTGCAGTGGGACCCAAATCAACAAAGTCTGACAACCTTGATATTACAAGCCCAGTGCTCTTAACCACTGACCTAACTCCCCACCCCGGTCGCTTTTGTTATGCTTGCGTGCAAGCATATCCGGTCTGCACCACGAGGAGGCGAGGCGACCAAGAGGGCGAACAGATTGTTAATTGCTGTCCACCCCAGCAGACCTAATACTGAAACATTAGCTCGTTCACAATATACTTGTATATTTGAAAAAATCTGACTTTATGATAGCGCATTGTCTTTGCTGTTGCTGTCACGCCTGCTGCGTGTGGAGTTCCTAATCTATGATCAATATCTAATTAAAAATAATAGTACCTGAGTAAATGTTGTTTCCAGATTTTCAATATATTTCTTGGTATGCTTCATAAAATTGAACATATCACAAAACGGGATATAATATCCTAAACCATAGGTCAAGGTCGTATCGTCGCGATATGACATATCTCAACATAACATAATTAGAAGAAGCTGAACTCGAGTTACTAGTGTTAGTGTTTATCGCACTCCGGTCAAGTCTGCTTCTCACTACGCTCGGCGATATGCTAATTTGAATTCAGTTTAGTATTTATCCTACCACGTCTCCAATAATTTATTTGTAACCCTCGTCCAATGAAATACAGTTTTCTGTATGCTTGCCCGAATACAGTGAACAATGTTAAGCTTAAGGTTTTTTTCCTTATTCGGGGTAGGATAATGGTAGGTATGATGGTTATACATGGGATATAATATCAATACAGAACGTATTGAGAAATTATGATAATTTCACCTGTAGAGATAACATATTAACAGAGAAATCTGCTATTGGTCACTATTGCGCGTTCCTAATAGTCATTGACCAATCAGATTATAACATTTTTTTTAGTATTTGAGCAAACTATTAATGCAGGCAGTCTGCTAGGTACAGGTTTTGTATGCCATTTTTGGGCATTTACATATCATTGGTTCTCATAAACTTTCCAGATCAGCAAGTCATGTACATATTATTCTTTTCGGTCACGCATGAATAGGCACTTTGATACTGAATACCACATCATGTCACATTTTAACCAATTAAAAATTAATTTCATATAAATGAAAGCCATATACGAAACAGAGGTTCTTATCATTTAGGTGTGTATTTATATAGAACGTCCTAACCATGCTGTATAAGGTACAAAACGAGATGGGGAATTGTTGCTTTTTACTGAACGAGGCCCCAGGCCAAGTTCTGTAAAAACAACAATTCCCATCGAGTTTTGTAGCATGTACAAGCATGGTAGGTCGTTATGTATTTATTATATACCCAAGATTAATCAAATGTTACCATATATTGGTATAAAAGACAATTCTATGTGAAAGCCCACACTCTGCTCAGGTTTAAAAGTGTTCAGTATAACAGTGTACTGCACAGGGTTCAGTATACAATTTATACTGCACAGGGAGCAGCAGTACGTAATTATCAAATGTACTGCATGGGTATATGACAAATGACATATTCCTGTAAACATTTCTATAGATCCATTCTGCATAAATGAATATTAATGAGCCCCACACGACCAGCACTGCCGACCTCCGGCCTCCCCCGGGAGTATTGGGGCCGTGTTCAGCGGACCGTGACAGGGCTGCGGGCGTGAAGCCAGTCCTGTGCAGTCAGCGCCGGGATCCAACCTCGCCCAGAGGATCCAGCCAAGCAGAGAGAGAGCCAGCCATGCGTATCGGCCGTGTGTGGCCATAGTGGTGGCGGAACGTAGGCCACACATGAGTGGACGTGCGTCGGTCGGCGGTGATATACTGGTAGGTCCTATTTGTGTCTAGTGCATGAGGATAGGCTACGTCAATATATGAATAACTGCGGGATTGTGAGTATAAAATTGTTATTATACTGATGATATATCTTTATTCCCTATATATAAGGTCATCTCTGATGTAGCATACTAGACATGTATCTAGTATCTTTAGTGTGATGGTGTATATATTGGTAAATGTTTGTGTATTGTTTGGTGGGCTCCCTCATGGATGAAATGTATGGGTAAGTGTACATATGCTCAACCTACATTAGTGTGTGTATATGTGTGCTTGGGTGTAGTTGTCAGGCATCAACAGTCAATCCCTGTTATAGATGTCAGTGACATAGAAAAGAAACCGAAATCAAAACCAAGAAAAGTATTTTTTAAATGTGCACAATCGAGTTTTATTCATAGATACTTATGAAATATAATATATATGCATATTATACCCATACATGATCACTCATATATATTATACTATATATATATATATATATATATATATATATATATATATATATATATATATATATATATACAAAATGTATACATTCACATACAAAATGTATATCATATGCATATGGTTATACATTTGTATATGTCTGTGCAGACATTGTAAACCATCCAGGTCAAGATCCGTTTTTCTGTAATTGGATATTTTATTTTTTCTTTGTCTGCTTGTTCTATGGCGACATTATATATCACATCCCTACCTGTGCTAAAGGTGTAAAAAACAATCAACCACCTACGTAACTTACACCCAAATATCCATCAACCGAGACCCGTTACATAACAGGCGAGTCGTTCTGCCTGATTGACTTCGCTCTACAGAGAGGATGACGTAAGACCGGCCCGTGCCGTGTGTATAGAGGTCACCTCCCAGGTCAGTCAGCCGTGTCATGTATTTAATTTGTTCAGAAACAGACCACCACCTCCCATCGACAGAGTGTAATACCGGGGACACACCAAGCGAGTAACGCGGCGATTTCCGGAATCACCAACACAAAATGGCACGTATGTGGAATATTACTTCATAGTGAAATGTCCCACTGACAATGTAGCGTGTTAGAAGCAATAATCAGGGGAAATATGAAATGATATGTCACATATACGCCATTTTGTGTTGGCGATTCCAGAAATCGCGGCAATTTCCGGAATAGCCTACACAAAATGGCGTATATGTGAGTTATTATTTCATATTTAACCTAATTATTGCTTCAGGGACACTAGATTATCAGTGGGAGATATTACTATGAAATTATACCGCACATACATGCAAATTTATGATTCTGGAGATCGCTGCCGTCACTCGCTTGGTGTGTCCCCAGCATAACTGCACTTTGTCCTCCCATGTTCGCTGGTGAGAGGGCGATATGCAGTTCATGCATTGACTATTCCCAATATTTAAAGTTCAGTGTATATGATAGGGGGAAGATTATTGAGACGCACAGAAATCGTTCAAGAGTAGATTCTTTCTAAAAGGTAATAAAGTAGAGGAATTTCTATTTTCTTTTAAATATGGGAGTTCTTTATTGTTTAGAATGTAATGCGCCTCAAACATTCTTGGAGGTTTTAGAAAAAAATAAAAGCGTTTCACTTCATTACTAAAATCGCTTTAAATGAAAAAAAAAACCGGAGAAGTTTTCCTCTTAGCGAAATTATTTTTACTCTTGGGCATACGAGCAGCATCCAAGGACTGAGACCGAAAAAAAAATCATTTAAGTCTGAAATCGGTCCCCAGTGCGCAGGTTGTTCGCGCAGCTGCACCTACAGCTGCCTCAGAAAAGGTCACGTGATCATTAACGTTGCCATGGTAACAGCGGAACCGGAAACAAAAACGCCAGTGCCGCCTGGTGGCGGGCAGGTGTTCACGCGTGACTGGGTTTTTTTCTCGGTCCACTGGTCAGGCACCCTCAGCGCCCAACTCCAGGGCCAAGGTCTACTAGAAGAAGGCGGACCTTCTTAGACATGGTCGGGAAATTAGTGAGACCCCCCGCCTCCATACACACACACATAACCCTCTACTCCTAGTCCCACATAGGGACGGAAAATAAGCAATGGACCGAATCTCCAATTTAAACATTGATAGTTTAGCGAGAAGGTACGAAGTGTCTTGGAGGAACAATTCAAAATATATGTAATTTACAAGCATCAATTACCTTTACCTAACGTTATATGTCCTACACCATCATGAGCTATAGCAGATTTTTTAAAATCGCTATTTCATTTTCAATGTATCCCCTTAAGTCCAATGCCCCATCTACCGATCAAGGGTTGAACGATTAGTTCGTAAATCGTATAGGAGTCTGTCAACTTGTCTCATTACGTAATACCTCGGCCCATGTCAGCCATCCAATCAAAGGCCATTTACCAACATTCCGTTGTCGGCGACTAGATTTATCAACATGTTGATAAACTTTTCACCACCAATTTTGGAACATAGAAACCACAACTTGTTGACAACAAAAGGACGTCTGAAGGAGGTGGTTTACTAATCGGTGGGTTACCCTTGCCCAGCTGTCCTACATCTACCGACTCCGTTAGGATCGCTTGGCTGAGACAAATTACCGTCCGTTTGTCGCTGACAAAGGTACATAAAGGTTCCGAAATCGGTGGATGGGTATTGGCCTTTACACATTCCGCTCGATATACATTGGGATCCGTCGGTAATTTCGTGATTTCTGAACGATGTATACACATATATTTATTTATTGATAGTATGGGAGACTTGTCATTAATATTTCTTTATTATGAATTTATATATGATGAAAGTGTTGTATTGGACATAGGCTCTAATTATTCCGCCCCGTGAAATAGTGGAATGTGCTGAGTGATGTGAGGCGCAGTCAGCCGTGGGGCATCTCCTGTAGCCGTTCATGCGTGACATGCCAAGACTGGTCACGCTTGGGTCCCCTCCGAGGCCCTTATGGGCTGAATGTCGCATGAGAACAAACACATATGTTACAATGTTCACAGAACAGCGAATAACATTGTAGCTTATCAATTATTTCCCTGTCAGATAACCTAGTTTGCCGAGATCGCCGGATCTCATGATGCCATTTATTTTCGTAAAGGATTATCAAAAATCTAAGAATGAAAAATGCCAGCATTATCAACAATTGATAAATCGAAATGGGTCCTGGCCAAAAAAGGCGTACATAAGCTTGATGTAAAGTCCACGGATGGCTCCTGTTTAACTTTTTTTAATGAGGCAATTTTCCAGGAGATTTCATGATGCAAACGTGATGCAAATGTTATACTTTGAGGCAATTGAATTATCATTCAAAATATCACCGGATAATGTCTATTTCTCATTGGCAAATGCAGTTTATAAGATATATCACGTCCCGCGTACTACTTCACTATTGAAATAATTTTGACTTTTAAATAATCATCTAGATAAAAATATTTTATCAAGATTTAATCTCCCCAGATAACAACATGTACATGATGATGTCATGTCCATCAGTATTTTATTTGAGAAAATCCCCTCAGAAAAGATAGTACGAAATCGTGTATGCGAACTTTTTGTTAGTACCTTAAACGTGATTATAACTAGATTAGGCAAAATGATTCAAGATTACATTTATTGGATTCAATTACTTTCAATCCCCAATTACAATAATCAGCAATCTTAGTTCCTTTGCCGAAGACCGATTATAACTTGATATATACAAGGATTCGTTTTGGATTATTACATTTGCTTCGATTTTTTAAGAAGCACAGTTAACAGAGAAAGATCCCTGATGCCGTGGATGTGATTGCAGTTCACCAGTGGGCCAGGTGAAGACAATATGAGACAATATTTGGCGTGGTGACTGCGTGGCGTTGTGTCGTGTTGAGGACTGAGTGGTCATTAACCTTTCCCTGGAGATGTGGCCTGGCTGGGCTCCTTTCTGACCACAACCTCTGCATGTCTCGGTAACTGAAAGAAATAACACTCTCGTAGAACGCTTTTGGGTTTTTGGGTGAAAGGGTCAGATGGGGCAACATTTCAGTGACAATCGTTGGTCAGTGAGTGGTTTGTTTACTGTATATAGGTCAGCGAGTCACTACCTCAGTAAATATAGGTCACTGAGTTACTGGTTTGGGTCATCAGATCACTGACCACAAACTATCCGTGTTTTAGTAACCGGCAGAAATAAAATTGTAATAGAAAGCTTTGAGCTTTGGAGCGAAAGACTCAGCTGGGGCATCATTTCAGCAACAGTCATTGTTCAGCAAGATTTTTTTTAATAATTGTATATAGCCAGCAAGTAGCTACATCAGTAAATATAGGTTACAGAGTCACTGATTTAGGTCGGTAGATAACGGGTCATCACTAGCCACAACTTCTCTGTGTCTTACTTACCGAAAGAAATCAATAACACTCACGTAGAATGCTTTGGGATTTTGGGTTAAAGTGTAGAATGGAGTATAGCAAAAGTACCAAGACGATCTTGATTATTGGTAATATTTATTTTTTGGTAAAAGCCTCAGACGGGTCATGTTTTTAGTGACAATTGTCTGAGAAGACTTGGACAATGTTGATATGATGGAGTTTTCCAACATATTTCTTGGATGCTAGTGCTACAACCCGCACATGATGGAATGAAATGTTAACAGGCTTTCAAGGATGTCATTGGGCAGTTCTATTTCAAGAACATTGATATAGCATGGCTTTTGATTGTTCCAATTTTTATTCACATTTCTTGGCTCAATTGCTGATCAGAAACTATAGATATAGCTACATCACTATGAGGGTATTGAATGATAATGTCATATAATATGCCTTTGTTTTTCTTTGGCTGAACCTTCAGATGAATGCAAAAGTATGCAGGTGTCTGCTTCATCCTGCTCAGTTTGTTGAGACCACATTTAGATGTGGAGACCACATTTCCCGGTTCATCAAATCCACATTCATTTAGAATATCCTAGCAATCACTGTGCACCTGTTCCTCGAATTCTTCTGATAGAAAATACACTAAGTTGGCTTTATTCTAATGAATTTCAATAAAGCTGTTACGATTGACAGTTACCTTCACTTCCCTACCGTTGACAGCAGTGTGAGATTTGTGGAGTGCTGTGTTTGGCTCTTGTACCATTCTTGATGGAGCTTCTCTGATATCTATCAAAGATAATATCAACCTTGGTGTTATTCCCATTAAATCTAGCTTCAATATACCTATCAGCGTATTTTCTAAAGGCTGGGGCATTCAAAGGTCTTCCCATGGCTATTACTAATACAATTCCATCTATAACTCCGCATGTTCTTCAAACTAATTGTTTTGAAGAAGTTCTGTAAGGAGAATGAAAAATAAACTAAATTCTTCAAAAATACACCCAGACCTGCCTCCCATCTTCAGGAATCTTTGAAAGATCAGCTTTCCTGAGGGTACTCAATGAGGGTACTTACAGATGTAATACTTCTCCTATCCTAATGCCAGTAATGTCTACTTCATAGATTAATGTGACCCATATCATGTATTGGTCAACGATATTTTACTTCAATGAATCTAGGTTTACGAGTTAGGAATGTGGGTCAATGAATGGCTACATGTATTAATTTACGTAGCTTGTCAAGTTTCCTCATCACCAAACATGAGCTGATTGTTTTGAGATGGTTTTTAGTATCTAAGCCCTACAGATTTAATACCTGACAGAAGATAAAGACCTACTTTTTTGTAAGGTTCCCTTGTAAATTTTTTTATTGGTGCAAAAAGCCAGGTGCCATCTGCTGACGTAACCTGCTCTATAACCTTAGTACAAATATTCCAAAGCAGCAACTAGTCCTTCACGATGTACAAAAGAAATATATATATGCATTACCAAGTTATTATTTACAAAACAATAGTTACAATGGCTACCATCAGAAGAACACATCCAATAATCGGAAGGGTGCAACAACCTACACTACGCATGGTAGAATCCCTTTCAAGGGTTTAAAGTTAGTTTCTAATCACGGTTTAAACCAATCTGAATGAAAAAGATTGAAGTTTGATTTCATATTCCTAAGCACGTTTGTGTGTCAAATATGAATGTAATATAACCTGTACCATAAAACCGGAACCTACATTACAGAAGTCATCATATCATCTCAGATATTCGCCCGGTACTAGTGCTACAAAATGGATTGTCTCAATTATATGGAAGGGAGTAGATGGTGGTTAAGATCGAATGGGATTTTTCACTACTGTAATAATTAGAATTCATATCAAGTTACAAGATATGCATGTATGATGACATCAATTATGGTCAGAACTAGAAAAGGAACTAGTATTTTCATACTATATTCAACTCTACAGGTATCACCAGTGCAAAGTAAGGGGAATCCATTTTCAGTGAAGTTAATCTGTGCTCTGTATCATTTTCTATTGTTATAACTTGGAGCAAGAAATGCATTTATTTGATATGGAGAAGGGAACGCAATTGTATTGAAAAAAAATGTTGATTGAAATGTTAGTGGAAGTAAGTCAAGGAACAAGTATATATCAAATCAATGTATTCGAAATATCATTGAACAAATGATATAAAACCTTCAGAAGAGAATCGAACCAGAACTGAAAAAATAAGGAATAATGCCCTCTGAACAATAGATCCCAAAAATTCCTTAGTATGATTGATTCTAGCACTTGGGTCTCGTATATGAAATGCAGCTATAATTACCAAATGAATATTAACTATTGAACATTGTCATGATACTGTATGAAATGTACAAAATGAAGCAGAGCATGGAGTATAAGGTTGCTTTCAATTCAGGGATGTCAGTTTTCCTTGTTTCCACGGAATTCCGTGTTTTCATTTTTTGGAATAAGAAATCCCTTTTTCTTGTGTTAAATGATCATAACTAATAAATACTCAAATCAGCCATGACTCATGATTCCCCAGTTAACCTGCCTCCAGACCCATGTTCCGTAGTGATAATGTTATGTGTATCTACAATATTTCAGGTCAATTTGGTGTATATATAGATCTATGTCTAAGCCTGTATTCCCAGGAATAACTTTCTTTTTTTTCTGACCCCAACTGACATCCCTGTCAATTAAACGAATCTAACATCAAATTGATTTGATTTGTGATCTATACGCTTTGAGTTCTAAGATAGGCATCCCATCTAAAAGTATGAGATATGAAATAATTTCCTATCAAAGAGTACGGGCATATATGCTACCTGCACTACTTTTAAAAATATAGTATGTAGTCATATTCAATAAAAAAAATATACATAGAGTGATATCAAGAAATGAAGTCATGATAATTGATTTGTGTATAGATGTAGTTGTACTGTACCATTTGATAATATGAAGTCATACCAAACAGAGGGAATCTTTTCATTCCACCTTGAAGTAATGGTAGGATAATAATATAATCTCACCCCTGGAAATTTTATTCCAATAGACTTAACATTGGGAATTCGTATTCAATGCTAATAAGATATTGTAAAAACGATCCTCAACGATGAGGTCCAAAGCTGGTAATTAACCAGCGATAGGAGTGAGATAAAATATGAACCGCACACCATCTGTAGCCACTGAAAATATGCCATTCATTTTGATTTGCTACATAACTTCACTCGGCTTTGCCTCGTGAGATTACTCCACAAACCGAAACTCATGGCATATTGTCAGTGGCTACGGATCTCGATGCAGTTCCTTCCTAATATTCAACAAAATCAATATATTTGCTGAACCATATTAGAGCATGAAATCATATCAAGTGCATTCTACCATATAGTAATGTCATTGTATAGAATCACCCAATAATAATCAAAATTAATCCGCCCGCTGGAGCATTAACATCAGTTCACGTACACAGACACTGAGGGGAGGGATGAGGAGTCATAATTTGGCAGTAACCGCCACCGACCCATAGCGGTACCAGTCCCGGTTACACCAGGCGCAAGAGACTGATGTTAAGTCTTTTTTTTCTGCCTGAGCACACACTGGTATACATGACCTGACCCCGTTCCACCCGACTGATCGCCCACATGTTTGCACGGCCTACTCTCTCACATGTGACCACGACTCACAAGTTCAGCATGTCAACCATGCAGGCCAGAGCCAATTGGCAGCAGCCCTCGTGTGAGTGTGGAGGAGAGGCTGGGAGGGGGGGGGGGAGGCAGCCATGTTGAACTGAGCGGCGAATATCTAGCGCACAGAGGAAACGGAAATGGGGTATTGTCAGCCCATTATCGCAGAAAGAATGAGGGAGACTCGGATTAATGGGTATGATTCCCTGTAATGTGACCGAAATCAGGCAACTACGAAATACAGTGTTTGCTGGATAGAGGCGTTGTCGCTCGCTATATGTGTACATGAATATATGTGTGCTATCTAGCCTCCCTCGAGTGTGTATGTGTGTGTATATGTATGTATACTTATATATTGTACACAATATTGATTGATTTCAGATACAAATAACCAGATGCTCAGATGAGTTGACGTGTAGTAATACTGAAGTCAATGCGAGGATATTACATAGAGTCAACGACCGTTTTTATCTGAAACCAGTCAATATTGTATTCATTGTCAACTGTTTTTTAGAGCGTGCTTGCACGTGCTAAGTACATCATCTAGAAGTTAGAGTGGTCACATTGAACTTTCAGTGTGCTTCCAGAAAACTATCCCTTTACTATCTGCATGCTGTCCACTATGATAGTGAGAATAGAGCAGGGAGCCAGTGTCTCAGGGTCTTAGAAGTCTGCCCAGCTGACCATGACCAATCACTCAAGACCAAAATACCTCAAGACCCACTGGTGCTTGATCTGTTTGGATCCTAGATAGGCAGTTGCAGAAACAGCAAGTTGACTGGGTGCAAGTGGGTTACAGAAAACTATCCATAGACTGAATCTAACCCTAACCCTTTAATTGTTATTCATTTATAATTGCAGCTCATTCATCTATGATGAACATCCTATTCACTCCTATCAGTATGTACTTTGTTGTTCAGCAGCTGGATGACACTTTAGGTCCATGTAATGTTCCCACAGGTGGTATTCTGTACTCTCACTATGCTCTATGGGGGAAGAATTCTTGACGAACTAGGCTTAGAGCCTTGAGAATCCACTGGCCCGCCTCCCGTGCTAAAGACGTACATCAATGTAACCCAAAGATTCCCAAATCTCAATGATGCCACCTAGCGGGGATACTGTGTGCCAGTGGATTCTCAAGGCTCTAAGCCTCGTTCATTAAGAATTCTTCTCCCATAGAGCGTAGTGAGAACCTTAGAGAGTGTGAAATCTTATGAGAGGGGTGCCTACTGACACCATGTATAAGATGGATTATATATATATATATATATATATATATACTTTACATATATAAGAATCCTCACTGCGGGGTGTGTGTGTGTGTGTGTGTGTGTGTGTGTGTGTGTGTGTGTGTGTGTGTGTGTGTGTGTGTGTGTGTGTGTGTGCACGTACACAACTATAGCCGCATTTAAACTGGTACGGGGCATAGATGCCTAATGTCTTTAGGAACGTGATTCTATGACTATTTCACACTCACCAAAGTTCTCACGAGTCCCCATGGAGTTGCGGAAACTATAACGGAAGGCAGGAGTAAATAACACAGGCAGGGCACAGGGAACAGGAGCTAGTGAACAGAGTGCTTTTATCGGTTGAGTGACTTTGGCCAATGTCTCTAGCATACACATTTCTCAGCACCCTCCCTACTGCCACTCCTACCCGCTCACCCGACCGCCCCATCCCCACCCGAGCAATGCCTACCGGAGCCAACTGTACTGCACCATCGCCTGTTGCTATACTCCAGTTGGTTTCCATGGCAACGGTTGCCATTGCCAACTAATTATGGCGCACCCAGGAGAGGGAAGGTCAGCTCCAGTGAAGCCTGGAACGCAACGATCCGAAATAACTCCTCCACTCTCCCAGCACCGACTCGCTCCAGCAGGCAGGCCGCAGGTGCGCTTGGAGAGTGGTGTTTCTGTTGTTGCATCGACTCGGTACTGGTGTGTAATGATGTCATTTATATCGTTCCGCGTGAAATCGGCATTTCCTATCAAACCAGGAACTGTGAATTGCAGCTTGAATTACTCCAGCAATTAGGTGACATATTCACACCAGGTTACTTTAAAACATGCCCAATAACATCACATAAATATCAATATCGCAGAATGTTTATCAAACTTGATAATTCCTCATATCTTACAGCATAGGTATACATTACTTGGTGCGCTTGCATGTGATGCCACAGGTTGATCAGATTATAACTCCAGGCTAGACCCATGGCCATGTCTATCAGTGCGTGCGTGTGACGTGTGCTGGCAGGGCTGTGAGCTGTTCTATTAGTAGACACATGGGCGTGTGTGAGCAGGTCTGTTAACGCTATACACAGATCCACTGAGAGAGCTGTGACCTGCTGCTATCTGAGCAGGTGTTAGGGTCGCTCTGTGAGCAGCTCAACGTAAAGGTGCGCGGGGTGACGGAGCCGTGACCAGTCTACGGGGTGGGAGGCGCAGCACCCCTCTCATAAGATCTCACACTCTCTAAGTCGTAATCTGTACAAGGTTCTCACTGCGCTCTATGGGAGAAGAATTCTTAATGTACTAGGCTTAGAGCCTTGAGAATCCACTGGCACACAGTATTCCCATCATTGAGATTAAAGGAATCTTTGGTTGCATTAATGTACGTCTTTAGCACGGGAGGCAGGCCAGTGGATTCTCAAGGCTCTAAGCCTAGTTTGATAAGAATTATTCTCCATAGAGCGTAGTGAGAATACAGAGTACGACTTAGAGACTGTGAGATCTTATGAGAGGTGCGTGCAGGGCAGGTTAATGAATGTGAGGAGATCAATGTAGCCCTGGGGTCCGTTGTTCCTAGAAATGTGGGAAAAGCGTTGCTCCAGTAATATCGGATCGCGCTGTGTGGTATTTCTATTTTCACATTGTATCGCTACTATTTACAACATCAGATTATTAGTGATATAGGTGAAAGGTTCTTTAGATTTTTGATTGAATATAGATGGCGACATAGTTATGATGAGATCCACAAAGAATCTGGAACAACGGTTCTCGACCTCGGGTCACTATTATATTATTCTGGGATCCGCAAAACGTGGAGCAACATCCCCTTAAGGGAATATCGTTCTTGGTAGTATATAATTGTATATTCATTCTTGTCAGGTTTGGGGAATAGGTCCAAGAGCTGATGCAGATATGCATGAATGCAGAGGGGTCTTTTGGGAAGAGTGTCGTAACGGTTGGCCACACTGTTACGATACAATCGTCGCACAGGATTTGTACCTCTCCCAGATGCCCTCTGCAATACATCGTTGGGCATTTCACGCTGCAGCGATGCGGTGAAAAACTAGATACGCATGAGTTCATTTAGATGATACATGATCTCCGCTGTTTCTTTCTCGCTCATTTGATGACTCACTCTTTCAGTTACTCGATAAATCACTCATCTGCAAAGTCACTTCCTCATTCTTAGACTTCCTCCTCCATACGTTGCGATTCCACCCAGCTTACTCTCTCGTCCATTCACTCGGTCCCTCATCCACATATTTACGTCGCACATTCCCTCCATCATTCAATATCAACTCACTTGTTTATTTTCACAGGAATTGACTTAACGTATTGACTTTCACTCCATGTTCGCCTATTTATTATCATATACCTGTGCATGAATGTCTCACACCTTGATATGCGCCAGCTGTGCCGATTCCGTTCTGCACACTGTGCTCGAACGATTAGTTTGTGTACTCCGTACAACGTGATATCTTAAAATGGCGTTTTTGATGACTTCCGCCTTTATAATAACAAGGAGATATAGTGACTGTGTCTGAAATACATATGTTCCTTGTTGTTTTGTTGGGAAATATTTACCTTGTTCCTCGTACTCTGTGAATATTTCTGACACACAAAAAAACACAGAACATATTCCATTCAGCCACACTAACCATGTTTCCCTATAGTCCCCGACATAGTTCTCCTTCATTGAATCTCTCACTGACACACTCGCGCATTTCTTTGAACCGAACATTGCCTCAGCCCTACACTCCACACCTATAACACTCCATCCCTCACGTAGTCTCCACCTCTCATTCCCTCAACGTACGACGCACGCGGCGCACCCTACATATGCTTGGTGAGTGTGTATGCGTTGGGCTGTGCTGTGAGAGTGTGACCCGGTCGCGCAGTGCGGTGAGCTGCTCACTCGACTCATGGTTGACGGCTCAGAGCCGCACGGAGCCGCTCGGGGCTGGTCGGAGCGTGGCGGGGCGGGCGGGCGGGCGGGCCGTCAGTCGGGGCGGGCGGCCACCGGCACGGCCACTAGACGAGCCAACTACTCAGTCCTGCCGCTATTTTTGTCCTAAGACTAGACTTGAACCAATCCTCCTTTGTTCTTGCTTAATTTATAATGATTATTGCCAACTAATCACGGACTATTGTTCGCTCTGTTTTGGTTCTCCTGCATGCAGTATGTTTGAATATGTGGTTTATACAAGAAATGCTGGTTGCCTCAGCGAGGATTCTAACCCGGGTTGTTGGGTATCTATCGGATGATGCTCCCCACTGCAGGATTCGGCTGGCTGATCACCGACACTCTACAGGGTTAACACAGGCCCAACAAGGTTAAATAGTTGTCCTGACAAGGTCCACCCTTGCCGCCCATTGCACACAACTTTAGAGTGCTGTTTCGTTGGACCGCAGAAGCTTGCAATGGCCATCCCCCACCCTGCCTATACGTTTTAAACGTCGCCATTATACACAGTGTAATTAATAATCTGTGAGATAAGAATGAGAGTAAGGAAAAGGTACACGATGACGCGACTGGATATGAACACAGAATGTCAGATTCCCAAGGTTGAAATCAGTATGTTTTATAGTTTTATTTTGGCCAATCCATTACGATTAGATAATGATTAGTGTGTTATGAGGCCCACTTCTTCATCATATCACACACTTTAAAAACTGAGCTTCAGCCTCCCCCCCCCCCCCTCGGACTCAGCAATTCCGTCAAAATGAATTTGACTGTACATGTTTATTCTAACAAAAGATCATAGATATTTATTTGAGATTTGGTGAATTAGTACTACTTTTAGGTTTTGATGTAGTTTTCATTGTATTCTTAACTAATGCGTCGGATTTCCTGCTTGGAATTTGTCTTGCCAAGGACTTCATTGTACAAACTGTGTGGTACAAACTAAGAGTCATGGATATCATTGTTGTTTTTTCTATTACTAGGCATGCCCCATCAATGAAAACAGTAGATGGACATAAATGACGAACGCCCAAATTAATGTAGCGTTCCTCCGTGTGTAGGTTCGCGCTGGTGAGATCTCGCGAGACCACTCGGCGCTTCCGGCACAACTCAGACCTTGAAGGTCACCAAAAACTAGAAAAAGACAAGTGGATGGTCACTAAAAATGTCAGGGGCCAAAACTGCGGTTTTCTCGATTAATTGCTAAATCACCTGTAATCGGCATCCTGTAATTAAGGACAGTGAAGCATTTCCGAGAAATCCCCAGGTATTGAATATGAGTGTTCGTGTTTTTATATTTCATATGATGTCATAACATCACGTCGTGCTGTGACCTATGGCTAAACATCGGGCATTGGAACCTAGATGACAGTTTCACGAAATTAAAATAAATCATATTCGGAGGCCTAAATCTAAAAAAGAGATTGACAATTGGCAATTAAACGGTTGGACTGGGAATCCTTGATTACCATGTATAAACGGTGATGACATCCACATCCCGAAATTTACTATGAAATGATTTTGCATTTGAAAAAAGTCGGATACTGAAAGATGTACGTGAGTATGCTGTGCTTAATTCAGAAGAGTGTATGCTTTATCTCTGTTACCACAAACCTGGCAGAGCCAGAAATGGCAGCTTCTACTGGAGAGGTAAAACATTGCTAGTCCCTTCACGCTCCTTGTGCGTAGCTTCAGCTCATGACATAGAACGGAAAGTATTTCTAACACTTCATGTTTCCGAAGTGTAAGATCCCAGAATCTTATGAAGTCTTTTCGGTTGGTGTATAAGTTGTAGTAGAAGTGGTGTTATGTTGGTGTTATCCAGCAGAAGGGGTCATGTGAAATGTAAACCTTGGCCTTCAACATGTAGGCCAAGGACCATGCAATCCCTGAGGTAGATGCTGCTGATATCTACAAGCTCATTACGAGAGTACCTCAGCTCAAAGAGAAATGAACATGCACAATGGCTGACAAGGGAGAAACTGAGAGGCACCCAGGGAACATTAGGAACCTATTAACAAAGTCCTTTGTTGGTTCTAATGTCACTGATGAGGTACAACCATCCCTGAAACTCCAGAAGACAGTGAAGGCAAACTATAATCAGATAAGCAAAATAATGGGCAAGGTGAGCATGAAAAAAGGTGACTGTTTACCTGAATATTCAGATGCCATGTCTATTGGTATGCCAGAAACAGAGGGTTGTATACTCACGAAGAGCTCTGTCAAATGGGGAAAGGGGCAATATAGCTGCCCTTTGACTCAATTATATCACATTCATGCACAACGCAGTTACTATTCTGGTGGCTCAAATGAAAAGGGAACAACTGTTTCTTGGAGAATGCAATGGTGATGAGCCACCTGTGCAAGATCCTATGGCCATAATCAATGAAAGACCCACCAATGCTTATGATTCTGAATAACAGATTTTAACCTTTCCCCAGGTCAACAACATAAATCTTGCTTTCTTTGGATGGGTTAGAGATGAAACTTCATTTACAACAAAAGTCTTATTTTCTGGCCATCCATAAAGTATGTATGCAAAATCCACTTCATCCTGTATACAATTGCCCAAAGAGGGATTGTATACAAAATACTAAGATTTGGCCCCAATTTCCCTCACTGCATACATACTTCAATGATTTCCACTTACCATTTATCTATCATAGAAGGTGTACTTAAAAATTGTCTGTCAATATCGCACAAAACATATCCTGCTACCTTGGCTATCCATTAGGGGGCTAATAGGAGTTCTTGTGTGACCCGTGAGATGGTGCCACCAGTTAGGAGCTGACCTCCATGATATTCCAAATATTGAATATTCAGTCAACAGGGGGCCAATATACATTTGGAATTGGGAGCTGAGCTATATCCTGACAATTTGGGGCTAATTTTAGAAACAAAGAAATAGTCACAGCAGAAGCTGATATAATAGAATGGATTCCACAAGTTCATATCTGCACATAACAGTATCGGCAAGATACCTGGAATCCAGTTCCTTGAGTACAAATTGCTGATGGTGGTCCGCATGCATGAATGTATGGCATGTCTTGTTTCATATAACATGCCCCCTAGGTTAGTGTTTATAGAAAATGGTATGCCCAGAATCATGCACCTGAAATATAAACAAGTAACCTGGTGAGAGGGGGAAGGCGATGGTTTGGCTGTTAGTGGGTGCAGGGTGTAAGCAGGGTGCAAGCAGGGTATGGGTGTGGGTTGATGCAGGGTACAAGCAGGGCATCAGTAAGCTATGAGCAACGAGAAGGAGAAGACAGGGTGTGGGTTCAGAGTGAATATATGTAGACTGAGCACCCCTCTCATAAAATCTCAGTCTCTAAGTCGTAATCTGTAGAAGGTTCTCACACCACGCTCTATGGGAGAAGAATTCTTAATGAACTAGGCTTAGAGCCTTGAGAATCCACTGGCACACAGTATTCCCGCTAGGTGGCATCATCGAGATTATAGGAATCTTAAGTTGCATTGATGTACGTCTTCAGCACGGGAGGCAGGCCAGTGGATTCTCAAGGCTCTAAGGCTAGTTCGTTAAGAATTCTTCTCGATAGAGCGAAGCGAGAGTACAGAATAGAGTGTGAGATCTTATGAGAGGGGTGCACCGAGTGTAGGTTGTAATCAATGAAAACAGGGAGTATACAGGGTGTAAGAAGGGTGTGAGCAAGATTTCGTCAATTTGCAGGCAGTACCGGTATGTAAGCAGGGTGTTTAAGTAGGGCATGGGCAGGGATATTGTAAGTAGGGTGTAGGAAGTGTGTGGGTGGAGGTGTAGGCAGTAAATATTAAAGCAGGGTGCAAGCATGGTGTATGGAGGGTGTAGGCAATGTATCAGCAGGGTGCGGGCGAGGCAGTGTGTAAGCAGTGTGTAAGCAGGGCAAAGACTGCGAATGGGTGAGGCAGGGTTTAAGCCTGGTATTTATAAGCAGGGTGTAAGCTGGGTGTAAGCAGGGTGTAGGTGATGGTTTTTATTCAGGGTGTAAGCTAGGTGTGGCTGAGGCAGTATGTAAGCAGACCACAGACTGGGTATGGGTGAGGCAGGGTGTACGCTGGGTATAAACAAGGTGTGGGTGAGGGTTTATTCAGGGTGGGGGTGAAGGTGTAGGCAGGGTGTAAGCTGGATGTGGGTGAGGGTGTAGGCAGGGTTTCAGGAGAGTGTAGGCGAGGGTGAAGACAGGGTGTGGGTGTAGGCAGGTTGTACGCATGGTGTGGGTGAAGGTGTGAGCAGGGTCTAAGCATGGTGTGGAACAGGGTGTAGGAGAGCCTGGAAGCAGGGTGTAGGTGAGGGTGTAAGCACGGTGTGGATGATGGTGTAGGCAGGGTGTAGATAAGGGTGTGCACATGTTGTGAGCAGGATGTGGGTGAGGGTGTATGCAGGGTATAAGCAAGGTGTAGGTGAGGGTGTAAGCAGGGCCTGGGTGAAGGTTTGAGCAGGTTGTAAGCAGGGTGTGAGTGTGGGTGTGGGCAGGTTGTAAGCAAGGTGTGGAACAAGGCAAAGGAGAGCGTGGAGCGTGGGTATAGGCAGGCTGTGGGTGAGGGTATAGGCAGGGTGTGGGTGAGGGTATAGGCAGGGTGTGGGTGAGGGTATAGGCAGGGTATAGGTAGGGTGTGGGTGAGGGTACAGGCCGGCTGTAGGTGAGGGTACAGGCAGGCTGTGGGTGAGGGTACAGGCAGGCTGTGGGTGAGGGTATAGGCAGGCTGTGAGCAGGCTGAAGGAGAGCGTGTATGCAGGGTGTAAGCAAGCTGCAGGCAGGGCGTGTCTTTCTGCACCTCAGAGCCCGGACGCGGAAGAACAGTCAGGTCACATGACCTCCCCAGCTATCACGTGACCACCTCTGGTATCTGCCCGGAGAGGATGACTTTATTTTCGGGGGTTCCGTCACGCCCCCTCCCCTCCCGGTCCTACCCTCCACCTGCCTACATCTCCAGGGTCTCCTGGTCTGGGCGGGTGCCTCGAGGCAGGAGCAGGTGCTAATTAGTAGTTACTAAACACTGCCCACCACCCACCAACATTCCCACCATTCTCCAATCTACTCCGCGAAAATTTATTTTTATCAGTTTGGCCGCGAAATTTGGTGTGAACAAACAATAGTTTGTTTTGCGTCGCGCTGGACGGACAAGGTATCAGATTAAGAACACGCGTGGACCTATGTCGGGCCGTGTGCGTCAAAACGTTTACATGCTATTATGTGGACAAGTATTTATGTGGATCCGGATACAGTGACGTGTGATAATGTTTACCGTATTACACGAATAGTTTTCACTCGGGTAGTATAGAAATGACACGAGATCAATCAAATATGACTATTATAGGTTTTTCTACTATGTGTATGCGAATTTATGTTACGGAACGTTAACTTGAAGGTTTTCACTATTTTTCGCATACAGACTTGTGGTAGCAATAAATTTGACGGCCATCATCGACCGAATTTTTATCCCTTTTTCACAGAAATCCTTAAGTGGAAATTGAAAAATTAAAGGGATGGATGATACACCGGATATAGACCATGGAGAACGGACTGCAATACTTCTATGTAAAAGAATCTTGAGAAAGTCTGGTAAAGACCCATAATGGTTGACTGGACGTTCTATCAAATCAAAGAAACAAACAAAAAAGCAATGCTCATAGGGGCATGAAAAACGAGTTCCCAATGTTAAGCCTACGGGACAAAAAATACCAGGGGTGAGATGAAAAGGTGGCGGCCAATCAGTCGCCCATGACGTCATCTCGTTTTCACTACGCCACGACCATGGCGTAATATTTTCACTTTATCTGGGTGATCGTTGAGTCTTTTTTTTTTAATGTTATTCCTATGGCTAGATTTGTACCAGGGGTGAGATAGGTCTGTTGGATTGGACAGTAATTACCAATCTGTTCACCCTCTTGATCGCCTCACCTCCTCGTGGAGCAGACCGGATATGCTTGCACGCGAGCATAACAAAAGTGACCAGGTTGGGGAGTTAGCTCAGTGGTAAAGAGAACTGGACTAGTAATCCCAAGGTTGTCAGACTTCGTTAATTCAGGTCCAACTGCAGCCACTTTTCTCCTTCACCCCCAGCAGTGGTAGATTTACTGCTATACCAAAGGCCAATCCTTCTCATACCATGTCTATGTGGTGTGGGAAATAAAAGAACTCTCACCTCGGTAAATGTGTAGGGTTGAGGTTTCTACCTAAATTCATTACATAGATTCGATCACCACCCTTGTTGTGTAAAAAAAACCTTGAGAAAGTCTGGTGAGAACCTGCAATGATTAACTGGACATAAGGCCACTCAAAAAAAACAAACTTGTTTCTCATCACCAAGCCATGAAAAATATAACGAGGGCGCTTTTTTTTTTGTATATCATAGATGGCAGACATACAGTAAAACCCCGCATACGCGGACACCGTCTTATCCGGGCCAAAGTGGCCGCTTATGCGGGGTGCCTGCTTATGCGGGGTTTCCAGATTTTTATTGGCTATACATTTAATGCATCCTTGACATCAGGAGCTTTAATTTGATACTAAATACACATACCTTTCATAATTTCTATCAAGGTTCATCTATTTAGAAAAAAAAATCTTCTAAAATCGTTTTTTCTGATGCGCGCGGTGATGAGAAACAAGTTTCTTTTTTGAGTGGCCTTAAATCAAACCAATAAACAAACCAATGGGGTATGAGAAGGAGGTAGCGGCCAATCTGGGCCGTTCTGATACCGGTGGCGCCGCATAGCGGGGCAGGCCCGGAGCGGTGTCGATATTTTGGTCTCGGCAGACTGCCCCGTGCTGGCCGCGCTTAATTTAGTCATGCCTGGCGGATTTCGCGGAGTTCCCGGCACTTCTGGTAGCAGTCGTGGCTGTGGCGGCGGCGGTGGTGTGGCGATGGCGGCTGGGGCGGGAGAGTGTGGCTGGGGGTGTTTAGGTTGGGGGGAATGTCAGACTGGTTACGCAGTGACATCGTCCACCAAGCTGAACCCTTGGAGTTTACATAATATTTTTTTAGCAGTTTTTCCTTACTGATTTTGTTTTTCCTTCTGTTTTTTTTCTTCAGTATGAGTTAAACAGAAAGCGGCATCATTCTGAATATATCTCAATGTTCTCTTTAATAATCCTTGATTTTAAAAATATTTTTTCCTCATTCAGATACACCTGAGCGTGTGTTGGCAATATCTCTGTAATTCCTACATAAGATGCAATTTGTCACCTCATAGTGAGACACACATGCCAAGTCATCTTCATGGCGCCAAGAGGCAGTTCTCAGTGTATCAGTAAAGGCCAGAAATAAAACTCTAATAAAACTAAACTGCCGAACCCAAACTCTGTTTAAACTCGCTTATCAACTTCCGGTTTGCTAGCGTTCACCAGATTTTGGAAGCTTTCCCGAAGTTTAGCTGAGCAGCGACTAAAACGTGACCCCCTGCAGCACCCCTCCTCCTGGTGAACAGCTCCCCTTCCTCCTGTATGAGAGAACACAGCTCCGGCTCACTGGAGTGGCACACACCCAGCCTCCTGTACCAGGTCCTCCAGTAGCCTGAGACCGCCCCCACCCTCACTCCGCCCCCTCCACGTCTCACTCCGCGCGGGACGTTCCCACACACCGACCCACCCCGACCTGCTCACAGCACTGCAGGGCCGGCGGCGGAGGGAGGAGTGGGAGGGGGGCTTGTGTATTGGGAGGGAGGGAGGGGGGGGGGGGGTCGTCCATGGCGGGGGTGGAGTTGGGCGAGCAACTCAGGAGTCATTCACTGAAGCCCAAAGTCACGGCCCCAGGAAAAGGTTCCCCTTCAGTTCAGAACTAGGGACTCTGTATCGTTGTTCTAGGTGGGTCTCAGTTTCCTCTAGATGTGTCAGTTTGGGGTTCTTTTGGTGATGTGACTTGGTCTTTGTTTTCTATTGACTCGTCAATGGTACGTCTACTTAGATAATACACGGTTTTCGTTTTCTCTGGATGTATCAATTGTAGGTCTTTAGCATTATGATGGGTCTTTGTTTTCTCTAGACTCTATATCAATATTACTAGGTGTTAGTTTTCTCTAGATGTGTCAATGGCAGATCTTTAGTTATGTGACTGGGTAGACTTCGTTTTCTCTAAAAGTGTCAGTGGTAGGTCTTAAGTATTGTGACTGGGTCTTTCTTTTGAGATCTGAATCTCGGTGTAGGTCTAAATCAACTACTTTATTAATACATATGTGTATAATTAAGTCTTATATTTCTCAGGAAAGCGCAGTGGTACACCTCTGGTGACATGTTCGAGTGTTTCTTTTCTCAAAATGTTTCTGTGTTAACTTTAAACATTTCTATAACTACCGTCCACCCTTTATATGTCTCAAATATATATTTCTGTGAAACTTGTTCCTAGAAATAGATTTATGATTTTTTTAAATTTCTTTATTCAAGTTATTGGGATACATACAATGGCCTAGTACTATTTGGCGTTCTTCCTTGCATAATCCAAAACATAGGGAAAGAAAATTACAATAGCAAAACAAAGACACTGGGACAATTTTTAAGCTATGCTGTTGCAGATGATGGCTACCGAAGTTTCTAAAAAAAACTTAGTTCAATTGCTGGTTATCTAGAAAGAAAAACAAGTAAATATAGAGTGACCTTAGTAACTGATATCCATCGGAATATCCATCACCAAGCACTGTTTTAGTATGACCTGACAGTTGTTATTGAGGGGACTGTTATGTAGCTTGTGCTTGGAGCGTGACGTGTTCACAAGTCACCTTCCCCGTGCCCGGTGCGTGAGTATAGAGATCAAGTCTCTGCTGGAGAGTGTACCAGACACCCCGTGTACTGTCCTGCCCGGACTCTCAGTCTCACTGCTTCTCACAACCTGCGGCAAGTCAGGCTCGGGTCCAGCTTAAGTGGGATTCACAAGGTGGGATTCATGTTCCTCACAGGGTTCAAAATCTCATGCGATTCTGTTCCTTTTTAGGGGGAAATTGTATACAAAATGTCTTTAACAATTACAGGGGGGGGGGGGGGGGGAAACATGTATCAGGGAAATGGAACCCTCTAATTTAGACGAAGAAATTGTGTCTGAGTACAGAATCTCAGCAGGATTTGCCTAAGAAAAACACCCTGTAAGGTGCATGAATCCCATCGTGTGAATCCCACTTCAGGGGTGATGGCCAGGGATACATCCAGATAATTGGGGAGGAGAACGTGTATTTCCTTTGGCTTAATGCCCTTAACTATGTAACCTCCAGTCGCCTGGGATGCACGGTATGATAGAAACACCGTCAAGTGCAATATTTTCAGCACTCTTTCAAGTGAACTCTGTTTGAAATATTTATATATATTGGTACATGTGATTTTACTGTTCCTATAAATTTCTCGAATTCCATATTTAAAAAATATAGGTTGACAATCCGTATATTATTATATACCTATGTGTGAATGTCTATGAATTACTGCCCGCTGCTAGGGGTGCAGAAATAATAATGTTCGTGCCCGCTGTGAGTGAGACTTAATGAGTCATTAAATTGTCGTTATTTTATCGAGCATATTTAAGGCATATAATGATAAGCAAACGTCCTCACTGTGGGCGAAACGTTTCTCGTTCTCGGTCAGTCTTTGATTTCATACTGCATGACGCCGTTTCGTCCACAGTAAGGACGTTTCCTAATACTACGAAAATAAAGACGCTATGTGCAGAAATACGATGATCCGTAATATACCTAACCATAATTACTGGCCATTAAAAAGAAAATCTTTAATTATACTACCAGTCGGTCAGCTGTTGTGCTGGTTTGAATTCAGCAAGGAGTTTACAAAATTGTTTACATTACTCAAGTGAGCTCTTATCATGCATCATTACACTACACTGGCGCCCCCTTGAGCCAGCCTCTCTCGTGCATGGTGTATGTCATCGAATCATTATTTTTTAAAAAAACCCAGTTTCAATGAAACTCCGTATGTTGATAAGAGTCACTCCTGAACTCACTCCTAACCTACTCATAAAATGAAAAGTTTATTGACGAAGACTATCATTAGATGCACGTATCGATCTAAAATATATATTGATTGTCCTTAACATCTACTCTTATTTTGGGTTTCATTTCTTTATTGCATGTAAAAACGGGTGTTCAATTTCGTTTACAATAATATCTTCTTTATATCTAATACAATAAAGAGGCGTGGACCTCAGCCCAATTAGGGGCTGCTTTTCATGGTCCTGCCTAACAGGGTAAGCTTAGATGATTTTAGTGTTTGGTTTTATATATGGTTATCTTCATTCACAAAACATACTATCGTAAAGCAGGATTAGTTTTAGTCTTGGTTTTGGTTTTGGTTCTGGACTTCACTCGGCTTCGCCTCGTGAAGTCACTTTACCAAACTCCAGTCGTGGCATACGGTGGCCAAGATTAAAATGAATCAGGTTTTGATTTTATCCTACCCAGTCTCCTCGATTTGGGAATATTACATGATAACAATTCTGTATGCCACTAGTGGCATATAAAACTCTGTATGCCAGTCAGCGTGGCATATGGAAACTCAATGTTAATCCTATGGGATTTTATATTAGGGGTAGGATAAAGCATGATAGACCATTGATAAGCAAATAGTACTACGAACAAATTACCTATAGTGGACGGAACACGTGCAGTTTGCATGAAAACATTAACTCACTGACTCGCACCCTGCCCTGACCTCGAACTAACTGCTCACGTCGTCCTGCCACGAGACAGGGCGGCATTTCTAGGAGACCCCCCCCCCCCCCCCACCTCCCCATCACCCTCACTCTCAAGTCATGCCAGGAAATTCCTAGAAATGTGGACGCCACGGGCCAAGACGCCGTCGTCCTGAAACTAGGTCACCACCCTCAGGGTGTGCGGGGCATGGAGACGGGCCTGAGTCTCGGCGTGCCGAATTCCCGGCACTTCTCGGAGGCTTCGCGGCCGCCAGGAAATCTGACACTCCACTGGTTCTGGTTACGTGAGGGGTTAGACTTGCTCAAGTCTTTGATTATGAACATTCATTAAATGATTAATCACAATCAGAATAAAGTTCATTATTAAAAGTATGTATCCTTCTCTGACTGGCCCGTGAATCAAAGACTTGTCCAGGAGGAACAGAACCTTCTGTATACCCCCCCCCCCCCCCCCCCCCCCCGCAGTGACTCCCTGTAACCCTACACCTCCTCCTCCCCATCTCCCTCTTCCAGTTCTATGTCTTGTCTTAGCAATAAGTTTCGCCTGCTCCTGTCTGTGACCCGATTGAAATCAAAGTGAGAGGGTATCAATCTCCCAGCAGATATCCTGACCAGTGGCCATAATATCTGTATGGAGAGTGTTGGGAATACTGGAGCTAATTACCGATTGTACCAGTCCCTGTATCCCAGCGAGGAGAGTAGACATAGGACATAGGGACTGGAGCCAGTCTAGTGAGGGGTGAATTCGTCGACGGCGGGGGAGACTGAGAAAGCCACACGTTGACTGTCCATGATGAAGCGCGACATGCAGAAAGATACCATCTGAACAACAACGTAAATCATTGATATTGATAGCAATTTTTTCAATTTTTTTTATTCAGGTATAAACCGAGTACAATCACCCGTAGGCGCTCTTCCTTGTACCGATCGAACAACATGGAACATTGCTAAAATGGACACACAATAGTGATATACAGTGCAGAAAATGGGAAGAAGAGAGGTAAAGAGAAAAATATATAGAATATTTCAAGTATTTTACTGTCTTTGTCACTCAGTTCGAGATCCACAGGTCATTTGACGCTGTGAGGTGCATTTGAGGTGCAATGATTCATAAGCACCTGCATAGAGGTCCGTATCCACCTGTAGCAAGATACGTATAAGAGTGGAAAAGCTTATCCAATCTGTGTATGAATATTTACCAGTTTGATATAATGTAAGAGAATGATGAAAAATGCACAATGATTTTGATACTTAAACGAACATTATGTGCACTGATTCTTTTGTAACATTGTCGTGCGACTGTTACTTTGCAAAACACCAACTAGGTGAATGAAATAGTCGAAAAATAAATTCATTAAAAAAAATTAAAATACGCTATGAGTTTTGGTTGCAGAGTAATCTCATGAGGCAAAGCCGAGTGAGATTACATAGCATACCAAAACGAATGGGGTATTTTCATTGGCTACAGATCGGGTGGGGTTCAGATTTGATCTCACCCCTATCACTGACTGATTGGCTAACGTTTATGATGTCATCACCCATTAATTATATTTTTTTTTACAATACTCCATGGATGTAGAGTACGAGTTCCCAATGCTGAATCTATGGGGAAAAATACCAGTGGTGAGATAAAGATTACTTCCAAATCTCTCCGTGTCTGACAAAGATGATTCGATGAGAGCGCGACCAAAAATAAAAATTCTCGAATAGGAGGAAAAATTTCTGGAACAGAGAAGGACATTTTTATGATCAAATTACTTCTAAATGTCACTCAGACAAACACTTAAACAACAATCATGAAAAAACCTATAATAATCATCCTATAATATAAGATTCTCAGAGTACTATCAAGAACCGTCAGGAAATTTCATATAATTGTTTATATGGCATGAGTTATCTTCGCGGCATGATATCACGAGGCGGAGCTGAGTGATATCTGTAGCAGAGGACAATCAGTGCCATGTAAAGAATCATACGAAATTGAGTGACGTTTAGATTTTATCCTACCCTGTCACCTGTTTTTAACTTCATATGTCATCTGTGGCATATCAATATTTTATGGCATAACCGTGGCATACAGTCACATCATGTTAAGTCTATGGAGATTTATGTGAGGGGTAGGATAATATCCATGGCATATAGTCACACCATGTTAAGTCTATGGAGATTTATATGAGGGGTAGTATAATAACCGTGGCATACAGTCACACCATGTTAAGTCTATGGAGATTTATGTGAGGGGTAGGATAAATATATAGACTTTCACATATGATGACAGTTTTACACATAGTGGTTACACACATTGCTGTCACAGTATCTAAATACATAACAACACCACACGGGTAGGTCACACGCATCGCACCTACACTTACACTCATTGCCCAGGTGTGGTCGTCTGTAGTTGGCACGTTCCCTGCGTCTCACCTGCTGAGAACAGGTAAACGTTAACCAGGTGTACTGATTAGTACAGGTAGGTCTTCACGCTCCATTGAACCTCACCTGAGAGCACCTCCTAAACTCACCTTTCACCTCAACACTTTGTGGAGTAACCCTCATTTAGGTAGCAATACACGAGGCCCGTATATATATTTCTTAAGCTTCACGTTTTAGGAGATCCTCGCTATTTAAGACAGTTCTCTTTCATCTTTGTGCAACAGACCCACCTATTGTCAGTCTTATAAGTTTCCCCAGTCCATATATTGTCTCACATAACATTCTCCTCTCGTGGGGAAAAGTTCAGGGAAGTATCATTGTTTAGTTATTATTTCATTATTGGTAGTTTTTCTAGAATTCATATTTCCGGACCCTAGGACAAAGCAAAATGAGCTCCAATAACATAATCAATCATCATTATCCAAGAATATACCGCTCATATCCCTGATCAGTTCGTTTTAGATGTCAGATGAGTTTGTCATTTGATAAAAAAAGACAGTGGAATTATTTGAGAATATTTTCCCTGTTCTGAATAGCAACATAGCAGGGTTTTTTTATATATCGAAGTTCGAACCCAAAGAAGCTACACAGTCCATTGTGAAAATAAGTCAGTGAAATTGTCTGTGCTCTTTGTGGTTAGGTAGCATTCACCGGGTACTACTGATGGTAATTTGGATTATTGCAGATCAAAGCCCATTTTTCGTCTCAAGAATTTCTGTTTAGACTGAGTTAAATATACCTGTCCTGATATAACCGTGGTAGTTGATGTGGCATAAAACCCGGACCACCTCAACTTGATTTTAATGACCGCTCCCTGACCCTACGTAGAAGCTTGGAGACTGCCTCCATGACACACCTTGGGGAATGCCACATTTACTCATTATCGCTCACTTGTATCAGGAGGGAGTGTGTGTGTAGTTGGGAGGGGGCATAATTCCTCGCCGATAGTTCACTTCCAAATTAGACGCCATCATGGCTGCCACCTCGCCGATTAGTCCTTTGTGACGTCACAAGTCTGATTGTCCGGCCGCAGTGTTGCCAGGCACACACTCTCCAAACACAGGCATCCCGGGACGCTTGAAAGACGCCTGTCGATCAGCGGCGTGACGTGACGTAATGTGACGTCAGCGTCACGTCATAATGTGCAGATGGCGTCCGTCACACGCGCGTCATTAGCAGAACGCTTCCGGCGTTCCGGTCCGCTGGTGCCCGACACGCGTCACCGGATCGACGCAGACGCTGGGCGATAATGAGGGAACTCATGAAATACTAACGTTATTATCGCTCACTCTGACGTTGTACTTTCAAAGGGAGACTTCCTTAAATAAAGTCCCTTTGTTAGTTTTCATTGACGGGAAAGATAGATATCAATGTTATTTACCGTATAAGTTGATCTTCCGAGTTGAGATATTACAAAGAGTAGCCAACAAGTCGGTTTCGAAGGAAATACTGACCTCATCATTTTCGTAGTTTCAGTCTGATATGTGCATATTGATACTAGCTATCGACAATTCAAAGATGCCATTTTGAAGTAACCCAATGCTTTTGTATTGGTCACTGGTAGCGGTAAGGTACAAGAATACAATCTATATAATCACCATGATCTATAGAATCCCAGTGTAGTCAGAGTTCTAGGTTTTGCCCTTGTCTACTTCCTGTGTATATAGTATACTTATAAACATGTGCAGGCCTACATTCTTATGTTTAAATATTCTTCATTAAATTTCTATAATATGAGGAAACGCAATAACTAATCCAGTAGTATGGATCTTTGAGGTATTTCAATCACTAACTTCGGTCTGGCATCTCTATGGACTCAGTTACTACGTTTCCCTTATTATTGTGTACCTCAATATCGCAAAGAAACGCCATATTTAATTCTTTACTTACAGCAGGCCCGAACATTGTTTATAAATCATTCCCAGAAGCGCGTGCATACCATAGAAGTTCGTCTACATATGATGATATAACATACTGTGTTTCATCCTCTAATTTAAATGTAGATGGCACCAGTAGTACGAATCCTGGATGTAGTCATTTAGGCGCCTTTCTAATTACAAATCCTGCTTCATATGAGCTTAGTCTTCCAAAGATCTTCTCAAAAGTATCAGTTGGGAAAGTGCCTCAAGACACAGAAGCCGTTGACAAGTCACGACCTCAGTGTGTTTACCAGCGATCAAAAAGAGTCCGACCCCGGGGCACATTAGTGGCACTGTCCCGTCTGTTACCTATACAAATACTTGAATAAAGCACCACAATAAACAGTTTAGCAGAGTAAACCACCGGAACATTTTAAAGGAAAGCAATCATTAATCATTACTGAAGAGAGACTCACTGTGAACTATTATTTGTTAGTTTGTAAATGTCCATTACTTTCACAACAGTAAACACCACCAATGAATATTAATGTTATAGCTATGTTATTTCCAAGACACTTTACAAGAATACATTTCAATCTGCAATTAAGTCAAGGGGCCCGTTTAATAATCTAGGCTAGTACATAGAAACCCTCTTCTGTACTTCCTACAAGGGTTATCGTTCGATAATATTTAAGTCTAATCACAATGACGCTCGCTATAACATACAGAAAATGGTCTATGGGCCCCAGGCCTATTACTGCTGTAGGGTGCAGGATTCGTCATATGACAGTTCTGATGTAAGGCTAAATGATTTGTAATGATTCTAATCTATGCACACTGGGTCCCTGTGCATACATGTACGTGTTAACTCATTACACGTCGCCACGTGGCGCCACGTGTCTGATCACGTGTCTGATCACGCGTTACGACACTCTAGATCATTGTTCTAATCATGAACTATTACTATCATTGTCGCTGGTAAGGCACGAAAGCGGAACATTGAAATTAAAAATATCCAAAATAAAAATCATTGCTTTATTATTGATCAATAAGGCTGGAGATGAATCATAATCAGAAAGAGAAACTTGTGGGAAACATCCACCCACAATTGTGTGTTGTGATCAAATGGATGACAGGCAATGTCATATTCGATGCAATATATATAGAAGTCAACCAGTAAGAGGTACGGAACATGGAAATAAGCCAAAATAAACCAAAAATGAACGAGCTTTACTAACTTAAGACAGTTGAATCTAGAGACCCAAAGGCAGTGCTTTAATCATAGGAAAGCACCCGGTATAAATCATTCACGATCGAATTCCAAGCACTTCTCGCGACCAAACGCCGTGACACCTACCCATGATGCACCTCGTCAACCATGAGGTCATATCCGGTGTGAGCATGCGCGAAGAACACGTGACCCTTTTTTTTAAAATCCATTCCGGCGTCCTTCAGCAAAACGCTCATCCATTTTTTTTTTTTTTTTCTATTTCATTCTTTTATAGGCCGGCAAACATGTTTTTTTCCTTGGCTGATACACAATGTGAACTGTCATCGTAGTAACCTGTCACCTGCTGATGTTTGGGTTTGAGTAAAACTGTCACAGCGGAGTAAATAAAATGCAGGGAGGGGTTGGTGGTCGATGACCTGACAAGGCAGACAAGTAGCGACGCCTTGTTCATATTTGACCATTGGCGTCGTCCATTCCATTATGTTGACAAGTGCGGAGTGAACTGTCCACAAACCACCAGCTATAATAACCACTGTCTACCCTCCATCATTATGGAGGTCGATGTTAAGTATTTACACAAGAAATCAGAAAATGAATTGATAACGTACAAAAGGGATGGACTCAGGGATGGAGATTGGGAAGTGACTTGAATTACAAGTGCAGGTATTGACTGGTTCGGTAAATTTACTCTGGGATGTGTTGGGGTGGGGTGACTGAGGCAGCACAGAAGGTGGTGGTAGATCGACAAGGTATTAGAGGGAAACTGGTTTGGGGTGAAAGAATTCCGAAGTTACGTGGTGAGGATGCTTAGAATTATTCACCGAGGTTCGAGCCAAGGTAAATAACTTTAAGCAGCCTCACTTAATAACTTCGGTTCTCTTTCACCTGTAACATGTTTCTCTGTTCCTATACAGCTTGAAATATTGATCAAAATGATTATTGGTTGACATGTGATCAGTTGGGCAGCCATGTCCATCCTCATTGAGTAACTTCAAATTGCATGTTTTCCTCATGCATCTAAGCTTCGATCTAATTGGTCTAGACGTTATCACTCGGTTTACACTTTCCTTACCAATAAAGGTACTCCCGTGACTAGTGCAAATGATGCCCTGATGGCTAGTGCAAATGATGCCTCAGGGCACTCTCATAGCTAGTCCAAATGAAGCCTAGAGCAAGGCATCATTTTCCATATTTTGTTAAAATGTCATTTATCTAAGCTGATTAAACACGGATCTTTATCATTATTTTAGAGATTATGTAAAATGCCTTTATAGTGATGATTGATAAACGATATTATAGTTATCACCCTGGAAACATTGATAGACGACTTTAAAGACAGTGTGATAGAATAAATTTTGTTGACAATTGTAACATGGGCTTGTACTACAGAGTTGGTCCTGTGCCATGTATGCATCATTTAAAGACGTGCACCTGTGACTAGGTCCGGTAAGGAAAGGATAAAAATTGGCATGGAAACGTCAGCCTAGGGTATGAGAACTGTAGTTACTACGTCCAAGCAGCGATAAATATCTATAGAGTGTTCAGCAATAGGTATGTATGTAGGAATAAACAATGCTCTCTCTAGTATGTGTCGCTCCACGGCGTCATATCAGGTAGCGATCATTCTCGTCATACCTGAATTGAGTTAATAGAGCAGCTCAAATAATGCTCAGCTATTCACCAGGCTCCTTTATTTCTCAACAGACGTGTTGCTCCAATCAGCATCAGGTCAGAAGTTCTTTTTTTAAATCCTCACCTTTGTGTCCTCGGTCCACCCGAGCTGATCTCCGAGGTTCCCCCCGTGATTAAAGGAGCATTGGTGACCGTCATGCCATGCCCCAGTCACCACACGACCACCGCTACTAACACTAGACGTGTCATCTGCCTTGCAGTGACACTCAGTCTGAACCGTCCATCTACGATTTATTTCCTTCAAAATGTATACATTTACCGCAATTAGTATCTCTGTATAGACGCTAAATAGAGCAGGTCAGCCATGGGTACAATTATGAGTATCTAGATCGTATTACATAGGTGAAATCAATTGTCCTCATTATTAGAAAATATCAGGAAATACAACGCACGAAATAAATGCACTGATTTTCTGCTATCACAGGTATTTCCTACCTGGTTTTAATCCTACCTAGTGCTCTCAATCTATTCTCAATAGTAAGGATGGATCAGGAATCGCCACCGGATACAGATACTAGCCATAAGGGTGTGATATTGGGTGTCGTATAGCCTGTCTCAGTGACTAACTGGCGGGCCTTGGCGCTGGTCTATAACCTCAACCTTCCTGCCATGTCATGTGAAGCAGGGCACCACGGCTAGGTTGCCATGGAAACAGTACATGCATGATTTGTTGATCACAGCGCATACTTAGCAGTGGGGCCTTGGGCCTCCAGTCGCCCGCCACGGCCGTGCCCGCTGCTGCTACGGAGGCTGAGGACATGGTAGACTTGTTGAAGGCCTTTGATGATCTCCTGCCGCAGGGCTTTATTCTAAGTCTCCCAATTAAATCTGAGTGTGAATCGCACAGTCGTTAGAGAATACCTATTATATGATTGCTCTGACTATATGGCTACTTGATATTAGATTCATCATTTCAGTAAAAATTATACATATTGGACAATTTGTGGTTTACCAATATTAATTATAAAGAAATTACCTAGTGCCATTTAACTTGACCCAACTTGTCATCGTACAAGAGACTGAATATTTAAAGGAATTGATGTGTTCCAATTGAGACGTGAAATTTGTTCTAGCTGATGGGATATTTCATCGGTAAAACACTCTCACCGTAAGACTAAGTGTTTCATATCTAGAGTCAGACACATGGATTCTAGAATAGGCATAGTTATTTTCTAGCAATGAAAGTATAAAGGCAGATATGCATAAAGAAACCTGCAATTAATAATCTTTTACAGATAAGAATGTCGCGTGAAATTGGCGAACGTCAACATCTAGAAATTATAACATGGGTATTGGGCATGCAGGAAAACAAACCAATATGGCAGCTTAAATAAACATAATAAAAATATATATATATTCCTGTGCATATAGGTATTTATTCCATTTTATTATCCACATAACACGGAGTCTCCGGACTAAACCTGCAGGGAGTGTGTAATTCACCGGGTGGAGATTACGGGTGGTGGTAATCTCCGGCCTACACAGAGCAAAGATTACGAAAATCCAGTCTCATGCGTACAAAATAGTGCGTGTGAAAATCGGCGGTCATTTTATAATTTCTTTGATAACTTAAATTTGCAATGCTGAATAATCAATACAATATCTACTGGTTACGGATACTTGCGGTCATATTATCATCAGAATTCATTCTACGCAATATCCTCACATTCGCTCGGATAATACTACGCGCCAGCTACTCGGAGAATACGGCCACTAATAACAGAAACCAATCAAGCAGGTACCCCGCGTTAACGGACAACTTTGCTCGGAACGGATTCCTCTATTAGATGTTTATTTAACCCCGTGTAAGCGGACACCCCGCGTAAGCAGACACTTTGGCCCGGGACGGAGGGTGTGCGTTTACGCGGGGTTCTACTGTATATGTATACATACGCATTGAGTCTATGCCGTGATTGTTGCATTACGAATACGCAGAACACTGACATATAAACACTACCGGAGCCTGGTGGCACGTCTAGTGCTGCTGCTGCTGGCGGGCGGCGGGCGGCGGTGATGGAGAGAGGCGGCCGGGCGGGCCGGGCTTTGTGAGTCCGAGGTCACGGCAGCGCTAGTCGAGTGCAACCAGCAGAAGCAGGCGCCAGCCTCCGCCCGGAGAGCAGTAGCTGTAGTGTGACAGCTCCACTCGCCCAGCAGAGTCGGCGCGCTGTGGGCTGCTGAGGCCGTGGAGAGAGACGGAGAGAGAGAGAGAGAGAGAGAGGAGGGAGGGAGGCCGTGACTGCCATTCACTCGTCGTCGGCTCAGTCACCGGTCGCAGGCGGTACGGCCGTCCGCGCGCACACGGCATCACAAGGAGGAGGAGGAGGAGGAGGAGGACGGCTCCACGCCTGACAGCACCGCCTGAGGATGGAGTAACCATGACGGAAGCCACCACGCCACCACCCTGGAGCAAGGCATGAACACAGGTACCCATCTACTCCCCACACGGGAGGCTAGCGGCCACACGGCCACTCCTCAAGGGCCCTTTTCTGTTTTCCTCCCGTCGCTGCATGCTCGACGACTACCGTCTCCACCCGCCCTGGATGTATGTAAAATGGAGGCCCCTGCTGCCCGGGTGTCTCTCTCCTGCGCCCGCCCTGGATAGACGGACACGGATGGGGATGGTGGGGTTTAGGTATGAGGGGTTAGGTTGTTCATCCATGAGGGTTTCATTCACTCTATATCGCCTGGAGGGTACATACATACATATATTATTACACACTGGAGACAGGCAGGGCTGGGCCACCCTCCCCATGTATTTCTCCTGGTTCTCCACGGTGGCTGCACCGCCACTGCGTCCATATGTGAGGCTGGTAGTACCACACCTGGGTGGTGGCTGGACCATGGAGGAGGAGGTGGCGGTGGTGCTGGTGGTGCTGTGTCACTTCGCCCACCAACATAATAAGCTGTTTAATTATTCATGCCCACCTTTCTTACTAACACCATGGGCAGCAGGGCGTGGAGGCAGAGAACCGTGGCAGTACCAGCATCACCACTCCTCCAGTACCCCCGCTATGTGTATAGAAGATCCACCCACCACACCACACCCTCCTACACCACACCATCCCATGTACCCCGTTTTACCCCACGGGGAGGCAGGCAAGGCAGCCGTAGGCTCTGCGGTCACGGTCCATTTGTTCCCGTGTTAAATATTGACCAGGCCTTGCGTGTCGTCGCCATTGGTGTTGGGAAATCACTTCTGGGTATTTATTTATTCATGGAGTATTTATGTTGGCGCTGTATGAGCAATCACTGCTTTTCAGTCGGGTATCAATACATGTCGGTGCTTTTTACCGTTTGCATTCATCCGGTAAATTCATTATCACAACGCGCAAATGCATTTACAGTATCCCAGCCTGCTGGCTTGTATTTTTTTCACTCTGAAATATCAAAAATCATTGGTGTGTAATGGTTTCATTCTGACGGTCAGCTGTTTAGTTCTGTGAATTACCATTATGTATTTGATGACAAACGCTTTTGTATATTATAAAAGGTACATGTATATGTATCTCTTCAAAGGTCGCTCATTGCATGGCTTCATAGGCACCAATGCCTACAACTATTGATGTATATATTGTGTGACATCACCTATACTACACTACACTTACTCATACTTTTTTATTTAGATAATCATGAATTGGATCTTTAGAAATCTTTTGAAATGCGTGTACATATAGATCTTTTGGATATACTTGAAACAATGGGTATAAAGAGTCTCTATACGCGTTGCTTGAAAATACCATACTTAATGGGATTAATATGCATAGCCCCTGTCACAATTATGTAATGGGACTGAGTCATTAATATTATTGTGAAAGTGAAGGTACACATGTGCTACCGAGCATATAAAGACATCATTTCTAGATGAACTCATAAGACCAGCTGTGATATGTTATTATTTCCATGTGCCTAGGTTGATGGACATGATTATACACGATTAGCTTAATGATTAAGGCGAGATAGGTAATTCTGGTGCGTGCACTCCGTTTTTTTTATATCCCAAGGCATTTCCTGGCCTATAATTCTCAGAAGACGCTTAAAATGGATTACTTTCTATATCATGGCAATAAACTTGTCAGCCAAACGCCTGACATGCCATAACCTTAAAGAGTTATCATCTGGTCTGATATGTGGAACGTATTTTATGAGGGTTTTATCACGGATCCCAGACCGTAGTTTTACATATCATATGAAAGGTTTATTGTGAACTTCATCCTTGACCAATATATATATATAATTGAATCCCTGTATATAGTAATTCGGGTATGTATATTATACCAGTGTTTAGATAGCACTAGGTGAAATATTATTTCTAACAGAAGTATCCATATTAATCATTAAAGTTTTACAAGCTTAGTTGGACTAAAAATACAGCCTATTATCATCAGATATGAGATTTTATGATATAAAAAGAAATAAATCTCACATATCATATAAACCAGTTGTTATATCACACGTGTCTCTAGCACACAGCCACCTGAACATACCTGGTTCTACCTGACTGCTTCACAATGAGGTCGGACACACCTGATTGCACACACCTGTGTATCAGCACCTGATAACTTATCTCACCTGACTTTTCAGAGCGATAAGGCACAAGTGTAGACGGAGAGAACAAATATAAGTGGTGGATGTACTTATAGGGAGGGTGGTGAACAAGGTGTGTACTTGGAGGGGTAGACTTGCTAAAGTCTTTGATTATGAACATTCATTAAATGATTAAACACAATCAGAATAAAGTTCATTATAGTATGTATCCTTCTCTGACTGGCCCATGACCTGTATTCCAGTGAGGAGGGTAGCCATAGGATGTAGGGACTGGAGCCAGTATATTGGAGGGGTTAATAGACACAAAGAAGCGTTCGTACATATCGATGGAAGGCAGATAATAATCGATGGTTTTATGAACAGGCGGCCGTAAAGCACGAGGGGTTCTTATCTACCTTTTCGAATAAATTAAACCCAGTAATTGCCATATTAAAGGATATAACAATAGGAACTAATTTTTTTTGTTCTACAGCAAAAGGGACTATTTTTCCCGTATACCATGGTTTGAGGCCGTATACCACAGGTTTGAATCCGTATACCACAGTTATGATATCTGACAGGTTTTATACAATGGGTAGTGGTTTACTGACTCCCCATATATTTTCAATGGGGGTTTTGTTAACGATGGATAATAATATGTGTGATTTTATATGGAAGTCAGTGAGGCCTTCTCTTATCAATGGCATACCTCTGCTAACAATGCCAATATACGAATCTAGCATAGCTATTACCCTGGGGATATATGAGTCATTGCATGATATGATGAAAAAATGACTCTGAAATGTTATTGGAATATGATACAATGTAAATACATTATTGTAGAATGTATAGTAATTATATACCTATATGTACGTGTAAACAAAAGATTAAAAAAAAAGGAAGAGAAAACAGATTTATAAACATGTATAAACTAAGGAAAAAAATATGTTTTATTATTCAGTATGAATAAAGATCCTTCAGTATACATATGCTTACCTAATCAGAATAATGTATAACCATCCTTTTACTGCTATATAACATACATTATCTATATTAAAATACATTTGATTATATTTCAGCTAAGCTGTGGACTAAAGGAGAATATTGACTGAACATAAAGTGCATCCTGAACTGAGGCTCCGTCGTGCATACGGGTAAGTTATAATCAAGGTTTTCCAGTTTTACTCATTCCTTTACCAGTGTTCGCTGTCAGATGTGTGTGTTGTAATGTTATCGTTTAAAGATACCTAGACTTGCTCAAGTCTTAATTATGAACATTCATTAAATGATTAAACACAATCAGAGTTAAGTTAATCATAGTATCTATCCTTCTCTGACTGGTCCATGAATCAAAGACTTGTCCACTATGAACCAAATCTCCTGTTTATGGCCCCAAGCCACCCCCTGTAACCCTATACCTCCTCCTACCCTTCCACCCTCCCCTCCTTCAGCTCCTTGGCTGCCTGTGTTGTCATAGCAATAAATTTCGCCTGCTCCTGACTGTGACCCGATTAAGATCAAGTGAGAGGGTATCAATCTCCCAGCAGATATCCTGACCAGTAGCCAGTATATCTGTGTGGAGAGTGTTGGAATTCCTGGAGCTAAACAACGCCAGTAATCCAACACCATTACCGATTTTACCAGTCCCTGTATCCAAACGAGGATGCAGGGACTGGAGCCAGTCTAAAAGATACCCAGCTCATGTGGTTGTTGTGCAGATATCGTTTGTATTCAGATTTTGAAATGAAAAAGAAATCAGAAAATAAAAATGAAAGATAACAGATAACCTGACCTTATTGATGCACCATCTCTAGGAATATATTTCTACCTTGCCTCCAAGTTATTTCAAAATATTGGATACATCTATCCACAATGTACCTAGGTAGTACTTTTTGTCGTTGTTCAAACGACATTTAAGTTTGGATAGTCCCAGTCCCATACTTTCTACAAAAGTTTGTTATCTAAGGTGACATCCTTATCATTTAGGATATAATTACATTTGGAATACCGAGGTAGGGAAGTTGAATTTGACAATTTACTACACACTTTCTGCAGTTATAGAGGTGTTGAAGTTTATTCCAAGTGGGAGACACAGTTATACCAGAATATAGAAATAAACAATTGACAAACCATCCCAGGCAATTTCGGCGATAACAGCTATTTGTGGTTCGCAAAGGGAGAGAATACTAATTGCATGACATAGATATATCATTTGCACTTTAACAGGAGTACAAATACAATGCCAGGAATTTGCACAAAGTTTTCTCTAATAGAGAATTTAGATCATCTCATAAATATAGACGTTTTACAAATCTTGATAAGTAGAAAAAATATCAATGTGATGCAATAACTAGCGTTTACCGTTACAATAGAAATTGAATACGATTCAATATCTACGAAAGATTTTCAGAGAATTCTAAACCTGATGAAATATCTACATGTGCCAGCATACATGTACATATGATTGGAAATTAGTACTTGGTAGTATAACCGCAAATAGTTCCGAGACACAAGGATTTTGATGTCAGCTTATTTGAATAATTTAATTAAAGTTTGAATGTAATAAGCTCATCATATCGTATTGCCATGTGTGTGAAGCTGAGGTGAACTGTGCATCTCGCTGCCCTTCACTGAAACACCTTCAACGTACAAAAACAAGGCGTGCTTTATCGCGTAAGCGCCCCTCGCGTTAGAGCAGTGTTTTACAGCGTGAATTATCACCAGCCAAAGATGCCGTTTTAATATTTTATTCCAGTAATTGCTCGGTAATACGATCAGGTAATTTCTCATGGAAATACTCCCTTTTTTCCATCAGGGAAAGGGACTTGATTCAGAACAAATTGAATATTTGTCTAAAGTGTGTGATTACCTGGGGCCTCATTATAACACTCGGGCGACAGGTGATAGTTTCAGCTGGGAAAATGGCGGTTGTCACGAACAAAATAATGAGCATTGGCGTCTCAGGCTTTGGCCCGTGACCTTTAACCTTCGACCTGCTCACAGGTTTTAGCAAGCGAAGCGTGTTGGGCGCGCTTAACTCGGTGAAAAGTCACCGGGAAGAAAAGTCATGGGCAGGTCGCCACAAATACACACCTTCTGATGCCCGGAACGCCGGTTACAAGCGTCACGCCCGTCACCGATCAAATTGTCGTCTGCTTTGCCAGTTTTCCCGCCAAAAATCAATCCTCGTCTTCTGAACTCGTAGTGTTTGGTACCTTTGTAAAGCAGGTATCTGCGACATTGTTTTGTCCTGTTGTGTCGGCTGATACCACGACAATGCGTCTTGTCTTGTTGTAGCGCGTCGTATTGCAATGCGCCACGACTTTCCCTGACACAAAGCTACCTTCATAATACCAGCCACGCATTTTCCCTCTTAATGATTCCATTTCTTTCTGAAACATCCTAAATCAATCGAACATTTTCAAGTAAAACACAATTAAACCACTCCTAATTGGATACATTTTTGAATATCGTTTTTTCCCCCCTATGTGCCTACCCTATCCTTTACGCCACAAATTGAAGCCTGGGGTTGCGCCCAATACGCATGCGTACGCGCATGTTGCGTGCAGGGGCAGAAAAAGACGCGCACGCACATCAGAACGTGTTGACTGGGGTAGGGTGTTGAGGCGGGCTCAAAACAAGGAGTTCACACACAGTGTAGTGGTGTCTGTGTGGGTGGGGGATTGGGGGATGTCTATTGATCCGATGATCCCTGACTAGGTAGGCCAACTAACCATCGTTCATTGGATCGGGTCGGGGACAAAAGGGAAGGGGATCTTCATACAAATCATAGGTTTTACCTTTTTCATCGTGCACATAAAAAGTTCATACTCATCTTTTGCTGATACCACCGTGACACAGGGTCGTTAGTAAAATTCAATTAGAAATATCTATACAAATATAGACCTATGTGTTTTGTAACCTCATTGTCTAAAATAGTTTAACATGTTGAGTGAGTTAGTACACATGTAAAAGCTAATGGCTAACTTAACCTTAGGTATGTGTCAAACACATTCAAAATTACTATCTTATGTTGGAAATTCAATTGAGAGTTATAATTCTCCATTATCTATTATCTATTCTGGACGTCATTGTTTTCCTACGCAAGTTTTCCTAAACTCGAACTTCAAAATCTACAGACACCGCCTAGATTTGTCATATTATGACCAATACGTTTCATCCGACAACACTCCGTTTTTATTTGCCTCTTACACAAGACAAACCTTTGAGTTTATTCATTTCTTACCCAAGGGTTTCGAAGTCCCCATTGAAAATGTATGGGGCCATAGTAAACCACCGCCCATTGTTTATTATTGGCCCTAAACCCCACCCATAGCTTACGGCTTTTCCAAACCCGTTATCTAATTTATTGGAATAGAAATTATCATTAATGACCATGGATAAGAAATACAACAATCGATGGTTTTTGGACGGTCGGCTCTGTAAAGCACTCGAGGATGACGACGCAATACACTCGCTATTGCTCGTGTATTACTACGCATCAAGGCTTGGCATATCTACGCTTGCGTTGCCTTCTATACGCCGAAATTAGATGTACAGAAACCTATAAGTTCGTGTTGATTAACATGAGTAAAACACGAGTAGATGAAATCTTGATTAGCATTTGACGAACTTATCCCAGATCTCGAGCTGGTTTCCATCCTCTTTCCCCTCCACGACATACTCTCACGCCGGGAACGGGCGGAAGTCGTGTCCGGACATGATCCGTGACCTCATTAGTTCTCAGTGGACCATGGCGGGTCACGTGACGTCTGCTCATTTGCATACAATACAGAGCAGAGTCCAGGCTGTGGCTGGGAGTCGCACTGAGTGTTATGTGTTCCTGATTACAATGAAGGTTACGGTCCTTGCCGCCTAGTCGCCCGAGTCAGGCCTCACAATACACATTAAATGTTTCTTCTCCACTGTAGGGCATTATTAAAATGTGATATTTAGGCCATTAATAGTTTTATACTCGAATAAATCCAATTTGAAGACCATCAGTTGTGCTGGTAGCATATGGGTAGCCAATAGCTCAGAAGATGCAATATCTGTGGAAATTGGACTTAAATTACAATTTTATCCGTATGTTGCGCAGTAGGTAATCCAAGTACATGTAAACTTTGGATTTGTGATGCTCACCATTTAATTATTGAACATTTAGGTATCTGGACATGTATTGTAGACTTTTATTGAACATCGTTGTTTGTTAATCAGCACAATGAAATTAGTTTGTTTTTAATTACATGACCTTGATTTTAATTACATGTATAGCAGTAAGTTTTCCCTCTATGAATAGATTACCCAGGGAATGATGGGATAATTTTTTTCAAGTGAAAAAATGTCAATAATTCCCAGGGAGAAATTGAGACATTAACATAATAAGGACAAAAGCTTAACACTAGATGATAGGGAGAAGCCATTTTTATTTTTTGAAAAAAGGAAAAGGAAAAAAAGATTTTAAATAGAGAGATGGGTAACGTAATGTAGTTATATTAACAACATAATGTAGTTATATTAACCACATGTAATTCGCTCATATTCAGATATAAACACCAGAAATGTCATTTTAATGTGAATCATAGGTATAACTTCGTATCCGAGCCTATAGCTGCTAGAGTCAAAGATGGATCTATGAGTGAGTTATAACGAGAGAGGAAACACGGCGCTGGTCCACCACTCGCGGCCTGTTGTTACATGCATGGCAGCACACACCGCCAGTGCCGACTAAACGCTGAGGTCACTCCGTTGGCCGGGTCACTGACGGTCGGCCGAGGTCCACTGACCGCCATAGCCTCATGTCCGCTCGTACGGTAAGTGTCAGCTCCAAACTCACTCTGCTTATAGCTATACCACTTTGTGAGGACACATATGTATGACCATTATATACGTATATATGTTAGGTGCAGATCCATAATTATATGCCTGTATATATTGTGAGCGTGCTCATTAGCGAGCATATCTTTGCGTGAGAGAATGTAAATTGTATGTTTGTGGGTATATGTATTATTAGTTTTTATATGATGTGTTTTGTATGCCTATTATAGGTGTATATGTAGATGTTTGATTTGATGCTTTACACATGAATGCTCGCACAATTCACTACACCAATACGCATACACGGTGCTGCATCGTACTCCAAATCAACATCCAAGGTATAATATGAGCTGCGTAGAATAGAGTTTATGGTGTTTATCATAATCAGAAATGATTTGAATAACTCATTATACATGAACAACCAACCGAGATATGGCTGGATGGTTGGTGAAATATTAGAGCTAGAGCGAGTTGGGGTCATATCACAGCAATAGAAAATCAATGAGATAAGGGTGCAGGTAATGCAGCCGTTCAGTCAGGATTCGAACCCATGGCCTTACGATACAATATGTACAACATGTCTGCATGGTCTTCAGAGGATTGTAGTTAGAGATTAGGTACATTTGAACCTCCTTGATAGTCCAGCCTCATTAATTAATACTACAATTCATTATTCAATTTACTGTAATACGTTGTCTCATCAGAGCATAAAATTAATTTCGCTCCATTTATTTCTTGAGGACAGTGAGAGTGGTGGCTCTTTTAGCACTAGTGGAGCTTTTGTGTGAGCTACACTTCCCGCCCACTGCATCTCCTTGTCTGCCCCACCCCCTTCAGTCCCCCCTCCCTCCCCCGCCACCCCTCATACACCCCACTACACAAATCACATGCCTAATTTCACTATTTATGCGCCTTTTCAAAAAAAGACATCCTCCGCATGAACCATGGGTACTCTTCACACTTTACCATTTGTTGGTGAGACTAGTATTTTGTGTAGTGATACCTCATCAAGTGTCCGCACCCTACAATCTGCGCGTCCGTTCCACTTCCGGCGCGCGTGCGCGGTGATGGGCGTAGATTTCAGCTGGTACCTGGTCCGCGTGTGCCAGAGCTGGTTCCTGCTGGCTAGGCGTGTGGGAGGGGTGGATTGTGGTGCAGACAGCTTCAAAGCAAAGGCTGGAATTAATAAAATGACGAAGACAAAAAAAATGGATGTGAATGTCAACACCTACTCCTGAACCAAAATAGAGATGGTTGGGATACCTCGAATCCATTGTTAAAGTGGGCCGGTTTTTTTCGAGGCTCTAATACTTTGAACAATGATAGCTATTTAAAGTAGCCCGATAAGAGAATCTAAAATGGAGGTTTAGAACTAACACAAAGGGACCGCTGAGATGTTTGTAAATGAAACCAGGATGAACAAGTATGACTGTCTCCCACACACTCAGCCACACAGCAATTACCGAAAATCAATGTCAAACTTTAGAGAATTAACAACTAAGAGCAAATGTTATCTGTGATGATAGAGCGCGGTATTACCAAAGTAAGAGGAAGCTGCGGAGTGAACAACCTTTTATACTTCCCATATTATCACTCAGCGAGTCTTATTATGATTTGGAGTACTTTAAGTCTTATAGCGATGGGTAGATTTGAGTGAAATCACGTTTGACTTTTATTGCCCAAAGACTTAGATGTTTAAATTATGATTGATGAAACTGTTGGCTCTGATCAAAGAGTAAAGTACTTGTTGCTCTGATGCCCAATGTAAATCTCCAATGACCAGAGCATGCACATCTCAAGGTGATACTTCATGTAATAGTTCACAGTCTCAGTCATGTGATATTCATAATTTATAACTATTCACATACATCACTCTAAATATCATACACCAGATCAGTAGATGCAACGATAATATACATTTTGCACCTCATTAAGTAAACATACATATCACACATGTGTATCGCAACATACCAATATTCTTTCCACTAGAACAAGTAAATAAAGTGTTCTTACAGATGAATTACCGTTTTTAATGAAAAGCATATTACCTTTTAGTCCCAGACAGATCTTAAAAGGTGACCCCTCGTGACATGCAATGTCATGTCCGTGACGTCATGTCCGTGACGCGGTCGATGGGGGATGACGTGACGAACCAAATCGAACCTGAGACAATGGGGGTGGGGGGGGGGGGGGGGGGTGATCATTTGGCCCTCATCGTCCTTGGGTTGGGGTGGAGGGTGAGGGGAGTGACGGGGTCCCTTAGTGCAATAGGTGGAAGAGGTGAATACAGGGGTGGGTTTAATAATATCCTCACAGAGATATGGATGGTTTTGGGGGAAAGTGATTGCCAATAACTAAACGAGATGTACTGAAGATTGAAAGTACATTTATTTTTATTCTTACTGGCGCTAGGGACTACTTTCTTCGTAGCCCTTCGTAGCCCTAGTGATATATGTATATATATGTGCAAAAAGGTTACGGCAATCATATCATGAACCCTAGGGTGCATGGAGTTGGTTACATGGGCGATATCAATTCCATATCACATCATCTGGAGATACCGTGGAAAGTGCAGCTTGTAGAATAATGCAGAGAAGCCAAAGAAACAAGCATATCGACAAGGACTGACAACAACACGCAGGAGGATGCCAAAAAACTTCACTTTGGATGAAGTACTTAAAATACTGCTGCCAAGACTTGTAGTATTTGCCATGCTGCTGTTTTTCATCCCAGTTTCACATGGCTTCGGTTGGCTGGGAAGTCTCATCCTCTCTCTATGGATTACGGAAAGAAACCTGTGAGGCGCACATCTTAGTAGGGAGTTGCTATCTCTTTGAGTTGATTATTTGTGCGGTTTTTTTTCTGTTTAGGGGAGGCTGGAGGTCGTGGGCGGGTGTGCCAAGTCACTACCGTGACAGAATCTGTTTGGAGAGTGTCGTGACACACCACGCATGCGCGCCAAGTCTTTGTCGTGAACTTTAAAGAGAATGAGGAGAACCAGGAAACCTGGTCTCCCATAGCGGGGTGCGATCGGGTGTCATAGGCTTCACAAAATGGCCGACGTATGGTTGAAATGTCAGCGTGACATGCTGTCATCAAACCCCAGTTGAACACGTGCAAAGCATAATCTGCTCCTTTTGTTTCATATGAAACCTACATGATGTTGACCATTATCAACTAATCTAGTTTGTACTCTATCTTGGGCTAAATATAACAGTGAACCAAGTATTAATGTCCTATTGATAATTCTAGGTGTTTAGTGAAATCTGTGATTATAATTGAATATTTGATCACCTGAAGACCTTACACTATCATTATATTTGTAGGAACTACATTCATTGTCCTTGAGGTATTTGTTTGTGTAGATTATATTTGTTTGGTTGGTTCCTGAAATGTGGGCACTAGTTTGAAACAAATAGTCTAGAAGCGAACTGATCCCCAATTCCCCACTCACGGAGGGCACTGCTTTCTATGATTAATTCTGTGGAATATGATTAATATGCTCATATTTGAAAAAGGATTCTCTTAGATCAAAGAGAGCGGAATTAATTTCCAAACAGGAGACAAATTTTACAATTTTAAAGAACAGATATTTTTCCGAATTCAAGTTATGATTATCAAGATTCGTACTTCTTTTTACATATATATTTCGATAATTCTCAAACATGGAAGCCAATTATTATTATCTTTAGTGTAATCTCTGGCAGGAGAAGAAGCATCAGTCGCGCATGCGCATTGAGATGACCCCGGCCATTGATTGCGCAGACGACATTCGGTCTCCGTCTGCGTCCAAAACGATACGAACAGACGCCACATGCACGGCCACCAGCGTCTTTGTGATCACTCACCATGCCGAGGCTTTGCCGTGTGCCATATGGAAAGCCTTAGCAAGGCGGCGGAGAAGATCGGCTTTGAGCGCGACTTTCAGTCCATATGTCGTCTGGTGATCAATGCCCGTTTCCGGGACGCGTTGTCGGGTGACTTGTAAAAGCAGACGGCAATTCACCTGTTGAGGCATTTACTAGAGACTCCGAGCTGTGGCTGTTTGTCTACACTCGTCTCAACTCATATGTTCTATTAATAAGTGTGCGATGATGAATAATAAGCGGGTTGTCAAGTCATGGTTTTCCTCTCATGCTTTTTACAATGACGCCTGACCTGAACATGTAAACTATTATTTTGAGGACAGGGAAGTTATTATGAGAAGTGCTTTCGAATCAAATGAAATGACGAAGTACTTGCATGGAGTATGTTTGTGTACACTGGAGGGAAGATGTGTCGGGTGGATAATGAGGGATGAGTTTTTTTATTCTTTTTTTTTTTAATTTAGAGCAAAATATCTTTCACAATGTGAGTTCTTCCGATACAGTAGAGAAATTGTTTTTTCTTGTGTAAAAATAAAGATATAATATATTGATCCTCACTCACACCAATAAACAGTGGTGCAACCCTCCACACTCACACCAGCCCAGTTGCATGGCTAAAAACGATTTATTTTCCATATTTACTCAGTTTCTCTTAGGCAGTAACTTCCACTTGAAAGATAGCTCCTCTTTTTTCATTACTCCAACTGACATCTCTGAAATTAAATAAATGAATCAAGCTCCCCCATAACCCTTCCAAACACACTGCAGCAAATATAATCAAATAAAAACACAGAGTACCAGTAATATGATTCAATGGGGAATTTTCTTTCGAGCCCATCAAAGAGGTATAACTGACCATAGAGACAACACACAGAAGTCATTCTCTATAAGCAGAGCTACTGTAAGTGTATATGTAGTATACCCGTGCTGGTTTCGCCCTACATCACGGGGGTAGTAGACACACATAGACCGTCGCCGAGCTGGACCGCTCCCACTGCTCAGGGTGCAGAAAGAGGTCAGCCAGTGGCTCACGACTGGCTCAGTTTATTTATAACACCCCCTGAGTGACTGCCCCTCCTGGTGTTCTCAACCCCCGCCAAGTCCCGCCACGCTTCGCTGAACTAAATATGTACAACTGGGTCAGGACGATCCAGTTGCCATGGTTACTCTTACCATGGTTACTGTCAACGAAGCAGGGCTTCCGTTGAGGCAGAACTTTCTCTGGTTGAGCGAAACTCCGAAGAAGAAATAAGGGAATTATTTGAGTGTAGTGATTTGGGTGTTGGAAGGTGATTCTGCCAATTAACACCATGCGGCCAACACATGATGGTTACGTGGTACAAGAATGTGCTGCCTCTGATAAGATTACTCATTTGGTATAACATAGATAAGTTTAGCCGAAAAGGTAATTAAACCCTGCTTGCGATCTTCTAAATAGATTTTTAAAACAATTATAGACCCATCAGATGTTACTAAACTCCCTATTATCGCCCCGGGTAAGTAATGGTTCCGCTCCCAACTGGCTGGCCACACTACGACTGCATGAACCACAGTTTTCCTTTTTTAAATTGGAGAAACTGAATATAATGTCGGATTTACATGTAGAAATAGCCGAAATTTCCATAATTGGCGGCAGATTTCCAATTTGAAGATTTCTAAAAACCGTTAAACTGTGATAATTGTAGGTTACGGGTCAAGGGTCTATCACCATACAACGTTGGCAACCAGCGAACACCGGAACCTGTAAACAGACTGAATTATGGGATACCTCAATAGGGTCTAGTTAGAAACCCTACTATCTAATATTCCCTTTGGTAAAACACCAATGCCGCCCATATTTACTTGCACTGAGCCCTGCTTGTTTGTGGGCACGTCTACTGTAGCGTCGACTTGAGTTAACGCCTGCTGTTGCTGAGGTGTGTTGGTCGTGTGTCCCACAGGGCTTAATTTGTGTAGATTTGGCCTGTTATCTTATCACCTAGATGCAACATCTCATTTAACCACGGGCTTTTCAGGAAATTATTATTATTACAACACTGCTCAGAAATACGTAGATTGGGCGCCAGGGAATGAAACTGTTCAATGAAACGGTTATAGTCATTTTATAGCGAAACTGAATCTAGGAGGTAGGAATGACAGGCAGGTTGGGAAATACTGCGAAAAGCCTGAGCCTCGTACGTCAAATCGGTCCGTAATTGGACGTATTTCCGACTGAGATGTTTAGAATAAAGATATTTTGTATAACAATAAACGACCGAAAATATAATATTATAAAATATCCCTGTGGTCTCTAGTTGTATCTATACACAAGTGATACATCTGCTTGCTCAGCCACCCAAACTCTATATCACATATGTATATGTGAAATGTACATAACAAGTCCATTTTATAAATAAATTGATATTGTAATTCGCATGTCCCATCCATATCATTCAAACATTTATTAAAAAAGCAATTAACTTTTTTTTTCGCGCCGGTATAAGACCCGCAAGTTGCCTAACCTCATTTGGAGCATCTCTTATTGACCTCTGAACCCTCACCACGGTTGACCTAATTCGGCCTTCATCAGCTCTGACCTAGATCCACAGAGTGGCTTTTTAATCCTCCACTAAAAACACATCTGGGGGCATGGCGAAAGAGGGACGAGACAATACTGTCATCAACAGGGAGAACGTTTGAATAGAAGTTCCGTGTTACTATTTCTTGTCATTTCTAAATTACATTGTATTAATTGGCCCTTATTGAACATCATTTTACGCACGGGACTCATGTGAGAATTATGCTTTCTGTAATGTCTATATTACAGATTGACAAGTCTTATTGTGCGTTAATTTTCTATTTTCTCGATATCATTTTGCACTAATCTGCAATATTAAAAGACACTGAGTATACTATCAATATGCTTTCTGGTAACAAAGAGTTCTTCAAAATAGAACTGAGAGTATTCAGGAAAGCGAAGGAAAATAACTTATGAGTTTTTGCAGAAGAAAACACTAACACACTATCATTATCTCACTTCATAGATTTCCAATTGAAGTTGTACAACCTCGAGTCGATGTAATCCTCTATACATCACTGGAAGAACTATTGAACTTAACAGATTTTATGAAGAAAAAAAGAATCTTACGCTCAAGCGTTTGTTAACAGGTGAATAAGCACTTTACGAAAGTAAAATGCCTATAACATTAACTGCTCAGTCATAAATCAACCAGGATTTGCACGAAATTCTATGTAATTCACATGTCTGATACAATATAATTTACGATATTAAATTATTGTCTAATATATTCTGATGATGCTCACTTGACGCATTATATTTCTCGGGTAATATTTCCTTTATTAATCGTCTTGGTTCAAGTCTATATACATGTACATGCATAACTCATATGATATATGCATAGTGTATATGGTTATCGTAGTAAAATTTTAAACTTTTTATATTGCGCCATAATCCCACTAAAACTGGATAATACTTTATGGAAAAGCCATACTTGACTCAACAGGAATGAAGCCTGTCGATCGAGGGTCAGTGGGTGCATGTTCGACATGCAACATCATCTTCTGTAAATATTGTTATTATAGAGACCTTTCTTACCAGAGAAATCAAATGGCTTCCCATACTTCCAATCCATGTAAAACATGGAGTGAGTGTTTAATGCGAACCGTTCGCCTTAAAGGCCTATTTCCACTTGCCGAGTTTTGCCATATTCTGGCCTCTGGTAAATTTGTCGGCTACCACTGACAGACTTTAATGATTTAAGTGGAAACAGGAAACAAATTCGGCTACCATTTTTCATCACCACTGTCTGACTAAGTATCGCCCTTCAATTCAACACAGGTTGATTTTCTCGGGAATTATGAGCTCTACAAGGGGGACCAATAGTCAGTCAGTGCAAATAGACCACCCAAAAGATTATCGCCGATCTTTTACCATCTCTCTCTCCAGGGTTGTCGAGTGGTGGTGTGTTCCTTCTAGAGGAATCAGAGTGTCAGTCCCTGCTGTGTGGTGATTCAGGTGAGCCTGTGCATAGAAGTGCCATGGGTCCTCCTGGATTACGTAACTCGGTATTTAAAAACCTGAGTCCACGGAAGGTCAACAGGTCACTCACTGTGTTCTCCCTGTGAAGACAGAACCCTAGGGGCCTCAGGTTGTTGCAGTGTTCCTAGACTTGCTCAAGTCTTTGATTATGAACATTCATTAAATGATTAATCACAATCAGAATAAAATTCATTTAAGTATGTATCCTTCTCTGACTGGCCCATGTATCCCAGCGAGGAGAGTAGACATAGGATGCAGGGACTGGAGCCAGTCTACAGTGTTCCATGACCTTTTGGTGGTTGAGCTTGGATCATTGACTTCGGTTAACAGTATCCAACTCCCTACTTGGCAATTCGGTGCTAAGGGACTGATTATAACTGTTCTCTGAGTAGCAGCTTCGGCTCCTCCATATGATTAAGAAATTGCTATTTGATAAAACATGATTTTATCAAATTGTCTGTATTCAGGTCTTTATGATTAAGGATTATTCAGCCAACCTGTAAAGTAACTTATTCGTTCGTTGTTCCCTGGGCGGGAGACGTTGGAAAATTTTCTTTTATTCAGCAAACCTGCTTACTCTGAATAACGATCCAACCTACGACTAATTGCTCGTAGTGTAGCAAAATCCCATCACTGGAGAATCATATGACCATCCGGAGGTTAGGTTAGGTACGGAACCGGCGACCACTACATTTGCATATTCGTTTGTGTGGCTGCTAAAAATCACCGATCATTCTGTCGACAGGTGGTAATAGGCCTATAGGAGTCAGAAGTGATCGTCGTTACACACGTGTTGGCATAAAGAGGTTGACGTATCCGTTCTGATGTTGCGGTCATTCATCATACTACGTCGCGCCGTTTGAGACCTGCAAGTATGACACAAATTCCCACACCTCTTTCAGCATGCCCAGCCCGGTGTGGGACTGGGGAATTTCCGTGCGTAATCATATCTCTTCATCTCCCAGACTGCCTGCCTGCCTCTGTCTCTCTCTCCATCTCTGTTTTGTACCCAAATTCCTGTTTCCCTTCCTCAGTATCCCCCATTGCTTTGTCCTCTCATTCCCCATCGCCACACATTATCACTACTTTTTCCCTGTTATATTTCTCTCTCCTACCACCATTTCTTGTTCTCTCTCTTTGTTTTGATTTCTGTCTTCATTTTCTGTCTGTCTTTATCTCTTCCTGTCTTGTTCTATCGCTATCTGTCTCTTGCTCTGTCTCTTGGTCTGTCTGTCTGCCTACCAGTAACTCTTGCTCTCTCTATCTCCCTGACTCCCTATCTTTCTCCCTCCCTTTCTTGCTTTGTCTGTTTCTCTCTCTCTTTGTGTGTTTCTCTCTCTCTCTCTCTCTCTCTCTCTCTCTCTCTCTCTCTCTCTCTCTCTCTCTCTCTCTCTCTCTCTGTCTCTCTCTCTCTCTCTGTCTCTCTCTCTCTTTCTGTCTCTCTCTCTCTTTCTGAACCATTCTTGTAGGGACATTTCCAAAGAAGTGAAACTCGCTCAAATTATATCAGTGATACTGGACTTACTATTGTCAAATTATTGTCAGTAACTGAATGCTGGATTTCGTCGGCCAAGGTTATTACTTTTCTTTTCGTTAATATCTGTTACCACAATCCACAATGCCAAATAAGTGGTCTGAGAAAACAAGTGATTTGAGTGTAAATACACACAAAGTAGAGATCGTTATCACTATCGAAAATCTTCATTTTGAACGCTGGGAGGTAATAATGTCATCTTTGTGATGTGATACGGAGCTAATATCACCTCCTCCCCTCATATGAGAAGACCCACCCACTTATCACCCACGGTATCTACCCAGCGACAGCCGGGCAAACAGCGCGGCGACAACCAGCCAACCATGGAGCCAGGTTGCTATGGCAACCGGTTTTACAGCCTCCTCTGTCTGATTAGGAGATCTAGAAAAAAAGGTGAATAGAGGAGGAGCAGGCTGCACTATATTGGGCTTTGAATTATATATCCTATGGTTTGGCTTCAGTCTATACAAACTAAAGTAGAATGGGGTACGGGTTTTATGGCGGAAGCCAACAAGGAAACAGCTGACTTTTGTACATCAACGAATCTGTGGAAACTGGATGGAATATGTCTACACATTACGAGTGTGTTTCTAGTGGATGAATGCGCATGATGTATCTCGTGTTTCGTTGTGATTTTGCGTTTTAATATTTCTTGTTCTGTATTAGACATTGTCAGGATAGAGCCTGACAATGGGAAAAAAAATTATGTGATTTTGTATAAAGCAAATAGAAGATTCAGTAGAATCTGATAATTCTAATTTAGAAATACACAAAAGTAAGGAAAGTGGAGAACGGCTCGATAAGATAAAGATAAATAAATCTGATCTATAAGGGTAGAATAGGCGAGCTGGTCACGCTAGGAAAGAATGTATACAGTATACAGCTGGAAGGTGAGAACACATCTGCAAGACAAGACCAAATAATGTGTATAGACCGTGGCTTTTGGCTGTAGCCAGTGAAGGGCAGCGAGCGGGGCCGAGCCGCAGCCAGTCAATACCCCACACACCCAGGTGTCCTTATTTCTCCACGGTCCCCGTTATATTACCTCCACTGTGTTGCCATGGTAACCGTACAAGCCCCTCCACGGCAGCTGGCTCGGGGGCTGGAGTCGCTCAGATGGAAAGAAGGAAGCAGAGTCGGCGTGGAGGAATGAAAAGCCAGGCCAGTGAAGCGAGGGGGAAGGGAGCAGCCGACCGTACCTTCACCTAGAGGGGGTGTGTGGGGGTACGTGGGGGTTCTGTGTGGGAGGGTGGATGGGTGGGTGGGTGGGGGTTCTAGGCGGAAGGGCATGGGGGAGGGGGGAGGTCTAGTCACCCGCGGGTGGCTGCCGACCCGGTAGCGGCGCAGGAACAACAAACGGAGCGGAGGCTGCAGTCGGCGGCCAACACCCCCGCCCCGTCCCCCGTGAGCTGCTTCTAGCCGGGCTGGGCGGCGCACAGTGCCGGCTGAGCTACTCAGTGACCTGCCTTCCCCTAGCGAGTCACTCATACACACTACTGGTAACCGCCTGACCTCACACACCCACCAACACACACACACACACACACACGCACGCCCCTAGGAGCCCGCCGCTCCACCAGTTGCCCAGCACCAGCTCGTGAGCTACTGCCACCGCCACCAGCTCAGCACACCGCCTCCGCTAGGAGCAGGCCCACCTGAGAGCGAGGCGAGGCGGGTCACTCTCCGGGCGCAGGCGTCATGTCCCCGCTCCGCCAGTTACACGTGGGAGGGCGGCTTGACAACACACACTGTGCTGGGAGTGGAGTAGGAGTAGGAGTAGGAGGAGGAGGACCGAGTCCCTGAAGGAGAGGTTTCCTCACTCACCGCCCCGACCTGCAGTTTGTCGGGAGCACGCCACGCGCACACGCCGCACACCGCTGAGAATAACCCGTGCTCCGTCCTCATAAACCCACCCTACAGGAGGATCATCAGTCTGTCGCACTGTGTCCAGGTACCGCACGGCCCCCACGTGCCACCAACACCACCAGGAGGAGTACTGCTATACCCAGGAGGATACAGGACTCACACCTACTCACTGCTACCCTCAAGGACTCAAAACTCACACTTCTAAGGATTCAGGGTGTAACGTCCCCCTCGGTACAATTCCCTCTCCCAGTGAGCAACTCGGGAGCGACTCATACCGGCTCGTATCTGCGCTCATACACAGCTGGCTATTTAGATCAACTTACTGAGGCGGAAACTAGGACAACGGGTCAAGAGTCCAGTGAACAACGTGTGTGTGAGAGGAAGAGAGAGAGAGAGAGAAAGAAGCCCGTGGATATAATAAATCTTGGACCAGACCACAAACACACCGTGGACTTGTATTCACCACTGGAGTTGTTGAATCATCGCGAGGGAACTTTTGAGGAACCGTAGGGAGGCAGCAGGTAAGGCGCATCTTTGAGTGGCACTTGTGTGCGGAGGCTTGGGTCGGGGCTATAAGTTCTTAACGAGTGAATGAGCACAAGGGGCATGGTGTATGATCATAGAGTGAGGGGTGGGCATGCTGGTGTACTGTATGATATTGGTGTCGGAGTAGGGTGGGGGTGGGTGTAGATTTGGGTCGGGGAACACTCCACCCTCACCCTGGCTATATAATCATGCCCCACCCCTCCGCAACACGACCTACAACTTCCCTTCCTCCACCCACATCCCTCTTAGCCCAGGACACCGCACTGTGGGGGCGGCCATACTACAGTCTGGTCACGCATCACTTGATAAAAAAAAGAAAAACAGATTCCATATGCCTACTAAGGCGTCAACACACTACAATATGAGCATTATGTACAGTTGTACATGTTTTTAGATCTTCTCCATGAGGAGAGATTGATCATCATGGCTGTGATAGCGGAGTAGGGGTGGGATGAGGTGACACTATGGATCAGGGAAGTTTGTTGCAATATACATACGTGATGTCAAATGGAATACAGCTCTTTAGCTTCAGAGATGAGTTCTCTGGGGGAACGTGAGTGCATGGGAAAACGCCAGTCACTCCTCAACTAAAAGAGAAAGTTGGTGGGGATTTCCGTAAGTTAAAACGTTCACTGAGTCAGTCGTGTGGATCTGTTATTCAGGTTTTATAACCTGCTCAGGAAGACAGATAGAACATGACACAAGATTGCCAGAATTACATCTGGGGTTTCTAGGTAGTACGAATATTATGTAAAAGGATATATAAAGGCTGGATATTATTAAATCAGTGATGACAGAAGAACTGTTCGCTCATCAACACATTCATGAATAATTTTTTTTAATTTTTATTCCTATAAATTGCGAACGACTGATGTAGCCTGTAGTAATGACGCGTGTATATAGTCATATATATGTACCAATATTACTGATGCATTGGTGACAAGAACCATTCTTTCCTTTCCGGAGTCAAATGCATAAAATAGGCATCTTTACCACTTTGTCAGTCAGGGGGGAAGAGCAAGCATTACCACTCACAGTTAGATCCTTAAATACCTATAGTTAGCTCGCTATCACCTTTCCACATTCCTGGGGAGTCTGGTGAGCATAACTCAGTTAAAGTGCTTGATATTTACTTGCACGAGTTGATATTAACCAGTGCATATTTTCTCTCTGTCTAGAATGTCAATCATTTGTGTTTTTTACCGGATTCAATCAGAGTAGGTACGGAGGCATGCCGCATTGAATGTCATCTCCGTTATCTTATTGTTTCTTTTAAATTAGTTGTAATTAGGTCTTAGTCACCGATATAGGGAACATTTTTATCAATTGTAAGTGTGACTCAGGTGAATAGGTCTCATATATTATATTTATATATGGGCAATTTGTTCACTCTGTAGTAATCCATTCCTTATTCAATCTTCTTTCTATTACCATCTCATCATAGTTATATCTATGATATAATTTAAGTCTTATACTTCCCAGGAAACTTACACAACTTTTGGTATTTCTTGTACGGACATAAATTTACTTACAAATGGGAAATATGGTTGGATGATTGAAGGACATTTCTTTATGCTAAAACATAACTGGATAAGGCTGGTCTTTAACCAACGACAGAAAAACAGAGCATAATCCAATAAAGGGTAACCACCACCCTCCCATACGTTAGCCAACAACGTAGTGATAAAATTGATTAAACGAAATTGCATTTTGAGAAAATTATCCTTTCCAGAAAAAATAATTACGATGCTTCTTTAAGGAGACAGTGTTCAGTATATTTTTTTATCACAGCAGATGCAAACTGAAAATGAGGAGTTAATATTGAAGCAACGGGATAACATATCTTCATAACTATGGGAAGGGACATATTGTAAGACACAAATACATGTTGAAGGATTGATCAAAAGAGGTAATGTGACAGCATTTTAGACGCACAAAGCTAGAGGGATGTGGGAATTGCGATTGATACATACACTTCATGAATGATTAATGATGTGATGGAGGCAATAATATAGGATGATATTGGAGATCCAGGATGTCAGCGAAGTACAAAACACACAGAAGCACACTCAATGGGTGCCTGCATATATTACGTAATACCAAACTACGCACCATTTCTATAATATTTTGTTCTGTATTTTGAAGAACAGGAGGCAATAAGATCTCCCTAAACCATGGGATAGCAGGACACATACTATTTAATATTAACGATATACACGCATGAAAAACAGCGAAGTGCATCAGTGAGTATAAAAAGTAAACAACAAAGTGGATACATTTACGTATACTAGCCTACTGTGTGTTTTGACAAGCACATGCCTACCTGAAGACACATGCCAAGACGCATACTGTAACACACAGAGATACACACTTCGATACACAGGGTAAGGCTTACAGACACATTTCTACATGTGTGCCATAGACACATTTATACATGTATACAGCAGACACATACACATTTATAAATACATGTCCATGTGTAACTCAGACAGATTTATACATAAGTGGCACAGACAGATTTATTCACATGTGTGGTGGAGACGCATTACAACAACAGTATATGTGTGGCATATATACACATTTATGCATGTGTACCACAAGCATTGGTGACAGACACATATGTGTCCCAAAAATATGTGTGGCACAGGCATGTTTATACAAGTGTGGCACAGACACGTACATACATGTGTGTCAGACAGGTTCATAAATGTGACAAAGACACATCGATACAAGTGTGGCACAGACACATCGATACAAGTGTGCCACAGACACATCCATACATGTGTGGCACACGCACATTCACACATATGTGGCAGAGATACATCCATACAAGTGTACCACCACAGACCCATTTATACAAGTGTGCCACAGACACATCCATACATGTGTGGCACAGGCACATCCATACAAGTGTGGCACAGACACATTCACACATATGTGGCACAGATACATCGATACAAGTGTGCCACAGACGTATTCACACATGTGTGGCACAGACACATTCACACATGTGTGGTATAGATACATCGATACAAGTGTGCCACAGATACATCCATACAAGTATGGTACAGACACATTCATACATGTGTGCCACAGACACATTCATACATGTGTGCTACGGTCAGGTCAGGCCTGGTGAGTCACGGCGGCACTGACTGGAGGGAGCACGGGGACGAGTCGGGTCTCCTCCCGGTGGCCCGGCCCCTGCCCGTCCCCTCCCCGCCTCTCTCCGGGCGCGGCCTATTTGTGTAGGGTTGTCACTCAACCAAATCCCTCCACGGGGCACGGCCTAGAAACACGGCATGGGGAAATATGCTCAGTGTTATTTAGACTTGCAATACTACAGCAGCTCGTGGGGAGACCACATAACGGAGATCTACAGGGTTGCTGTCATTTACTAGATTATATACCTGAGTACACAGAAGAAGTATCATTGACATTTTTTTTAAATTATTGACAACGGTTCTCACAAAAGTGAGATCTTCCACCGTGAAAAGTATACATTCTTTCTCAAAACATCATCGGATTCTCCTTATATCAGACAATAGTATGACATAGATTACAAAATAATATAAACAGTTGTAGTGTAGGTGAAATGATTATGAAGGTGGCATTGCAGCGAGATGATGAAATGTTAAGGTTTTAAAACATATAGTTGTTATACATGAACTATCTAAGAAGGGGAAAGAAACATGACGTTTACAAATATATGTTCCAGATAGATTTGGTCTACTGAAATTATGTCCGTTTGGGAGTGATGCGCTCAACTTAAAGAAGCATTAAGCAAAGCGGTTAAATTCGTGTCAAACTTTGAATTAGTTTCTGGATACTGGTTGTAGAATTGCAGATCATGTGAGATTCATAACGATAGAGACAAATATTCTTTCTACTGTGAAGGACAAACGATTATCTATGACTACCCTGACCTCTGGTGTGGTAATTTAGAATTCTAGGAACAGATAAGTATGACGTCATAGCAGTGGCGTGCCGTTACGTCACTGGCAGGCGTTCTGTCGTCACAGTGCTGATTACATCACAGAATGCTGATAGTGACTCTTATGCACGGTCATGGTTCACTTAGCGTCATAACATGGCGGTTGTAGTGTCATGGGAGTTGTGCATCGTGACAGAAACTTTGTGACACTGCAGTCTAGGACCCTGTCAACCTAACTTTGTTTCACAACTTGATCATGATTCACCACTTTGAAAGCCATGAACTTCGTCTAATTCGGAGACAAGGCCTGCAATATTACTAACTTATTTCATCATAGTTTAGCAACAGCAGTACAGGTTAAACAAAACATTAACAATATTTGATTGAAAGAAAACATGGTTGGTTAATAGCCTAAATTTGTACACTCTCACATAGTTTTCCTTTCCGATTTCAATGAGTTGTAAATTAAAAGTCAAGAAACTGTGTATCGTACCTACACCGGTAACACATCTGGCATCCTTATAGTATAGATAAAGAATATGAAAAAGGGTCATACTATTGAGATCCAACCTCGTTGGTCATAACATGGTTACGTAAACCGTAACATCACCAGTAGAAGATCAAACTATAGTTATACCATTACATCACAGCATGGTCTTGTAAGCCCTAGTTTCACACATTAGCTTCTGCCATCGTAGTAGCAGAACATTGTTTGTATTATTCTATTTTCATGTTATTGTCTAACTGATCGTTGTGTGATAATATTCTCTCTGTGCTCTATGTGTTATACCATACCAGAATCGTGGAATTATTGTATCATTTCAAAGCATTTACAATCATAGTTTTACCATGGTCGACGTGAATATATCAATAAGATACATCTATTATCATACAAGTATCTTGATATAATTAATTTACCATTCCACAGCATTTACAATCGTAGTTAAACTATAGTCTAAAGCTATCATACTCAAGTACTAGTATAATAATTAATGTCAGATCACAGTCTTCACGTTCGTAGTCACACCATGTTCTCAGAGGCCACACACTAGTGACATGGTCACGCCCGCGACCCTCAACTCACTCGGGCCACACGAGTGTTGAGGCGAGGTCACGTTATAAGGTCAGTCGGGGTCCCATTGTAGCAGTGACCAGCCCGTCCCATCCACGTTAGCCTACTGACCACTGCGCGGCCCTTTTAGCATCACCTCAACCAGCCACCCCAGAGATCCAACCCTGTGTGATCCCAACCAGACCCAACTTTAGCATACTGCATGAACTTTACCTTAAGGGGGGCGTGGGGAGTAGGCTCAGTGGTTAAGGCACTGGACTTGTAATCCCAAGGTTGTAGGTTCGAGTCTCATTGCAGCCACCTTTCTCCTTCATCCCCAGCAGTGGTAGATTTAATGCTAGATCAAAGGTCAATTGTTCTCATACCATGTGTATGTGGTGTGGAAACTAAAAGAACTCTCACTTCGGTGAATGTATAGGGGTGAGATTTCTACCTAAGTTCATCTCATAGATTCGATCACCACCCTTGTGGTTTTAAACCAGCGAGAAAAGCTGAACCATGAGTTAGTCCCTATATACCCTCAGGGTCCCCTGGGACGTTAAATGAACACACAAACCAAACCTTACCTCAAGGCTCGGCGTCAACCTACTACGATATGGCTCCGATATGGTCTATGATGTACCTCCCAATAAAAAATCAAAATCGCGTTGGAAGGTCACCTAATATCGGGGCAGTTGACCACGTTTCTGCGATTAGACACCGATAAAATACCCCATACAATGTGTGGTGGATTAGTTTGTCTTGGCATATGTCTACGATTTTGCACCTTCACGATATGTCTCCGATATATGCTTTTTGTATCGGTGCCATATTGGTAGGTCTAAATTTCTATCGTTGTAGGTGGACGCCAGGCCTTACTCACCACCTTGATAAGAAACCTGCCCCATTTTGGCACCCCACTGACTTAACCCTGCCTCTAGACGTCCCTTTCTCAAGCTTACTTGTACAATCCTACTTCTACGCTAGGGGGTAGGGTAAGGAGGAGGTGTAGGGTTACAGGGAGCGACTGGGGGGACATATTCAGGAGGTTCTGTTCCTACTGGACAAGTCTTTGATTCATGGCCCAGTCAGAGAAGGGTAGATATTATAATGAAATTTATTCTAATTGTGTTTAATCATTTAATGAATGTTCATAATCAAAGACTTGAGCAAGTCTATGCCACACTCTGAACCAACTTGTCACACCCATCGACTGTCACCCTCACCCCCATCAACACCCTTCAGTGGACACCAATTCAACCATGCCATCCCCTGCCAACTACACCATGCCTTAACCTCCCTCCTAGACATCCCTCCCTGAACCCCACTTCGGCACCCAAACACCTTGCTCCTTCCACACCTCACCTTGACACCCTTCACTGGACTAAACTTTACCCTTCCCTGGATCCCACTTCAACAACCCCATATCCTACCACAAGACCACAATTGCCATTCAGTTGTCACAAACTTCAACATCACTTTGTTGGGTATATGTAGACTTGCTCAAGCCATTGATTATTATGAATATTAGTTAAGAAATAAGACCATTTGGCAGTAGATAGCTTTCAGCCTTTCTGCCTGGCACTGATTCCGGACAAGAGACATGGGGAAGATGGAAGGGCAACACTTCAAAACAAGACGATATAAATACTTTCGTTTTCAAAAGTAGAAAGTATGATTCATTGGCCTTGCCCTTGTAACACCAGAAAGAGGGTGCGATTTGGGATTGCGTTGATTTCACAACATTTTAGCCCCCACTTAGGCTTGGTCTTTAGTATATTTAACATTTCTTTGCTGTCTGCTGTATGACCATGGAGGTGACTAGATTACACAGCAGTGATGGGTTGGGGTAAGACCTGCAGGGCTAGAGCTAAGAGGCGCGAGAAGGTGGGGGTGGGTCGAGGTGATCGGGTATGGGTGAGGAGGGCTTACCCCGCTGACAATCATGGGAGTCCAATAGTATTGAACGGGCGAAACGGCCGACCGTGGCGCTGTGGTCGATGCCACTTAATAAGGGTCAATTCAAAGGTCAAGTTCACGACCTGACCCTACCGTTAAAGGTCAAGGTCACACCTCACCACAATAGGAGCGGGAAGTAAGCGGGGTGTCTTGGGCGTTTTTGATCTTTGGCTGTGGAATTATTGTTTCCTGTTCCAGTTGAAATGTGTTCAGAGCGGCATCTATCAAACGGAATTCAGGGTGATCGATGCCTGGGCGTAGAAAATGCGCGGGATTGGTCGTTATAGCGCCTTCCGAGGCTCTTTTTTGCATCCGCCATTGGTTGCTCATTAAAAGTCGGGGGAGGGGGTTGATAAATGCGCCTCACCCGATGTGAAGGTCAGGGTGGAGACCAATTAGGGGCAGGTGAGGGCACCCCCTCTACACACCCTACCCCATCCCCCCCACCCCCCCCCCCCTCTTTATGCCCAATACCATCGCGAGACAATATTCATCGAATACAAAGTCCCCATTGAAAATGTATGGGGCCACAGGAAACCATTACCCTTTGTTTCTATTTGGGGAGAAACCGTAACCATTGATAACGGATTTGAAACACATTGATTACGGTCTGAAAGCCATTGATTATGGTAAAATAGTCCCTATGTACTAGAGAACAAATGAAAGAGTCCCTAATGATATGATATGGAAATTCCTAGGTTTAATCTATCCGAGAAGGTGATTGATAAATTTAATAAACAATGGATTGGTGGACAGGCGACTCTCTAAACGACTCATGGTCCTGTCCACCCAACACTCGATTATTGTCTATGTATTGAATGGGTATCAAACATGAATGCATGGCTTACCCACAAACCACAAGTATGTTATTCTATATCCTTGGATAGTCAATACAAATATTTATGTTTGTATACCCAAAGTGGCTTGATGTATCGCACTAGCGATTGTCTGGTATTAGGATAGTAATCTAGATTGAGACTTAGTGGCGTAGTGCTATTTGATATAAAGAATGCCCCAAAGAACTGCATGCAATAGAAATTGAGGCAATCTGAATTACATGCTTCAAGATTTGTTATCCTTTGAAAATTTGGTGATACCTCGAATGTTGTTGGTCTATGTAGAACATGTATATATTGCTGTACTTGGACTGGTGATAAACATTCTGATTCTTAGTATCAGAGCTGATTACCATTATGTTATCATACCCATTCGTATGTGTCTAATACCTCAGACTTTCTAGACCTACAGGAAATCTTTTCTGAAAATGCATAGCCTACCATGTATCAGTGTTACAACATAAGCGCCCTTGACACTACTAGTACTACGTTCGACACACATTGATACATGCGTGCACACATGCTGGTGGAATATCAAGAATCCTACGAATGCAGATAACAAATGGAGTAATTATTGGCGACAATACACTCGCTCACCAAGCAGTTTACAGCTGTTGCCCTTCCCACCAACACACTCGCTAATAGATACTGCTCGCTAAGACTCAGCCTGGAGAGCAGCAGATCCAGCCGAGTGCTGAACACTGACCACTGACCGTCGCACGCAGCCAGCCATGGCCGCCACACTCCCCCCCCCCCCCCTTGCTCCAGGGTCAGCACTGTGGGTTACCATGGCAACAGATTACATTATCCTGGCCCGCCCGTCACCACCACTGGGCAGGGGACTGACTACCTGAGGAGAGCTAGCCTTGCCGGTGGTGTGGTGTGGTGTGGTGCTGGGTACAAAACAAAGCCTAATGTAGGCTAACAAAGCCTAAGCTAGGCTTGTGTCTCCCCGACACGTACCAGTGGACGAGAGTGCACTGAATTTGATAGGCGGGCGGTGGTAGTGGGTGGGGATGGTTGGGGGAGATATTGTAAAGGATACCCAACCTCACATATATACAATAACCCCTACTGCACCTATATATTGCCTCTCCTATACATCCAGACAGCTTCTGCCTTTCAGGTCTGTGAGCAAATGAACACCTGCGGATAGGCAGGCAGATATAGACCTCTGAGGCCTACACCATGCAATAAGGACAATCGAGAAGCCTATCTGGGGCATACAGGGGCAGCGAGAGTCTAATGATCAGCATATTGAGCATTCATGTCGGGCAATGAATTATGTTTTATGTTGTTGATAAAGAACATCTTCATGTCTGAGATGTTATTAGTATCCCTTGTTTGGGTTAGTAACGTGTAATATGGGTTAACACGACAGGACTGCAGACACATGTACTTATACATAAGGTAATATCATAGGGCTAATTTCGCATAGATTTAGAAATAAAACATCTAATTTACGCATGCTTAGGAAACCATAATGTTTCCTAGGTGAAATATTGTAATTGCATTTTATCAGTTCCTTAATCACCAATATTAATCAAAGAATGGATAAGAAAATCCAACAACCTGCGCTAATAATAGTATGCTATTGTATATTTACATGTATACACAATTGAAGAGAGGGATACATCAATATTATAACAACTGCATAGTCATAAGATTTCTCAGATAAATCCTAGTCGTACATAATAAAGTATACCAATCTCTTCTCTCCCTCTCTGTGATACTACTACAGCGCCCACACCTTCCCCTCATTCCAACACACAAAAAACACATCAAAGCCGTTTCGCTTCGCTTCCGGTCCAGAATCGATCCCATCAGGCCACAGCTGCCAAATGAACCGTGACCGATCCATGGTTGAGAGAGGAATGTACGGGGAGGGAGTCGGAGCTGCTCTCATTAGCATAATTCCCGGCGTTCACTGCGGCTCTAATCACCACCGGAAACGGGTCGTGCGCCATTGTGAACAAGACATGTTTTACACAAAGACGATTTGCACGCGCAATCTGTACTTGGAGGCGTGCCAAGTTACGGCGGGTGGCTATGGTACAGGACTAGGCTTGGCAACCGACACGGACTAAAGAGGAGCGAGGAGAGGGGAGGGAGGGGGGATGAACGAGGGGAGGGGAGGACATCGACTACTGCGCATGCACAGAGGAAGCTTCCGTTCCCGGGATAGGGAGAGTAAAAATAAGAAATAGTTTATTTTTGTTTCTCACCAGGTATTGTATTCCATCCTCAATAGTGGAGAAATATTCAATAAAATGCGCGTGTATGTATATCTTTAGTGATTTCGTAGGCAAGTTAAGCGAATTTAGGGGTTGTGTGTTAATTTCATCCTGTTATTTATCAAGCTTTACCCTGTTACCTACACGCCTCCCATCTCCCTCGCCCATTTGAATAGATGAATAAATACAAAGGTACATACTCATATAATGAAACTGGAAGGTATTAGACTTTGATACCGGCTATTATCATCGGCGATAATAAAGAGGGAACCTATGAAAGTTTAGGGTGAGAGCTCGTATCCCATCGAGTTTGAATCACATAGTAATTCACAAGGCGAAGAGCGTGAATTACGTAGCGATTCAAACGAGATGGAATCGAGCTCTGACCCTATACATTGACTAATGGGCTATCCTTTGTGACATAATGCACGATTGAGTATTCTAATCCAAATACTCAATGAGCGTTGGATACGAATTCCCAATGTTAAGTCTATGGGGGGGGAAATCCAGGGGTGAGATAAATAATAAGATGTACATGTATTTTCTTTATAAAAGCTTTTTTAAAGACGTTTATTTATCCTGGATAGCACTCAACTCAAAAGAGCTGTATCCAGCAGCATTTTGTTACATCCACTTCTTCCATTTGACATGTAAATCATGCAACATATGTACAGTAATTTGGCAACATGCATCTTATTAAAATAGATCTACTCATATGTACATGAGCGTATGCTACATTAGCTCTTCATCCATCATCTACTCCATGCTGAGGAGGGATCTCCTGGGATGTTACCGTCGTGCTAAGCCATTACTCGTCCAGCCATTGTCTGAACGCGAGCGAGGAACACCTACTCTATCCTTCAAGCCGGCCTAAAGCCTAACCCACCCAGCGTAGGCCTAACAGCACATTCTTTTGTCAGCAGCGTGGAATCACAGCCACAGCAAATTAATGTACTCTCCCACATCGCCCCTTCCAATTCCAAGAACAACAATCGCACTGAATGGTTGTTGCATGAGGAAGCCCATTTTTCCTCCCTCCCGTTACCAACGCAACCGGTTTCTTTGGCAACGCCTGACCCCGCGTGGCCCTCTGGTGGACAAAGATAAAATCACGACCGAGACGTCGTCATTGAACCAAAACCTGGCTCTCCGAGGCCGCCATATTGATTTCTCCATGGCAACAAAGCGCTTGAGAGCGCAAGGCTGGTCGGGGAGGAGGCTGGGAGGCACATGTGGCCGCTTCTCAGCCTGCCTGATGAGCGTGACGTCACAGCCCACGTCACAGCCCGGACCGGAAATGAGACTCTGGGATTAGTCATCTGTGTCAGGGCCAGGTCACTCTCCATCCGCAGCCCTTGTTCGACTGACGAGGTCGTACGGTTTGGGATCTAAGACACAAAGAGTAGATTGTGCTGTGAGAGTGGACTGGTCATCGGAGAGGGTTCAGGGTTTTTGTATGTGACATCTAAGATGGCGGTTTGGTGTTGCCATGGTCTGACTGCAATCCAAAGATTGGAGAGATTAGGATGGGCGTCTTATTCAGGACGAAGTAGACTCTGAGCTTCAATACCATTCACATCTGAAATGGTTTCTTCTTGACTATTTCAGTAGCCCTAAATGCAATATATGGGCTAATATTTCCCCCATCCTCTAACGACTACAGTGTGTGTATAGGCCTAGCCTACATATATAAGCCTAAATATAATTAGTCCTATATTGGGAATATAGAATTAACTCCCATTATTCCATATTCTGATGCAAGTAACAAGTATGGATAGATCGGATTCTAGATATTTAAGCTCTAGGTCTCTTCTACAGACCTACATTCAGAAGAGAGGTGGTAGCCGCGTCCTCTTTGCTCTTCTCGCCGCTTGGTTGGCGAACATTTAGTGCCCATTGAACTCGCCTCTGATATATTTACCCGATAACGCCCACTCAGAATGGTTGTCTTGGTACAAGGCCTAATTTACCTAGCCAACTAGGCATGGCCTAATCTATCACTTCCGTATTGGCCTACTTTAGGCTTAAGCTAGGCCTTAATCTCGATGTACGTGCGGGCAATCAGCACATGTTATTGAATACTAGCGACCCCCCCCTACCCCACCCTCAAACTAAATCCTTTAACCCAATCGAGCCTAACTTGAAGTCGAATGAGTATTTTGTAGGCAATTACTCTACTTGATATTAGAGACATGAAGTGATTACTACATGTAATATATCTTGGCTCATGCATACTTTTAGCCTATACTCAAATCCTTAGGGATAATATTTTGATCGTGTAATCGAGCTATTTCCAGGCTTAGCGGTAAAATACTCGAGGCCTACTTTAGACACCCCCACTTCCCTTCCGCTACCCTCTTTCCTACTAGATGTAGGGGAATTAAACCTGAAATTGGCCTCAGTTTAGTCCATGTGTAGGAGTAGGCCTATGCATACATAGATTTGCTTATGAACATTCATTTTAATGATTAATCACAATCAGAATAGATGTCATTATAGTAGGTATCCCTTTCTGACTGGCCCATGAATCAAAGACTTGTCCACTATGAATCCCAGCAAGGAGGGTAGCCATAGGATGCAGGGACTGAAGCCAGTCTAATGCCTGCCCTATAGGCCTACCCCTCCCTTCCTCCCCGGGATATAGGGCATATTAGGCGTTGAGGGACGTCGATATATTGAAAAATAATTTCATTTATAAATCCCAATGAATGTCCAGAATCAAAGACGTGTGCAAGTCTAGCCTAGATCTATTACTGATTGCTAGTATTGTGGCTTGATAATTCAAATACCGGTAACAAAATAACAGGTTACGCGAATAGGGATTATTGTTTTTTGTAGGCCTTCTTACCGGCGATTAGCATAATATGCTTACTATATATCTTAGATAACACTCAACAACTATTGAAATATTAGGATTTGGAGCCTAACCATAATTTAATTGGTAGGCTACTCGACGCTCAAAGTAGGCCTAGAGGCCAGGAGAATAGTCCAAGTGTCAAGTGGACATCAGTTTTTAGAGACCGTCTGTTCGAGTTGTCTCACTGAACCTTTCAATGTCTGCGTAGGGCCAGTGATTTTCTCCCAGGCACACAGATCCCAAAACAACCAAGTGGAACGCTCGGCGTCGTCGTTCCGCCACTCCTCGCCAGGTGGCAGTCCGCGACGCCGTGACGGTTTCCATGGTGAACGCGCACGCCGTCGTGTCGTCACGCCTCGCCGGGCCCGACGTCCGCCATATTGATTCCGGAATATATCATGTCCGCATCGGTGCACACCGAGAGCGCGAGGAGTTAGTGGCGGAGAGGAGATCGCTCCAACCATATCAACCCAAGACCAGTCCCCTACTTCCGAACGACACCGCACGGTTTTGTACAAGAGTTGTGACGTTTTCTGGTCGCCGAATGATCGAATGTGTTTTCCGAGGCTGGGAAAGCGTTTGGACGTTATGCTGAAGAACTCTACGTCCTCAAGTCAAGGTTGGGCACTATCTCGGTTAATTATTTTTGCGCATTGATTTTCTCAATGATATATATACAGGAATTAACTTTACAACCGTAAATTGGCTTTAAAAAACTTATGTACGGTACCGGTACGGTATTTCGATAGTAGACTGTAGAGTATTCAAGATACCGGTATCTATATAAGGAAGTAAGAGCATTAGGGCCATCATGAATGCTTTGCTAACATAATGCCCTTTATCTACTGTGTGTTTTATGACCTTCTAACTCAAAAACTAATTACATTTAGTCTATCATCATATGTTTTAATAATAAGCCTACCTCCAACTTGTCCGAGCCCCATGCGTAGGTCTAGGCCTACTCTAACTAGCACATGGGGATTAACGCCTAATGATTTGTAGCCTACTTATTAGGCCCTAATTATGATATTGTATAATAGACTCTAATCTCTATGGTAGTACCTACGACTATAATATACGACTATAGTATAATAGAAGTAAGCTCACCTCTATAATAGAGGTAGGCTTATCACCACAATTGTACGGGTAGAGCCTACTCGAGGTATCTGGACATTAGCCCTATTTCATATGAGACGGTTCTTAGGGTTAGGTCAGGCCTATAGCCTAGGTCCATAAGTCATCTATACAGGCGAAATTGAAATAATTAAATCTGAATCTGAGTGAGAAAAATGGCATTTATAAACAGAATTAAGTAATCCAGTGTTGCTATTCATGCATTCCTGGAAGACGTTGACTGGAAATAAATTTAACTGAAGGTGATAAAATTACCTAACACTAAACAAATAATTAGAACAAGAATTTGGTCAGGTTTTGAACGTCCCACTAAAATCCCCTGCCACAAAATGTTTCCTAAACTGATTAAAACAATTCCAGGCCTTGTACGGGCTTTGGAGTGACCCTCCCGTTTAGTTTGTTCGTACACTGTCACTGTTTCTCTCAATCTTTTGCGACACTGGAAAACCCGCCGCTTCAAAGACATTTTCATTGATAGGTATGCACATCCCCACCCCAGAATATCCAACAATCAAAATGATCGGAATGTAAAGCCGTAAACATGAATTCTCTCTAGCGCCCTTGTAGATGCCAGCATGCAGGTCGGCAGTAAAAGGGCCTGGAAAGACGTTCATAGGAAAAAAGAAAACTGCAGTGGTGGTAGGGCCTGTGGCTATGGGGGTTAGGTAAAGAATGGACACAGCCCAGTGGTTTGGGCAAATATTTCAACTCTCAGAGGACACCTCGACTTGGAGGGATATTTGTTTCTTCACACTCCACTTGGCCGAGTCTTATAAGATGAAATAGCTACAGACCCTGCCAGCCTATTACAAACCTGATGGAGGAAATTCTCCACGGTCAAATTCACTGGCGATACGCGCCACTGGACACAGCATCACAGCTTCGCTTACTCGGAGATTCACCTGTTTTGCTTAATTTTAGGTCAAGGGAGTGTTTATTGTGAATTGCCCGGTTGATATTTCTAGCAAATATTTCATGATAATATTCATTCGCGTATTCAAAGAATCGCAAAAATATACTAGCATTACAATCTACATGTATTTGTAAAGCAAGTAAAACATTTACTTTTTCCGGAATGCTATTGATTCACTCTCTGTATTGTCTCATTGATTACACCTATATCTAGAAATGATAATAATATTACGAATTTCTCCGAGAATAGCTATAGTCAACGTTGGGTTGGGCGCGCCTGTTTCAGTGAGTGGACCTGTAGGTCAGGGCTGGGCTAGACTGACTCCAGTCCCTGAATCCTATGGCTATCCTCCTGGCTGGGCTCGCTTTGATTCATGGGCCAGTCAGAGAAGGATACATACTTTATACGAACTTTATTCTTATTGTGTTTAATCATTTAATGAATGTTCATAATCAAAGACTTGAGCAAGTCTAGGGCTGGGCGGGTGGGTGGAGATACTTCCAAGTTCCACCGCGACCAGTCACGCCACACCTCCCTCGTCTGCCATGTTTGCATTTTCCCTTCACGCTCCAGTTGGTCGAACGCCATAAATGACGATAGACTACTTACAGAAGTGACACATCGCCTCTCTATTTAAGCACGTGAAAAAGGGTCTCTAGTTCTACAGGGAGTAGGGAAAACATAGGTTGTGGACCAATCAAAAATCAGTTTAGAACCAAGGATACATCCGAGGACCAATCGGAAATCTGTTTACAACCACGATACACAGAAGCCATGTTTGATAAATACGATCAGTTTCTGTGTCGAGTTGGATGCCTCTTATGGGGAAAATATGATTAATGAGCTAAGGTGTTCAATGACCTAATTAACCATACCCTGCATCATTCGGTTGCACCTGTGGATTCAGTTTTGTCACCTGATCAAGTCATTCATGTGAAACACGCAAATTCAAAACAACCCCAACAATAACAGCCAAGTATTTTTTTTGATCAGATTTTTTATTGTCAAAGGTAAAGATCACATCATTACAATCAGTATTTCATAGATTCATCGTTTTTCCCTTTTCTTTGAAAATATATACAGTTAATCTATCAGCTTTGCAGCTGGTTTTCATAGCAGGTGCCGTTTAAGCATGTTGGTGACATATGTTGTGAATCGTATCGTCCAGATTTATTACATTTCGTTAATATAGGTACTTATATATCTAGGTACGATGGCACATCCATTAATAAAAAAAAACCAGATTCAAGGTTTCGTGGTAATATAACACAACGGTCTATATCTTTGTCATACATCAGTCCATTGAGAAGTATTTTTAGAAGGAAGGGACTGTACTGGGATTGTAGTTCAATATTACTCAACAACTGCTCTTTATACCGTAAATAAATTGCGTACAGCATCCTGTGTCGTACACCGTTATACGGCACATGTAGATATATTGGCGGAGTGTCGACGTTCACTGTTACATTTTTTCTAAGAAAATTTCGGGTATATAATAGATATTTAACAACATACCATGGTCCTATACAGGACTTGAAGGGATTATCCTTATTCACCGAACTCCACCTCGCGACCTCGTTCGGAAAAAAACGTCACCCCAACTCCTCTTGTATGATGTACAACCATGGTAAGGTTGTCCTATATAATTATGATACCAAGCATTGTTATGATGGATGCATCAACACTAGCATTCAAACTTCATAATCTTTTAGGTTAATTTATAATCTGAGTTTGAGTAAAACTTTCTCCAGACTGTCCTCGGTCCCAGGGATGGGTGTGGATGGATTTCAGGGATGTCAGATTTCCTTGTTTCCGCAGAATTCCATATTTTCATTTTTGGAATAAGAAAATGTGTAAAATGAACATGACAATTAACCCTTTCAGGGCGGATAATGCCTTTAGGCATTCCCCAGCATAGACCGGATAATGCCTTGAGGCATTCCCCCACGGAGACCGGATAATGCCTTGAGGCATTATTTATGAAATTTAGTAATATTTACCATTTCACTGTTTTATGAAGAAATAATTGATCAACATATCTGAAACTTTCAGAGAATATACCTATGATATAGTATTTGATATTATTTGGTAAAACAAATAATATAAATCAGAATGATGTGTCATATCACATGATCAAATAATGGAATATGGGTTTAGACAAAAATTGACCTGTCCCCTGGAGTTACGCCAATCCAAAGTACCCGCCCCAACCAACAGGGCTCTGCCACAGACCCCCGTCTTTAAAGGGTTAATAAGTACTAAAATCAGCCGTAACTCATGATTCCTCAATCAAACTGCCTCAAGACCCCATGTTCCGTAGTGATCATGTTATTTGTATCTACTGTATTTCAGGTCTTTTTGGTGTATATATAGATCTAATGTCTAAACCTGTATTGCCAGGAAAAATATTTCCTTGTTCTTTTTCTGACCCCAACTGACATCCATGGGTTTTACAGTCCTCGAATTATTTATTTATTTTTTTATTATCTTTCCAAGAATCTCATTATTCAGACATGGTGTATTCATCTCTTCATTTCTTTGTTACTTACAGATTCCTGCCTACTCCGCTTCCAATGCCTCCTGCACTAATTTAAAAAAAGGTGAGAAACAATCCTTCTAATTACTATATGGTTACTTATTACTGTTCTATGCACGTAGAACTTATATTTTTTTACCCCATCCAATACACCTGCCATCAGGTAGCAATAACAGAACTTTAATTAAAACACAGGACATCTTGATGTTGGGTGTCAGTCTCAGTGATGCCTTTTTGTGGAGGTGAACATAAATGACCAGGGACCTGTTTCACTAGTTTCGTGACATGTCTAGATGGTGTGTCCGGTTTCATAAGAACTAGACATTAGACTTCGTTTTGTCCGTTCTTGCTTGCACTGTTAGTGCCACTTTTCATGTCTGTCTAACACGTTTGTCACGAAACTAGTGAAACAGGTCCATGATGTGTAGATTTGTCTAATTCTTATGTTTGGGGTCTGTCTTTTCCTAAGGGCAGCTACTTGTGTTGTCACGAAACTAGACAACCCCAAATTCTGTATGGTGTCACAGACATGTCACGAAACTAGTGAAACAGGTCCCAGACCAACGAACATTCTCATATAATACACTCATGTGTGATAATAAGATGAAACTCTATATCAGTCTACGTAAAGCCCTAGGAATGTGTTTGTCAACTGTATATTGTTCAGAGTTAGGGCATGTGCAAGGAAGAGCACTTCAATTGGGAAGTGATTGTACGCCGTCCTTATATCTTTCCTGAATAATAATGATTATAAAAAATTCCGTAGAGATTCCACGCTGGAGCAGCACGAAGAATCTGTTAGGAGACTAGACGCACTGGAACTCCCTCACTCCCCCAACAGATCCTTCTTCCCGCTTGGCTGGGAAGCGAGATGAACGATCTGCTGGGAGACTGGAACTCCCCGTGAGTTTTCTAACGGATGTCCGAGGAACCATGGTACGCTCTGTTTCCTACTTACTCTGCATCTTTATGTGAAAGTGATCAGCGTATTACTCCAAACTCATGGAGAGTGCACAACAAAATCAAATCTCCACCAGATATCGGCTTGCGTACATCAGGAAGTGAAATCTCTTCAGTTTTATCGAGTTTATGATACGGATACTTAGTTCAAGTATTGCTCTTTTATTCCCCATTTGTTTGAACCTCTCGAATGACTTGATTCCATGGCTGACACCAACGTGTTTTTCATGTTTTCTTGGTCTATCTGAGGCAGCAAATTTCACATGAAAATTATTGATACTGTATTTTTTACACCAACTGACATCCCTGACACACACAAATAATTACAATACGTGACGTCATTGTACATCACTTATTTAATTATTCCATAATCTAACCAATTACGAGTAATATCACTATGAATTTTTCTCAGTGTTCGTAACAAGAAACCGTACTACCTCAAAACATGAAAAGAAAGATAATATAATATGCAACAGAGAGCTAAAAAACCTGTAGAGAGCAGAAAATCCAAAACCCGGGCCTTGTTATCTACCGTCGTCATGGCAATCATGTGTTGTTTACAGTTGTCACGGTCTGCAGGTAGGTGGCGATAAGGTGGGGTCAAAGGTCAGCCACTGGCGCACAGGTGTGTGACTGAAGAGTTGCGGGGGGGGGGGGGGGGCACGTTTGGATAGCCCCCCCCCCCCGATTACTACCCTACCTCCGACGTCTATTTCCTGCTACACTTTCTTGGTTTAAATCTTTGTTATAATACAATTTACTCAGTGTTATTTTCTACTAAGACATATTTTCACTGAAGTATTATGTGCTTGATTTTAGAAATGAGGCAAAATGCACTTCTGGTCTCAAATTATGTGCTTTAGATGAGCGACTGAAAGTGGAGCCTATTTCAGTTATAGGGCCCTGGATTGATCTATTATACGAGTGTATAGGTAAACTATAAGTGAAAGTACTCTTAATATTATAGAGGAGGATACTTGTAATCATAAAACCTCATCGATTGTTTCTACAAACGCGATGGATAATCATTCCGGTGGTACTGAAATAAGACCAGTAAATTTCCCATTACCTGTTTTATGTACGACATACAAATCCACCGCAAATACAAGGGGGAGAGCGCAAAGTTCATTGCATTTCCGATCATTGAACAAGCTAGATATGCTAGTCGTACCCAAGTCCTATTTTGAAATACTCACATAAACAATAACTCAAAACAATTATCATTATCAATGAAAAATAGACAATTGATTGTTTTTCTAATATTTTAGTGGAATCCGGAAATATTATGATGTGGATTATTATTTATTTAACGTGGTGTGAAATATATCTTTAAAAATAGTGATATGAGATAGTGGCAAGTCTTGGGTAACAGGACTCCGGCCTTTACTGATAAGGCGACCCACCCTTGATCCATGGATGAGTGAACCTCGAGTCAGGACCGTGACGTCAGGTCGTGACGTCATGCCGTAAATCCTCAACATGTATCAGAGTGAAATGATGCAGAAAACAATAACAGTCGGATGGTTTAAACAAATATCAGATCCTATCTGTATTCGCTGCCCAACATGATATCTTTTATATTATGTGGTATTTGTAAATTCATACAATATTTTCTTCGGACAAGGTCAGTAATGATTTTTATCTATTTTATGACCAAAAAAGGAGGAATTCTGAAAGAGATAATTAGAAAAAATACCAGAAAAACCAAAGGAATCGCGTCGCTTAACTTTTTACATGTGATGTGCCGTTAATGTTCATGTGCCGTTTGAAACATTTTCTTGTTTCTTTAAATAATTTCTTGTCACATTTCCTTGTTCTTACTCACCCATGGAAGTTTTTCCCGTTGGTTAAACGTGTTAAATAAACAGGGATGTTACCGCATGGTCCCCCACTGTTTCGCTTTAGTGATCAACATGCCATGATCCTACACACATGCACACGGAGTTCCTCCACGGCTGAGTGGTTTAGGGGATTTAGGATGGTAGACGTGGCACAGGCGTGGGGATTATTGTGAGGAGTGTGTGTGGGGGGTTTGGTGTCTGGAGGCGGGGGGTGGGGGTCGACCCAGTAAACGAGGAAGATAAGATAGGAGCTCACTGTACCGGCCTGGGAAACACACACATACACTTATAGACAGGTCACGCTTCGCCAAGTATAACTTACTGGAGGACGTGCGTGTGCATAGAGCTAGCTCCACACCAGTACCTCCAGGCCTCCTCACAGGACCCACACTCACTGGAGTATCTGTCCACCTACAGGAGGAAAGCTGACCCGAACTGGAGAGGGTGTCACGCGGACTGTTATAAGGTACTGTATAAACTGGCCATAGTCCCTGCATACTATGGCTACCCTCCTCGCTGTGATACAAAGGCCAGTCAGAGAAGGATACATACTAAAATGAACTTTATTCTGATTGTGTTTAATCATTTGATTAATGTTCATAATCAAAGACTTGAGCAAGTCTAGGTACTGTGTTCTGGTACCGTTTGGCTGGTCTTTTATGCTGTTACAAAAATCATAGTGAAATCACGATGATGTTTGGGTCGTGGTTTAATTCTGATGCTATTAAGAGCCAGGCTGAGCAGTTTTTGTTGGAATGAGCGTGTTATTATTGCATGTAGGAAACTTAGACCCATCGTAGAAATTCCATTTTTATTGGTATTGCCTGCGGATTCTGCAACCTGCATATAGGCAATAGACCGGAACGAATGGAGTGTCGAGATGTCATATGAGGGTTCCGATATTTATTTTAGTCCTAGAAAAAAATAGTCCCTTGTTTCTGGGGCTATATCAACAAGTAGCAATTTGACATGTTTTTCAGCTTATACCTTGGAATTATATGATGATGGATCTCTAGAGATCTAATGTCAATGTCTCAATCATACAGGTTGACTTTTATTGACTGACTTTTATTTACTGACGTCAAGCATTCGTGAATGTAGTTCTTACTCGCGCTAGGGACTACTTTCTTCGTAGCCCTAGCGCAACTAGGACTATTAAAGTGTCTAGAATCTGGCGACTTTTACTTCCACTAACGCCACCGACGTAGTGACCACCATCTATGAATAGAACAGCACAAGCCTTGTGACAAGGAGAAGCATGCAAGACTTCCTTTGTAAACACTACATTGTATACAAATGCAACCAGAAATAGTGGATGCCATTGGGACTGAGATCGGCTGCCTGCTACAGTGAATCAGTTGTGTCCATGCTATTCTAAATAGAACACATTCAATACCTGAAGTATCGTAATTTGTAGTTACCATAGAATACAGTAAGTGATACCCACAGACACTGTGGCAGTTTGGGCTTGAAGTTCCAGCCCTTTTAGTATCTTCTCAACATAAACATGCTTCTCTCAATGTAAACGTTTTTTTTATTGGGTACAGGGGCCCATCTAAAATCCTAGGATCGCACATCTAGACCATTTTCTTCATGGCAAGGAGACCCAGGGAACTTTATGCACCATTTATAGACGACGTTATGGACGGCTAATACTGTCTTAGCTGTCTTAGTAAATGATAACCCTTACACGAGGTACAGGAAAGGGCCCTCATGTACGATCATAGATTATTAAACGGGCCCCAGATTCGCAGGTTTTACATGCAATTCAGTGGTGTATCATCTAACCCTAGCATTTGGTATTAGCACATGTCCACCCTACTCATATCTAGTGACTAATGAGAGACTAGAGAGGCAATGGTCATCACACACTTCCATATAATATGTCTATAATATATCCACTTAGTGGCCTAGTTAAACAAAACCCTTATCACTGATGGGCAAAGTAGCGTCTCTGTTCTGATCACTGGCTTTAGTGTGGGCATAATATATACATGTTGTATTTCCAGTGTGTCTCCACAGCAGGAGCATCTGTTATATGGTTGTTCGATTGGGCGATAGTGACACATAAAAATGTATAGGTTACAAAGTGATTGTTAGTTCCATTGTCGTCGGCCAGGATATTACCCCTCCTGAAGATGGGGCCACTAGTGCAGAAGGTATATTCAGGGGCTGATTGCTACTTTGGTCAGTCAATCAGCGAGTCAACCAGTCTGTCAGTCAGGCAGTTTGTCAGTCAGTCAGTCAGCCTGTCAGTCAGTCAGCGAGTCAGTCAGTCAGCGAGTCAGTTAGGCAGTCAGGCAGTTTGTCAGTCAGCCAGTCAGTCAGTCAGTCAGTCAGTCAGTCAGTCAGTCAGTCAGTCAGTCAGTCAGTCAGTCAGTCAGTCAGTCAGTCAGTCAGTCAGTCAGTCAGTCAGTCAGTCAGTCAGTCAGTCAGTCAGTCAGTCAGTCAGTCAGTCAGTCAGTCAGTCAGTCAGTCAGTCAGTCAGTCAGTCAGTCAGTCAGTCAGTCAGTCAGTCAGTCAGTCAGTCAGTCAGTCAGTCAGTCAGTCAGTCAGGCAGGCAGGCAGGCAGGCAGGCAGGCAGGCAGGCAGGCAGGCAGGCAGGCAGGCAGGCAGGCAGGCAGTCGGGCAGTTTGCCAGTCAGTCGGTTAGTCAGGCAGTCAGTCAGTCAGTCAGCAAGTCAGTCAGTCAGTCAGCCTGTCAGTCAGTCAGTCTGTCAGTCCGTCTCAGTCTGTCAGCCAGTCAGTCTGTCTGTCACCCAGTCAGTCTGTCAGTCAGACGGTAGGTCGGTCAGTCAGTCAGTCAGCAAGTCAGTCAGCGAGTCAGTCAGTGAGTCAGTCAGCCAGTCTGTCTGTCTGTCAGCCTGTCAGTCAGTCTGTCAGTCAGTCAGGTAGTTTGTCAGTCAGGCCGTTAGCCTGTCAGATATAACCACTACTACGTCCTTGGTGTTTTGTTTCGGGTTGGGGGTAAGATAGAGGCACGCCCGCCTTGATCGCTAGGCGCCGTATAAAACATTGATCATCCAATATTCTCAAACTTGACAAATATATGTACGTGAATATTAGGCATATTCTTTTTTGTTGAATCTATGTCGCCGTTCCGACTTTATTGTCTAACAATTCGCTATTACTCACATGTTGCATGTCACAGAACAGTAAACTGAACGTCCGCACAGACCTTCAGCACCATGTCATGGTCGACACAGACGTGTTTTCCACATTTTATTGGCCTCAGAGGCAGCAAATTCCACATGAAAAACGTTACCACCTTTTTTTCTTAGCCCAACTTAGCCCTGCAGAATAGGCTTACTGTCCCTGTCATCCTAGGACACGATATAGTGCCCTAGGCTCGTAGGAACATCAATTCCCCTTCAGTACTAGGTAAGTACCTCGGGTAATTAACTATTCGGCAAGATCACACGAATCCCCCAAAACATGCGTGATATTCATACGTGATCAAATAACAAAATACACGAGAAGATAAAAGCAGAGAAAAGCCCCACAAGGGCTGATTTCCTGCTAAGATCATGTGGAAATCCCAGTTACAATAGTAAGATATCACTCAAGTCTTGTACTGCATGTAGTTGGTGTTAAATCCCCCGGTGTGAGGTCAGTATATGTGAGTGTGTGGGAAGATGAGGACGCCGGGGAGGAGGGGGGGGGGGGGGAAGCTTCATGCGGCTGCGTACGACTACTTCAGGAAGTTCATTTAGCCTACATCAGAAAACTCAAGCTGGACTTTGGTGCCAGTCTATCCAACCATGAATCATTTTTCTCCATGATAAGGTCGGTGGGCATCTGAAGTACTTCTGATATATAAACAGTCATACACGAACGTTTATCAGAGATGTTATTCAAGATAAGACTTATTTTGAAAGTCGTAAATGTAGGCGATGGAAGTAGTTCCGAAGTTTCATGCTGATTCTTCTTTCTCAAAATGAGATGCGGAATAAATTGACTTTAAAGACAGGTTTTGGGTGGTACATATGTCCTTCCCATCGTCAGCTATAGTTTTTCCTCTGATTTTAACCAGAGATGTCAGATTTCCTCTTTTCCAATGAAATCCTGGTTTTCATCTTCAGTTGAAAATTCAGTTTGAAATAGGAGAATAAATCGGGGCTCATTCACACCAATAAACAGTGCTAAAAACTCCCAACATGCCCCAGCCCAATTTTTACCTACTATATTTAAAACGGTAGAATTCCGTCGAATCCGCTTGGAGAATCTTCCGCACATAGGGACATAGTGAACCCGACCTAGGGTTGGAGACTGGAGCCCCACGGGAGTGAGATTCTCGTGTAGTGAAAAACTCGAACCTGTTCTTCTTTTTTATAGGACTATACTCAGACAAGCTTCCTCTCTTATGATTCATTTCAAGCCATGCTGAAATCAAAGTTTAATACTGTAGTTTTCTTATCTACTTTTCTCGTGAGAAACCAATGAGATCTCAACTTTCGCTGGTATCCCACTTTCAAAACTCGCTGATTCCTCCCACCCACCAGCAGCCTAAGTATTTGACCCCATCAGGGCATCTGTCGGGGGTTCGGACCCGGGCCGATGTTTCACTTTTCAATATTTCAACTCGGACTCGACGAAGTCGCTAGTATGGTCAATAACGATGTGTTTTCCATGTTTTCTCAGTCTCTTTGTGGAAGCAAATTACCCATGAAAAATATTTCCTTTTTTTGTCATGACTCCAACTGACATCCCTGTTTAACAGAGGACGTACTCTTCTACATTTGACATCCTCCAAAAAAACCCGACGAAAATGCCTGACTTTACTCATGTGTATTTGAAGAAAGAAAAAAGAAAGTAAGTGTAGTGATGAATTCCATACCGTCCACTCATACGACTGACCTTAGAATGGCACCAGTCCCTGCATCCTATGGCTACCCTCCTCGCTGGGATACAGATTCATGGACCAGTCAGAGAAGGATGTACTATAAGGAACTTTATTCTGATTTTGTTTCATCATTTCATGGATGTTCATAATCAAAGACTTGAGCAAGTCTAGACTGACCTCAGTAGTTCCTGGTTCTGCCACCAGGCGGACCACGCCGTCACGCTCGCCGGTGCCTAGCGGACCCGCAAAGGACGCTGGGAAGAGTCTAACTCGTCCAGTCAGGAGAGTTTTGTTTTTACAATTGCTCTATTATTTATTTCTCTTAAGCCAAGTTTATTTTGTTTTTCTAACTCACCGCGGGACCTAAACTTCTGCGTGACGTCTCGCAGACTCTCGCGTTGCCTAGCAACTGTTGCCAGGGATCAGCGTGCGCAGTCAGCCCTGACATGCGCACTGGGGCGTGACCTTCCCGCTCTAGCGAACTAAGACACGCCGCCTGGTGAGGAAAACCCGAACCAGACCGCAACTGGCGGCTAGCGGAGCATTCTCCGGGCGGAGTCTTGGTAGAGGTTTGGTCTTTGGTCGTTTGGGTGTATCTGCTTGGAGAGTGTGTGTGAAGTGGCCTCATGTTACGGACGTCTCAGGCTGCAGACTTTGAACGGTTTGGTTACTCGGGCGTTCAGCCTCACCGAGCCAAAAGTCCCGTACACAGAATAATTGTTATCATGTTGACGTATGATTTGAAGGAGCCAACGGGTTTATTGATATAGTAAAGAGTGTGAAAGATATGTAAAGAATTTTTTCCCAATTTCTTTATCCATATCTATTAGGTAGTTACACTTTCATTTCTTTAAATTGATACAAAGTATGTTCACGTTGGAAACAATAAAGAGGGCTTAGCCTCAACCATAAAAGTTTATTTTCATGCCCTAGCCCGACCCAGTTAATAGTAATACACAAATTCGTGGTTGAGTATGAATAATGATAACAGTAGAGTTTACTTATTATATTGTAAGGATATTGATACCGTAACTTTTGAAATAATATCAATACTAGATACATAAGGTTGATGTTACTTATGAAATTTAAGTGTGCATAATCTGACGTTGAAACTTGGCCCCCTTGAAAAAAAACCCAATATTTGTAGGTAATCTACGAGGGTAAATGTACTTAATTATGTGAAACCAGCCAAATGCAAAAATGTTCTACCTTAAATCATCCTTTACTCTGGGATGAGGAACAATATGTAAAATTCTAATCTAATTTAGATTTAGACTTTTAGATATATCTCTGACAACCCTGCAAGTGAAAAGATCGGATTTCCCTGCAGGCTATTGAAAACTAATGAATAATAACGTGATATTCAACTACAGGATATATCTGAGTGTTGTAGACATGTGCGAAAAGCGTGGATGCAGACGTGGCGGTTATATTTTATGACATTCGTGCAGTCAGGCCATGTGAATCATGACTCCACTCCCAGTGATGACTGCTGTGCCATTTTGATAACCATCTACAACTCAGTAGCAGAAGGACACGTTAGTAAAATTAGCCCCTTGACACCAAGATGCTCCCAAGTCCGTTGGCGTGACTGGGGAGTCGGGGGGCTCAGTTTCCGAGGCAGAATAAACATCCTGATAGTGTTTTTTTTGTCATAGTTTTCACGCATATCGCTGGGAGAGTGAGTAAGCGAACTTGTTTTTGTTCCCCCAGCCGCTCGCTTGGCTCGCTGTCCACCGTCGCGACATACATGGCCGGCGCCAGCCGTCATGTTCAGTGAACTGTGACCTACATATCCGGCCAACATGTTCATGTCATGTCGTTCACACTCCATTGCCAGCCCCCACACGCCTCTCTGTACTTCTCCACGGTGCCCTCCCCCTCTCACCCGAATACTGGAGAACTCGACCCGTAACGAACTCGACTCGTGTAAAACTCGACCTGTAAAAAACTCGACCCGTTATAAGAACTCGGCCCCTAACGAACTCTACCCGTTTCAAATCTTCCAAACTCAAGAGTCTCATTACAACAGTGGATAAATATTATACATAGCAGAAAACAGAAAAACCCTTCCCCTAAGCCTATCCGTAACCCAAATCCTATCCCTAAACCTAACCCTAATCCTATCCATAACCCTAAACCTAAACCTAAACCTAACCCTAAACCTAACCCGAACCCTACACCTAAACATAACTGGACCTATCTTCTATTTATACCCGCTTGTTTATTTTTCTAAAAACTAACTAGTCAGACCTTTCCTTCTATATGAAAATGTCTTTTCTTAAGTATAGAAAACGGGCAGAGTTCTCCAATCGATTTCTTCAAACGGGTCGAGTTCTGACAACTACGGCTCGAGTTCGTTTCGGGTCGAGTTCTCCAGTAACTTCCCACCCTCCCGCCCAACCACGACGTTTCTACGGTCAGCGTCGCGTGACATCAGCAGTACTAGACGTGTTCAGTGGGCCCTGAATGGCTGTGACGTCACGTGCGACCCGCAGGGCGTGTTTTGGGTCGAGTTCTCCAGTAACTTCCCACCCTCCCGCCAGACCAGCCAACCTCAACTACGACGTTTCTACGGTCAGCGTCACGTGACGTCAGCAGTGCCAGACGTGTTCAGTGGACCGTGAATGGCTGTGACCCGCAGGTCGTGTTTTCTGACTGGTCACGCTTCACTGCGTATACTCCGCCATATTTACATACAAATGCATATAGGTTTATGATGATGAAGGGAAATGTGGTGGGACCCCGCCTCCATCACGGCTAGGCTAGGTTTGATATAGACTTGCTAAAGTCTTTGATTATGAACATTCATTAAATGATTAAAGATAATCAGAATAAAGTTCATTATAGTATGTATCCTTCTCTGACTGGCCCATGAATCAAAGACTTGTCCAGTAGGAACAGAACCTCCTGTATATGTCCCCCCAATCGCTCCCTGTAACCCAACACCTCCTACCCTTCCCCCTCCACCTCCTCCAGTTCTCTGTGTGGTCTCAACAATAAATGTCTCCTGCTCCTGACTGTGACCCGATATAGATCAAAGTGAGAGGGTATCCATCTCCCAGCAGATATCCTGACCAGTGGCAACAATATCTGTATGGAGAGTGTGGGGAATACTGGAGCTAAGTACCGATTGTACCAGTCCCTGTATCCCAGTGAGGAGGGTAGCCATAGGACATAGGGACTGGAGCCAGTCTAGGTTTGATGTATCGAAGATGTTCAAGCGAGGTAATGTGGTTACTGAGCCCGTAGGGATGGTCCTTCGAGGTATTTTGTATGACGCCGGAGGCGGAGGGACATATTTATGTCACTAAAGTCAGAGAACGGCATCCCTATGGCTCAGTCACTACGTTTTCATATTATATACCTAAAAACATGTAGAACGCCGCCATTTCATTCACTTACTAGTGAGCCCGAACCTTATTAATACTGCGCCCCTAGCAGTGGATAGTATTTCATAGGCGTTGGCCTATAGGTATATAATAATTCAGTATATGGTATGGATCATTCGGTTTGAATAGCCTGCGAATACAGGATCCAAGGCTCAGCCGTGCCACTGAGTTTACTGCTTGTCTGTCATCCTCATCTCATAGATTTCCCCCTGATATGGCCCTGGCTGTTGCTACGGCGTGAGAACCACCCAACCTTCCTTGATGAGGAAGTGCAAACTTGAAAGGCTTTCTACCATTAGAGATGAGAATAGAATTACATTGATTTGTATTTACGCGGAGATTAATACACAAACAGATCCATGGTCACAGCATGTCTACAGGACACCTCTGTGTGGATCCCCATATGAGTTAAGGTGGATCTTATAGAGTGGTTGATCCAACACAAGCTCTGCCCCTAGACACAGTAGACCACGACACTGTCACATGGGGACTGGTAACCAGTGACTAAGTTACTTTGACAGAGTAATCTGTGCATATCATATTAATCCCACCACCTTCACTCGGTGACATCCAGGTGAGGTGTGGTTTGCACCTGAAAACTGTGGTATACAGGTGTGCTGAACCGTAACACCATGTGGTCGTCTCCACAGGTAAAAGCCGCCAGCTCTGGTCACCTGTTAATTATAAAACAACGACCGGCCATTAGCCCAGGCGTGCGACGCGCTGACGTCACAGCCAGACGACAAATATCTTAAATATTTTCAATTATTTCCATAGAACCCCTCTCAGGATTTATCCCAAAATCACACTGGGGACTCGACCATATATCCACCATTGTTCCACAAAGTTAAGTGAATATTCTCCAATGAGAAATGCCTATTCTGGGTGGTTTTCGGGTTGAGTTGAGATTTTCGCGCGTAAGGGTTAAGCGTCAGTGGCGCGGCGGAGGCTGCTGCTCAGCCACCTGTGACGTTCCCGGTGTCAGGTGTGACCAGGCCGGTGACACACTCCACTAGCTTCACCTGGAGGATGTGGCCAATCAGGTTGCCTAGCAACCCGCCTGTCATCACCTGGCAACGGGTGCAGGTGAGGCGGCGCGTGGCCCTGTGTATGAAGCAAGCCAAGCATTACCTCCGTGTGGAAATCAGATCCGCCCACTCGGAGCTACCATCGACAAGCGCTCGCTCATATATAGGACTAGCGTACTGCTTGATACAAAGGAGCATATTGACCACACGGTGGATATACCTGCGTGTATGTCTCAGCGGCTTCGATTTATTCCACCTACGGTGTATTTGATGAGACTGATCCACGCGAAACAAAGTGAGTTCCACTAACGAAACGTATTTTAGGTATGAGCGTCATATATGTTTGTCTTGCTTGTATCGTTAAATGAAGACAGGCGCATCAGTTGAGATCTTCTATTGCTAATATCAGTTCAACTTGTGTTTTGATGAGATAGCTGTGAGTGGTGCATACCAGCTAACGCTAGGTCAGATGCATATCACTCTCCTTCATATACGTGCGCCTTTACATGCACTTACTCTCGTGTTTACCACTGTTTTATACTTTATCATATATAAGTACTTACTTGTATACATATATTCACATACGTGTACATGTATATATCCATTCTTATATGCCCATTCACATTGAATTACCATTACTTAAATGTTCATATTCATACAAGCCTATTCCGGTATATGTATTCTTAATACATTTATATGTATACACCAGTGCTCGTATTACTAACCTCTTCTCTGTAGGTATCGACTCCTACATACAGAGTACTATATCGTAGAATCATGGATGGACCAGTATGAGTACAAAATGCCCGTTTTGAAGCGCAAAATGCCCACTTTTGGCACACTGAATGCTGATTAGCTGATTATAAACGTCACTTACCAGAATCTGACATGCAGAGTCTGATATGGGTTAAATACGTATTTTGAAAAAGGAGTGAAAAGTTAGAAACTTGATATCGATAAATAGAAATCACAGAGGGAGATGGGTGAACCATCTCTGCGTGCCAAAATGAACTTTGAATGGCAATTAAATGTAAAATATTATGCATCTAGAATATTTCATGGTGTATCAAACAAAATAAATAGACCTGGTTTTCGTATCAGTCAATCAAAACTCAGTCAGGGACTAGAAAATAAGCACATCCCACCTACTGGCGTCGGGGCAAGTATTTGACAAGTCTGTGAGTCCGTATTGAGTCATAGATACAACGCCTAGTCCGTTTTTCTAATTTACATATTTATTATAGTTCATTTTACATTCACATTTATAGATATTTCTTCATATATACCTATATGGTCACATTTATAACACCATATCTAACTAGTTTGCTTATTGAAATGCTGATAACAAAGGTAATTCATTTCAATAGTCATATACTATTGGATCTCCGGTCTGCTGGGGTGGACAGCAATTACCAATCTGTTCACCCTCTTGGTCGCCTCGCCTCCTCGTGGTGCAGATCGGAAAAGCTTGCAGGCAAGCATAACTAAAGGACTGGGGTGGGGAGTTAGCTTAGTGGTAAGGTGCACTGGACTTGTAATTCCAAGGTTGTTGGACTTTGTTGGTTTGAGTCCCACTGCAGCCACCTTTCTCCTTCACCCCCAGCTGTGGTAGATTTACTGCTTTATCAAAGGCCAATCCTTCTCATACCATGTCTATGCTGTGTGGGAAGTAAAAGAACTCTCACCTGGTAAATGTGTAGGGGTGGGATTTCTACCTACATTCATCTCATAGATTCGGTCAAATCCAAAGTAAGTCTAATTGAACAAATTGGACATTAAACTACTCAAACAAACAAACTCTGGTCGGTATCACCCTGAAAAGCCATACACTTATGATATATCCTCCTATCATTCAAACATATCGCATAGTGATCAGACCCATATTTTGAACATCTAAAACATACTGACATACTTGCACTTTGATAAGCGAAAGACAGCTATATATAAACACACTAAACGGTTTTTTCCGTCCACTGACGTCATTCCGGGAATTCCCCGTGGAGGATACATGGATATAATGCCTCCCGCTCCAACATGTACTGAAAGACCCATGGGAGTTCCGCTACTGAGAGACCCATGGGAGTTCCAGTTGAATGCCGTGGATACTAGGTTGGCAATGATGTAAATCCCCAATCCCTCTAAAATCACGTACAATAAGCTGACGTTTTATCAAGAATATGCAATAAATTTCTTCATTTTCTGTTATATTTCAGGGCTGCCGCCAGTAAAGAAATCCGCCTCAAAAGACCAACATACGACCTCGGCTGTGATCAAAATGACATCCAGCGCTCTCCAACCCTCCCGCCAGTAGCAGAGGTACCAGCGAAACTACACCTAGCACCCAGCTCTTAACACCGACCGAGCACCAGCCATGTCCGCGCTGGATATCCAGATTAAACAGGAAGTACCCGATCCTGACCTTGACTCGGAGGTCAAGATCACGTCACGTAAGACGGCCAGCCCGACGCCGGCGACCTACCGGAAGTCGGTGCCCTACATGAACGGAGCTCTAATGGCGGGCGGAAGTGGGCGTGTGGTCGGTACCGGCGTGCAGAGCCCTGTGCTGGTTGTCCCGCAACCCTTCCCGCATTACGTCTATTATCGCCCACCTTTCCAGAACGATCAGAGTGCCGCCACCGGCGCGGTACCGTACCAGGCGCTCGACCTCTCCAAGTCCAACAACAATAATAACAACAACAACTCGGCGTCCTCGTCCTCATCCGCCAGCCATGCAAACAAAATGGCGCCCGGCGGGTCGTCGCCCAAGGAAGTCGGAAACGGAAGTGAGAGTGACTCGTCGTCGGCGCTGGAGTCCGGCGAGCGACGCAGTGACGTATACGGGCAGGAGGAGAGCGGCGGAGACGGGGAAGATGGCCGCCTGTCGCTGTCTTCTCTCGACGAAGAGACGCGCCGCAAACTGGAAGGCAAGTCAGGTGGGTGACCATTGCAACCGATGACCGTGATCTTTCTAGTTGTGTGTGCCTGCATGCCAAATTTCCGCCCGTTTTTCTAGCATGAGGGATGTAGCGGAAATTTCACATTTTCGACCTTTTTTCTATTCTTCAATGTATATATTATATATGGAAAGAATGAACAGCATGTGTTGTCATTTTGAAAATCAGAAAAGAATTCTTCTTTGGGAATTGTCCTTCGCTGTTGCACACACAAAGGGCCATTTCTCCAACAAGAATACATATTCAGCTGTTTTAGATGTATATATATTTACATATTATCATCTTAATCAAGAAATTGAAGGAAAATTACAGGCGGCGGGAAGTATTTCACGGTTGACGTTGAGTATGGCCACCAGAATGTGTTTAAATCTACGTGTAGATTTATGTGTGATATTTACAAATTGTGTAATCTTATTTTCAGAATTTCAATTATAACAGTTGAAGATCCCCGCGATATGACTTGACACAACTATAAGATCCATTTATACAAAGGAATTGGGGGAATTTCAACTAATTGAGCGAACTGTGCATCCTAACATGTGTACATCCCTTTGAATATGTGGCTGCATAAAACATACAAATTGAATAAAGGTATACCACTTAACACCAAAGAAAGCGGCCAACAGCAAAATCATGAAATTCTGCGGAGAAAGAATTGGGTTTTCTGTTTTGGACTTCGTTCCAATCTGCCACATGAACAAGGAAGTCTAATACCAAAAAGCGTTATATTTATTTATCTATTTATTTTCTTGTTTCTATATTTGTATGTTTTCGCTACCACCGCGAAATGTTTTAGGATGGAAGTAAGGAAAAGTGGGTAGCACGCAGAATGTCATATGATCGTCTTATATCACTGCTTGTATCACTCATCCTTGCCCTAAATCACAATGAGGAATCTGACTGAAACAAGCAAATGGGAAACAAACTGCGCACCATTCACTGTGAATAGGAAGAGAAACTCGGGGGGTCCAAGTCATAGTGAATAAACAAAGATGACCTGTCTTAGAATAGGTCACTCCATTCTTACGCATGCAAACTTCCTGAAAGGAGAAAAACCCCAATTATGTGTCAAACATGGAATGGTCTTTGAACTGTTAAGCTTATCCTGTTAAGTGGCACAAGAAATAAAGAAAATACTTCAAAAGTAGTATCAACATGAAAATGTTGTTTGAGACTATTCCAAAGAAAGATATAAACAGCCTTTTGGAAGACATATATCTTTGATAGTTTATAAAATTGTTGTAAGCATTGAAAATGATTGACTGAGGTATACAAAAATCAAAAGCATCTTTGATGGTCTCTATATACCATAAAGGTTCCCTGGCACGCTAAACCACTAACAAACAAACAAAACACAAGGCCTGCTAATATCTCTTATCCTCATCACACAGATACAATTTGTGCCTGTTGCTACGGAATAAACCACAACTAAAACCGTGGATTTTCCACTTCCCACCCGCTGTATAGACCGGCCGACCTAGACTTGCTGAAGTCTTTGATTATGAACATTCATTAAATAATAAATCAAAATCAGAATAAAGTTTATTATAATATGTATCCTCCTCTGACTGGCCCATAAATCAAACCTGCATCCCAGCGAGGAAGGTAGCCTAACCGGGCGTTTACACTAGACGACTAAAACGTGACGACTATAGATCGTCCAGCCTATAGTCATCAGGTGGTGCTCGATTACATAATATCGGACACACTAGTCATCAAACCAATAATTTCCTCCAGCATTTACACTTTTTGTATGGACTGGTTTCTAGCCATTCACATATAAAAGTCGTCAGATGGTGCAAAATTCAAGAATCGCCGCCTATAATCGTCTAGTGTAAACGCTGGGATAGGATGCAGGGACTGGAGCCATTCTCGGGCCGACCCTCCCCCTGCCCACTCAGTACTAGAGACTGTGAACAGAGCGCAATGACTGGTGGCGCCGTCTAGTGGCCGCGTCCGTGATTAGTTTCCGGTGAATGTGCGATGATCCTCTCTTTATACCCTCCTTTCGCCGGTGCCGTCGTCACCTGGTATTATTGGGGGGTCACCACTGGTACCAGCCGCTGGTGTAAAGCTATTATTAATTGAGACCCGCTTTGGGTGTGGTGGGGATGCTTCATCAAGAGTTGTCGTGGTTCACTGAACACAGTGATGCGGGGCGTATGCGTGTCCATACTGCCCGAGTTGTATTCACTGTGACCACTCCACCGTAACGGGGTGGGTCACTCAGTATGTACAGGGTGGCTTGGATTATACCACATTTAAGGCTGATAATTCTGCCTGAGTGGCAGTCGAGCAGAATTCGCCCAAGAGCAACTCAATCGTCCCAAATACCAAATCAAGGTGGCGTGGCAGAGCTACTCAGATCCCGTATTATATATTGTACACATCAAAGTGAAGGAGCCACTAAGCAGTTAGTTTTTCATTGCTTGGAGTAAATGACATTGTTACTTCTCGAAAACATTTGCACTTTTTTGTTCTTGGGTTTCTTATTACTAATTTTGGCCTGATATTGCCTTCTTCGGGATGAGTTTTATATACCTGCTCATTACAAAAAGTCAAGATGTCAGGCTGCCTAAAATCTGTGCTAACCTGACATGCTCCACATAACTGTGGACCACGACAGAAGCTGAGTAGTAAACGTTGTTGCGAACGAAGTTGCTTGTGTTATTTTTTAGTTTTCTGGGTAGGATATAATCTGATAATAATAACTATAAATAACTACGGACTAGTCTTGGGCTCTGTTGTCTCCTCTGTGCAAAGATTAGCAGTCATGGCCTTATCGTTGAGACCCCAAAATACTGATCACTTTTGAGGTTCCAGAAAGACTTACTGTAAAAAGAAGAGTTCAGAGAGGTAATATATAACTTAGTCGGTCGCGCGATAGCTTTTGGAACATGATATACCTGGTATGAGGCTCAGTCATGCCACTGTGTATCTGTCCTTAACACCTTTTAGAGTTCATCTCGTTATGACATGACTCTATTTGTTACTGCGGCGCAAAACACCCCCAAACAACAATACCCAACAGAGATGATGAGAGAAAAGGGAAACGTTTCAGCATCCAAAATGGCGGACCACACCGCAATAGGTAGATTTGCTCAAGTCTTTGATTATGAACATTCATTAAATGATTAAACACAATCAGAATAAATTTCATTATGGTATGTATCCTTCTGTGACTGGCTCATCGAGTCCCTGTATCCCAGTGAGGAGGGTATCCATAGGATGCAGGGACTGGAGCCAGTCTAAGCAATAGCTACACTACATATTGCTCGCTGAGTTAGTTCGGTTCCACACGCAGCCTGTTAAACAGGATCCTATTGGCTGCTGTCGGGTTTTTTCACGAGTGCATGTTGGTGTCAACGGGCAGTCATGCTTGACTGCACACTTCTGTCCCTGTCAACAGGCATGGCGCTCACAGTGACGTCACACACAGGACGCCCATGATCCTCCAGTGATATACTCCCCCCGAGCACTCATAAATCCAACATGGCCGCCGGCCCCGGAGCGGTAACAAAAGTGCATCGTCAGTGGAGCGTGAACGAGCGGCCCAGCTCTATTTCACGGCTGACTGCCGCTCCAACACACCCAGCGCCCGTTCTCCCCCTAGCGGCCGATGTAGGCGACAGAGGAGGGCTCACTCGCCATGCATCTTTAATGTTTACAGACTCAATCACTCGATTGATTGCAAATGGGAAACGTCGATTGGACAACAATGGAGTGGAACGGAATATTGTCTCTTCCTTGCTTTGTAATAGTTGATAATGGTGTGCTTGTTCTGTTTGCCCATTTGCGCCCTCTTTTCTAGGTTATTTTTATCGTTCGTTATCCAAGGCCCTTTAGTGGGCGCGATCCCTGCCCTCATTGTTAAGTCGTAGGGTCCTGAATTATTAAGACAAACCGGAGAGCTACTCCCCAGACCCAAACGGCCGCCTCATTGGATTAGCATTGTGGCCGTTCCACATGGCCGACCGTCGTATGTGGCCCGTCTCGGATGAGCGGGTTTGGCCTACCAGCTCTCGTTCCGCTTCAATAGGCACGACCGCTGGAAACGCTGGCGCATTTTATTACACAGGCCTGGAATAAAGACGCATTAACTTCACCCTGAACACCCATTTTCCACCAATTGCCGGGCGGGGGTGAGGGTGGATACATTGGGGACCGGGTGTTGGGGGTGGGGGTGCTATTCAGAAAGAGATTTTTAACGTAATCATAGGATCTGAGCGATTAGTTGATAATTTGTTTGTTTATGAATTAAATATGGACTTTTTCACGCTACTTTTCCGATAAATGTTGAGAAGATAATTGGTGGCCGCGGGCCAAGTTTTTATACGTGTTGAATGAGAAAGCGCTATACAGCGTTTGTGGGCGCTCGTGGCACAGACCAACGCAAATACACAAAATTGGGTGAACATCTCCTTGTTAAATCCCATATCTATATATATATATATATATGTACATATAACTAAGGTATGTTTTCACGGGGCCTAGCGTCGAGCTCCTTCCCCACCAAAATATTTTTTTCCCAACCACGGACTCCGTATTGAAGTCCAACGGAACGAAGAAATTATACACATATGTACATATAACTAGCCGACGTGGGACAACTCTAGCCAAGTTTGGACATAATTAAATTAATTGATAATTGAAATTTACAGGTTGGATCGGTTTTCACGTGTCTTGTCTAGTCTTGCGCACGCTGATACAAAACCATTTACAACGAGACACGACAATCCCTTAAATATTCCAAACACGTTTGAAATCCATAAAATAAATGAAGTTATTTTGAGACGAGACAATAGTACATGGGCATTAGAGACGGATCCAGACTCCATGGACTTGTCTGATCTCGCCCCTGTGTTTAGAGACGAGACAAAACAGTTACAATACACCAATATTATAGAGACTAGGAGCAAATAGGAGGTTCAACATGGATGAATGAGCGTGCAATTATAAATGAATAACTATCAAAAGGTTTGAGTTAGATTTAGCCTATGGATAGTTTTCTGTAAACCACTTGTACCCTGTCAACTTAACATTTCTGCAACTACCTGAGTCTAGGATCTAAACACATCAAGCACCAGTGGGTCTTGAGGAATTTTCGTCTTGAGGGATTGGTAATGGTTAGCTGGGCACACCTCTAAGTCCCTGAGACACTGGTTCCCTGCTCTGTTCTCACTATCACAGTGAACAGCATGCCAATAGTAAAGGGATAGTTTTTTGGATGCACTCTGAAAGTTCAATGTGACCATTCAAACCTCTAGATGATGTATTTAGTGCGTGCAAGCACGCTCTAACAAGTTCGGCTTGTATGGGCTTGCTTCATCTCCCTCCTACCATCCATTTACCATTACCTTTCACCATTTCTAGATGCGATTTTCAAAGTTGGATATTACATCCCCTGAAAGGCGGTCAATGTTGACAGTTTCCATACTTGCGACATGTCACATCATGACTTTATTAGCATCTCATACATAAACCAGCACACACATAAAACGCGCGGCCAGGCTATATATGAGAGGTCAGCCATGCATGACGGTCACGTGATAGGCCACGCTTGTCTAGGCATGCGCCCTCAGGCCACTTCCGGCCGCCAGTGACCTCAGAAAATGGTAACCTGCCAAAACAATACGTGACATGCAGATCAATTACTTCATTGTCAGACTTGTTTTAGACATCTTAATAAGGGTTTTGTTTTATGTTTGAAGTGGCAGTTCTTAATCATCCCTCCTTTTGCAATCACAAAAATAAGAAAATACGTGTAACAATGGCGGAATATTATTTAACTGTCTTACCCCAATGAATAGCAAGAGAAAAAAAAATCGATGATTTCATTTTAGTTGATATTTCGCCCTTTTAGTTCATATCCGATTATCGAAATTATACTATAGAAAATATGATTAAAAAAATCAAGCTGGTTATCTTAATGTTGGTTTGATACTGGACACCTATTAGCACGTTGTGTTTTAACCACTTAGAAGTCTCCAAGCACATTGATGATTGCCCACCAGTTGACAATGTTTAACTCGGGAGTCACGGCTGGGAATTGAAGGATGCCTTCTCGTTTGAAAAATGTATTTTACTGACGAAAAACCCCATTTCATGTAAGTGAAAGTGAAAGAAAATGACATTTACGTCGAATATCTCTAAGATGATATAGAGACCGACATTCTACATTCTCCCAAACCTCTCAGGGAACCTGAGTTTCCAAACTAAACCTCGTATCATTTCAACCGGAAGTGAGTTCAGCAACCGGAAGTAACTCCTACGTTGCTGCTCCTTGAAGTAAAGCAGACGACTTTTTTTGTGAACGATTCAACATGACGTCAGATGACGTCACATCCGGTGCGCCTGCCGCGTTCCGGTGCGGGCACACGAGAGACATAGAGTGCGCATGTGCAGTCAGACGTCACGCCAGTGGCGCGCCCTGGTGGAACAGATCCGCACCAGCCGCCGTGGGGTTCCCCATTTTGCACGCACGGGCAGAATCGTTCCGCTTGCGCGATTCGCCAAATTGAGTTTGTGTTTGTGGCGATGTGACCAGTGGACCATGACCTGACTGTGTTCACGTGACTACCCGACCCCAACACCACCCAGCGGCACCCGGGAGAACTAAAGCCTCGATATTCATCTCAGTCCCTGGTGGAGTAGTGGAGTAGCCACCATATGGATGAATACGAACTCATGACTTCAGATCCATCCCAATATTCTCACTTTGCATGTAAAATTTGAAACTTTACGGAACGAATTTAATTTCTTAAAAGTCTCATTCATCAAAGAAGTACATGTACAGACAAATATTCCCCCCTATTGGCGTTCTCACGAATGAAATCGCCATATACACCAGATCTTGTCAACAGATTTCTAACAAAATGGAGCGAAGGTTAGATATCGGGAATTCTCTTGAATTAATATCGGGCTTCTTTTCCCATCAAGGTATTGTAAAATACTGAATATGCCTGAAATTGAAACATCTGATTGAAAAATACGTATCCTATCTTTTAGCAATGATTTACATGTACATGTAGTAGTAATGATGTAGATGAATGATTTCTACACATAGGGCAACTTCACCTGTAAACAGTTCAGTCTCGAGGCTACACTGAGCCTGATTTAATGAGACAAAGACTTTCCTCAGCCAGAGATCAGTCACCCATTAGACTACCTGGCAGGTGGAACATGGTATCTTCAATCTCCAAGCGCATTCTTCGCCCAGCGCTTCATTGATGTCCCAGCGACCCCAGCCCTGCTTGGAGAGTGACCCGGTGGCGCGCGACAGTCTCGCCGAGTCTCGCGGCAGCGTCACGTGAGGAACTGAGAGGGCAGTGAGTGCACACTCTCCACCGGGAGTCGCTGTCACGCACAGCTTGCTGGCGGCTTGTGTTCCTCGTCCGCCAAGCGCCCTTATAACGCTCACTCTGCGGGGGGGCCAGGTGAGTGCGCGTGCGGCCGAGATGAAAGCGAGGCGCTGTTCAGGTGAGGGCCGGACCCGGTAGAGGGCGCCACCCGTCACCTTCTTACTAGAGGGCGCCACCCGCCATTCCCGTCCGTACGAAAAAGGGTGATATGGACCTCGAAGCGAACACCAACTCTAGTGGAGAGGGTGTTGAGATGACTGGGTGTATGGTTGGGTGGGAGTGGGTTGTTTTAACGTTGTTCGTACTGGACATCAGGGATCAACAAACAAAGCGCCAAACTGACTCAAGCAGACGAGATTTGGGGGGAGTAGATCACTCTCCCAGCAGATTTTTCGCGGCGTTAGCGCTAATCTCTGCCCCAAACTCAATGACGTCATACGCTGGTTCCCTGAAATGAGTGTATATTATTTACCATATAGATATGTTGTTGTTTTTTTGTTTTTTTGGGGCAATTTTTATTAGGGATTATTTGTGTTTCACAATCACCGAATTCGGCTATAGAGCCGTTCTTTCATTCGGGCCCTTACCCCTACTCCTCATTCTAATGGCGGATGTTAAACCGAATGGGCAGTGGGTACAATTTTTGTGTAAGTCTTTGGTATGACCCAACCGAGGTTTGAACCCACGACCTCCCATGCTCGAGGCGATCACCCCTACAACTTAGCCACCGAGCATCTCTATTTACAAGTAAACCACAAAATAATCCCCAAAGGGCTAAGAATTTAGGATATTTCAAAAATGATTTTGGATTTGGGCCTAAACAGGCAGGTTGGGGCAGAGATATAAGTGGCCACAGGAGGTAGAGCTAAAAGAGTACGAGTAGATCGGACTGCAAATCGTCAGATGGCGCCACCGGCCTGCGGACGCGCCGTGATGACGTCACGTCCTGTGTGTGCAATCTGAGACGCGCGTTCGCGTGTCGCGTGACGCGGGGCGGCGGGGCGGGGACGTGCGGTGCGCGTGCTCCTGTACGAGCATTCTGTGGGGGGTGGGGGAGACTTATACACAGTCCCCTCGTGTAGACCTGGCCCCGGGTTCGGCTCCCGTGCTGTAGGGGCGAGCTGCAGGTAGATGGGCGTCAACATCAAAGAGGTCTCTAATTGCCGACACGGTGCCTCACAGAGAGCGAGTCTGCTGCTGGCGATGAGGAGGCGTGGGCAAAATAAAAATAGGAAAAAGGGATCTTTAACAACCCCCAGACAACAACGTTATGTTTGTAAAACAAATCTCATCTGATTGACATTAAGGCGAATAGGGAATAGTCAATGAAGATACACGTGTGTGTACGCTGCAGTATGATGTAGTATGATACAGTATAAAGCAGTATGAAGCAGTAACATGTTGTATACAGCAGTAATATGATACAGGGAGATGCAGTATGAAGCAGTAAGATGCAGTGTGAAGCAGTACGGTATTGGAAGATGCAGTATAAACCGGTAGGATTGAGTATCTACAGGAATTAGAAGGAAACTCACGAGATGAAAACAGGTTGGTCCGTCGTACTCTACTGAGTTTGACTGCAGAGTAATTCATGAAGCAAAGCTGAGTGAACTACGTAGCGGTCAAATGAGGTGGAGTGCGGACCAAGTTATTTTCATCGAGTGGGTTTCTGATTTTATCTCACCCCGAAAAACATTATTTATTGATAAAATGAATCACCCAATTAGCCATTGAGTAATTGGGTACACGAACTTCACGGCCGTGGAGCACGAGTTCCTAATGTTAAGCCTATTGAGAAAAATACCGGGGTGGGATAAGAAGCAGTATAAAACAGTAGGGTGCAGTATGAGGCAGTAAGATACGATATGAAGCACCATGGTGCGCTATTGTGCATTAAGATGCAATACGCAACATTGTGATGCGGTGTGGTGCCTGCTCACAGATCATGTGACGCGCTGCACTCGTCATGTGACTGTGATTGTGGGGCTCGTATTGTCGTCTGCTGCGGGCAGTTTGACCGCGCGACCTTCACAGAGTGGTGTGGTGAGTGCAGGGCGGGAACATGCCAGTCGTCTTCAGTTACTCACGCTCATAGACGATACTGTACCGACTTGACAGTCTCCCAGGATGTGTGTGTACCCAGTCCGTCGTAAACCTCGCGTGGATTACACCTGTCAACGCAGTCAAACCACACGCAGCCGCGGAAACCGCCAAAAACAAGTTACCAGTCTCTAAATTACTTCTGATATTATGAGGTGAAGCTGCTATATTTATAGGGAGATATAGTTAGGGTGGCTCGATGGATTCTGTTTCGTGTTTTTTTTGTGGTGGGAATTCAAACCGAGTTGGAGGAACGAGTTGGAAAAACGAGGTTTGAATTTAAAGGAAATTATCATTACTATAACATGTGTATATATTTTTCTGAATTTCTGACAGAAGCAACGGAACAGATTCTATGTAGCCACCTTCACTAGGACTTCTAATTGTCATATATCTGGAAATAATTTAAAAAAAAACTTATTTTATTACACGCTCCGTGAATGACAACAGGTCACGTGGGCCGGAGGGTAATATTATATCTATAGTTCATCATGTAGAAACGAACGGAATCCTTACAGATGGCCAAGAGATCTGAGACAATCGCGCACAGGTATATGGAAACATAAAGCATAGACTTATTGAAGAAGTACATAATGTGAACGAAATTAGTGTGCCACTAATTTGTTACATTAGGGAAAGGGCGTGTCATCGGTCTCTGCACGTTTATAATATCATCCATCCTCTGACTTACCGCATACTGAAAAACACATGTAATCGATTTAGCATTAGAAGAAGCCATAAGTCCTCGATATATTGAAATTAATTCTTGCTATTGATTAGACACTTGGGACATGTTATCACATAGATATAATTTCATGTGGTATAATATTGTAAGGAAACGTAAATGTTTACTTAAATGCAGTTGTAAGTAACCCCTTTGAAAGAAATCCTAGTAAATGAAATTAACTTCTGATGTATGCTAGAAATATCAACACAAACGTCAGTTAATCCGTACTGATTTTGTACTTTTATTATAAATATAGTAAACAAATGTGGATACTATTCAGGAGAGCCACACATGAATTTACATGCATGTTCAATAAAGTTTCCGTTTCACTTGATCAGTCTAGGAAATATATTATTTTTTTCATGCAATTGATGTGATCAGTATAAGAAATACACTTGTTTTGACGTAAAATTGATGTGATTAGTATAGGATACTTGTATTGACATTTAACTGATGTGATTAGTATGGGAAATACACTCATATTTACATATAAATGATTTGATCAGTAAAGTAAACATACCTGTATTTGGCATGTGATTGATTGCAAACTCAAGACTTTCACTTTCACTTTCACTAGAAATATCAACACTAACACTAGTTGATTAGTAATGATTTTGTACTGATCATTGTTTGAAATATATTAGTTATTGTCATATAATTGATTTGATCAGTATAGGATACTTTTATATTGGCATAATATTGATGTGATTAGTATGGGATACTATGGAGAAACCAAACAAGAGTTAGTCGTGTTGTTGTTTATCGCACGACGGCAAGATCGCGTATTATTACGCGAGGCGAAGCTGAGAGCAGTAATACGCGATCTTGCCTTAGTGCGATAAACAACAACACGACTAACTCAAGTTTGGTTTAGAATCTATCCTACCCCGCCTGTCTAAATTACTTCTACATTTACATCCGTAAATGTTTATTGAAATATTAGTTGTTAAGCCAAATGAAAATATTGATTTTTCTTAATTTCGGTTATATGGTAAATATAGAACGACCTACCATGCTTGTACAAGCCACAAAACTTGATAATAATTTACATGGATAAGCCTGAAAAACTCGACATTGTTGAGAGGCATTGATAATTAAAAAAAAATTTTTTTTTAAACACACGATATTTTTCATTTTTCTGAACTCCAGACCGAATACAGTGACCCAATGTTAAGCCTATGGAGTTTTTTTTATTAGGGGTAGGATAATTGCATTGACATATAATTGATGTGATCAGTATAGGATACTTGTATTGCCATATAACTGATGTGATTAGTATAGGATACTTGTATTGATATATTACAGGGATGCCAGTTTTCAATGTTTCCATTGAAATTCATGTTTTCGTTTACAAAATGAAAAAAAATTCCACGTGTAATAATGATATACAAACTGCTAAATTACCAAATTCACCCACAGCCCATGATCCCCAACTGAACCTCCCCACTGACCCATATAAAAACTTGAGCTTTCCCTTGATTCCCACTGCAATGCATATGTAATGCGTAAACCCTGTATTTAAATAAAAAATATTTCAATGTTTTCCTCTGACCCCAGCTGGCAACCCTGTATAATATAATTGATGTGATCAGTAAAATAAATTCACCTGTTTTTAACATGTGATTGATTGCGAACCCAGACTTTCATTTTCACTTTCGTTTTTCACAGAGAGTCAGAGCACTAAGAACATCAACCAGTACGGACGGAGTTTCACTAACGGGCGCCCTCTCCCGGATCACCTTCGCGTTCAGATTCTCCAGCTGGCCCTACAGGGGGTGCGACCCTGTGAGATCTCCCGCCAGCTGCAGGTCAGCCACGGCTGTGTCAGCAAAATACTCAACAGGTGAGAGAGCACAATCATTACTATATACCCATGCCGTATTATCGTAAAACTGGATGGGTTTTAATCTTAGCCACCATATGCCATGACTGGAGTTCGGCATAGTGACTTCTTGAGGCGAAGTGGAGTGTAGTCCGGAGCCAAAACTCCAGGAGTGGCATGCAGTGGCCAAGATTAAAACGAATCAGGTTTGATTTTATCCTACCCTGTCTCCTCGATTTTGGAATATTACGTGATAACAATCATTATCCTACCCCTTGTAAAAAACGCCATAGGATTAACACTGGCTGACTGTATTCGGGCGAGTGTGCAGTAAAGTGTTACTTATTGCACGATGGTTACAAATGAATTATTGGAGACAGGGTAGGATAAATACTAAACTGAACTCGTGTTAGTAGTGTTAGTGTATATAGCACTCCTGTCAGGTCGGCTTCTCACAACGCTCGGCGAACGCCTCGCGCAGTTCCTACTAATTACTATATACCCATGCCGTATATATTATGAATATGCACCTTTTCGCCATGTAACGTAAAAATGCTGTATGGAACCGTGTTCCGTATGGGAAAATACAGAACACTTCCGAGAATGTTTATTGAAATATTAGTTGTTAAGCCAAATGAAAATATTGATTTTTCTTAATTTCGGTTATATGGTAAATATAGAACGACCTACCATGCTTGTACAAGCCACAAAACTTGATAATAATTTACGGTTTGTACGGAACTCGGCGTAAACGCTTCGTTCCGTACGAACAGTAAATTATCATCTCGTTTTGTAGCTTGTACAGCATGGTCAGGTTCTATGTAAATACCTGTAATTAGTGTTTTTCTGTCTTAACCTTATGCGCGTGGGCGCCCGAGAAAAAAGATCAATATGTGAGAAAACACTAGTAAATGCCTGTAATTAGAGTTGTTTTAGTCTTAATCCTTTACGAGTGGGCGCCTGTGAAAAAAAAAATCAACAGGTGAGAGTGCACCAGATAATTTCTGTAATTGTAGTTGTTTTTGTCTTAACCTCTACGACTGGGTACATGAGTAAAAAGATCAACCAGTGAAAGAACGCAAGTAAATACCTGCAATTAGAGGTTTTTCTGAACTCTTTAAACGTGGGTGCCCATGAACTATTTGAGGGGATATGAGACAATATTTATTATTGTCATTTAAATTTATTTTTCAACTTTTGCGAGTGGGCGTTTGGGAAATACGCAAAAGTAACGCAAAATGCAGGAGGTCCTCGGGTGCTTCGCCCACTGTGTCCCATGTAGGACACTGTCCTTCGACGCCTTTAGACACTGAGACCGCCCTCAACCCCCTTGCCGATTTTCTGGATTTTTAATTTGCAATTTCCTAGTCCAATAGGGAGCCAAAGTGTACCCGCTGAAACCACAGATACCCGTTTACAAAACACCATTCCTGGATATAGCCGCTCAGTACTTTGACTATATAGGTTTGAGATTATATGTGTCGTTCTCCAATCTTTTAGATCCATATTTTTGATAAACCTAACAACTGTCATCGTAGCTTCGAGACAGAGTTATTCAGAGACGATAGTAGTAAACTACACTTCAAAAGTAACAAACAAGACCAAAAACAAAATTTTAGCCTCAAACCCCCATAGGTTTAGCACTAAGCCTCGTTCTTACTGGCCACAGGAAATGGTGTTTTGAACACGGGTATCTGCCGTTTTAGCGGGTTCACCTTGGCTCCCTATGCCTGAGTATATAGTAGAACCCCGGACACCCCGCGTAAGCGAGTACCCAGCGGTAGCGGATACCCCGCGTTATTGGACACCTTTGCTCGGAACGGATATCTCTATTAGATGTTTATTGTAACCTCGCGTAAGCGGGCACCCCGCGTAAGCGGACACTTTGGCCCGGAACGGAGGGTGTCCGCTTACGCGGGGGGTTCTACTGTGCAAGGCAACGTATTACAATAAAACCGTGTAAATGACTAAACATGCCCACCTTTTGTGTTTTCCAGGTATCGGCGAACAGGCAGCATCAACCCGGGACAGATCGGGGGCAGTAAGCCCAAGGTGACCACGCCCGACGTGGTGAATAAGGTGCGCGAATACAAGGCTGACAACCCGCAGATGTTTGCTTGGGAGATCCGGCAAAGGTACCCACTTCTTCTATTCACCTTACTATTTCAGTACGACATTTTATTTATTAATACAAACTGCCAAAATGATTACTGTTTCTCCTCCAAACGCAGTCCACGTCAGGACGACTCTCTCATCTGTTTAAAAAAACAACTTTTTGAATGATTATAATGTATTACCATACAAATAATCAAATCAATAGTATCTAAAATTTACATAATATCATAGAAATATCTTCTAAATTTCATCATTTTTTTCCCCATTAATTTGACGAGTTTCCTTGCCGATGTCATAAGATATGGTTTTGTCCCCACCGTGGGAATATCGTGACTGAAGAATGGTGATAATTGAATTATCGAGACTTTTCTGTTTATATATTTGATTACATATGGATTTAATACTGAATAGATGCTAATTCATTGAGCCTTTTTTGGACAAGTTATTCTTGAATATTTTTAATCTGGTGAGAGCGCGGCAACTTCCCACGGTCCGCTTCCCCTGTCTCTCTATCCGTGGTCGCAAAGCGTTAGGTAAAGAGGGTGCGAAGCTACGCCTCGTAAACTCAAGTGATTCTTGAATAGTTTTACAGTCGTAAATTCTTGTTCATTCAGCCTGTGATAAAGAGCAATCTTTAGTTCAGATTATAAATTTTTATTGAAATAATCATCCATTCTCTTAAGAATTTCACAAAAACTGAAATAAGTATCTGATTCCTGAATACCTATCCAAGCGTGATTTCTGATAATGGTATTTGACGCCATTACTTACTCATTCGAACTGGTCTCTGGAAACAAACAAAAGAATTGCAAAGTAAGCAGTATTCCGATAAACAATTAATGTCCGAAATTTAAAGATTTTCATCTATATTAAACCATACAAATCCTGCAATACCTACATATGCGAGTCGCCCGCATCCGGCCATATACCGACCCGGCCACGACAGGTCGTAGGTATCTGCCGGCAGGCCACCCATTACTTTTGAATACTGAATGTTTTACTGAATAAACTTAGATGAATTAAATCAAAATGATTCTATTTGAATGCAATTTACTTTTCTCGCTTCAAATTAGGAAATTGAAAGGTGTATATTATAACTTCGTTGCAGGGAATTTCAGAGAGAACTCGTTTTACTCCACTTAATATAAGAGTCTGAAAGAGTTTCGTAAAATGGTTATGATATTTTAATGTATCTCTTCTTATAAATTTTATATGATATATTTATAATCCAGGACCTGAACTCGGGTTGCTCTGAGCAAATCCTAGCGTCTAATATGAACGTTATATTGTACTGCCACCTAGCGGGAACATCAGTAACTATAAGGGGGGTTATTCATGCCACCTACCGGCAAGATGCTACACTAGCACTCTACCCCATACATGGAAACAGAGTTTCACTTTAGGGAGCGTAAACACACTGTTTATGGAAGTATATCTGTGCAAAAATAGACACCAAAGCTGTGCTGCATCTAATGCCACAGCACAGCCTGCAGCATCTGTACCTCATCAAATGGGATGCAAATGCAGAGCTCATGGACTGGGAAATGCAAGTCCCTACTGCTCTGTATAAAACGTTTTGAGATGGCTACACAGGGGGTTGCCAATATCTAAACAGATATACTTTCAAAGTTTGTTTACGCTCCCTTTTCAAGTACCAAACCACTTTGCATATGACCATATATGGCAAACTCTGTTTCTGTGTAATACAAATCGATACGTTGACACTTATAGGTCTAGAAATCTATTCCACTCCTTTGAGAACATGGCAGTGAAACCTCTCAAATGACATTGGCTGATATGGACGTGTTTCCCACATTTCCATGGTCTCTCTCAAACAGCAAATTCCACATAAAAAATATTTTCACTTTTGTTTCTTTCTGACCGCGACTGACACCCCTGCTTTGATGTGTGTTTTCAGGTTATTGGAAGAGGGCATCTGTCATGAGAAAAATATCCCCAGCATCAGTTCTATCAACCGTATCATCCGTGACAAGTCGCTTGTCAACCGTCGTGGTCTCGGGGACATGTTCTCAGACGACGTAAGTGCGACTTGTAATGTAAGTTAACCCCCTTCACGATTTCACCAAGCGTGTGTGCCACGTCGGAGTCTCCTCAGTAGGTGTAAACCTTTCCACCCTCCTCTCCCACTGCATCGGCTCGAGCTATGAGCTTACATTTCAGTCAGCTTATCACTGAATATGTAAGCTTTTCTAAACTTTTTTTGTTTTTTTTGTTTTGTGGTTTTACATCCCTTCACCCAAAATATATGCTGGGAGAATGGCCACGCCAGTGTGATGTCACTTGTCGTGAAGGGTGGTTGTTATGCCTCATTGTTCTCATCACAATAAGAACAATGAGTGACATATCTGTTTCCGTGTATAGCAACGGTTTGGTTCTGACATGTAGTTGTCATTCTCAAGGTAGCATCGGCTGCGTGTAGAAGTGTTCCTGCCTCGTATTCTATTTATTTATTTATTTATTTTTTATTATTCTAAGCTTTTCTAAACTTGGTGATTTGATAGAGAAAACTGATCAACTCGCTCGGAATAATACAGTCTGAGTTGAGTATGATATTCTTTTTAATAAAGCTAGATAACTTCATGTATATGCATGCAATAAATATTTTATAGAATATCTTTGAAATATTAGTACTTTATTAATACTTTCAAAGTGTAATATCATATATCACTCATATCAATGAGTGTCTAGTTTAGTGTATTGTAATAATTACCAGATGTGTAAATCCTCAGGTTATTTCCGGCTTTTCGTGTGGTTTTTTTTGCAAGGTGGATTTAATTTCTATCACATTAGAGATACAAGAACCGAGATCAGTAGGATTCGGAAATTTCCTGGCTTTTTCTAGAGCTCACTGGCATCTCCGAATTTAACACCTTTATGTGGAGGCAAGATTGGTCACTGTTAAAAGCATTCAATTATGCTCTTATCACTGTGTCTCTGCTTGTCATTCATTTTGAAGAAATAATTAACTATAGATCTTCCAAATCGTCTACATATATATAGCGTCTATTAAATGTGGAAATTAGAATGGCAATTGTATTTCCAGTTCAGAAATAATCAGATACAAACTCAGAAGTAGTTTCTAGGAATAATATGTCCTGAAGTTCACCATTCAAAACACCAAATTCTATAAACGACCGAGGACGCAATCAATAATATCAAGAACATTGTTTGGTATTCAAAATTGACAATTCATAAATCCAAGTCTTTTGGGGATTGATCTGCATAAAAGATAACAATTTGTATTGAATAGGTTTCTGAATTTATCTCACCCATCACATTGTCTAATTGGCTAACATTTGTGACATAATCCCCCATTGAGTATTTTCTTCTAAATACTCAGCGGGCATTGAGTACAAGTTCTCAATGTGAAGTCTAAAGGGCTAATTCCACTGAGCAATCGAAACTTACCGAAATGGAGATTGGGGAAAATCGGGAGATATCGCATAAGCATAGCTTGCGGTGATAGAACGCACTTTTCTCTGGTAATGTCGGACGCTAATACGATTCATCATGCAAGTACATTCATCATATAAGATATTCTTTGATACATTCCAAAGAGACCAGTAACTTTCCGATAGAGCCTTATCCTGGTGGAATCAGCACTTAAGGGGGGAAAATGATACCAGGGGAGAGATAATCCATTCTACTATAACAATACTATCGTAAAACCGGATGAGTTTTAATCTTGACCACCGTATGCCATGACTGGAGTTTGGCATAGTGACTTCATGAGGCGCAGCCTAGTGAAGTCCGGAGCCAAAACTTCAGGAGTGGCATGCGGTGGCCAAGATTGAAACAAATCAGGTTTTGATTTTATCCTACCCCGTCTCATCGATTTTGGAATATTACATCATAACAATTCTGTATGCCACTAGTAGCATATAAAACTCCGTATGCCAGTCAGCGTGGCATACGGAAACTCAATGTTAAGCCTATGGGACTTTACATTAGGGGTATATAGTGTGAAAAAAAGAAGTTACTATTATTATAATGAATGAGAAAGGTTAGACGAACTATGGTTGGTTATATTATATCATGCGTAAGTCATATGTAATACACTTTTGCAAACTTGAATGTTTCAAGGCAGCTTTATGAAAACCAGCGAAAATATTATGTGCTGATAAGGCTCCCTTAATACAGCTTTATTGAAGCCACGAAATAACAGAAATATATGAAGTAATGATGTAAGAAATGATTTTCTCAATAAAGCTTTTGAACAAAAAAAAAGAAAAAAAAGGATAATATTAGGATACGTCCATACTGTGGACGAAACGGTTCCTGTTCGAGGTCAGTCGTCAATTTCATACTGCCTGACGCCACAGGCGGAAGGCAGTATGAAATCTACGACTGACCGAGAACGAGAACCATTTTGTCTACAGTAAAGATGTTTGCTTATTATTATATACCTTTAATTGGTGAAAAAACGCCATTTTAATGACATACAAAGTCAAAGTCGCAGCGGGCACGAACATTATTATTACTGCACCCCTAGTAGCGGGCAGTATTTAATAGACATTCGGACATAGGTATATAATAATAAAATATCCCTAATTTACGAAACGTTGTTGGCATCTCTAACGACGGTTTCCTGTTGTTGCAGTATGACGGGATGTATGAGGAGAACAGCGAGGAGAACAACGAGTCCCACGGGGAAGGTTCACTGCAGTCATCTCCCGAGCCGACCCTGACGCAGATGCAGCTGGCTGCTGTGTCGCAGGCCCATCCCAACCTGATGGCGCAGGAGATGCTTCGCGACATGGCGCGCATGGCTCAGGAGCAGGCTCTTGTGAAACCCGAACCGGGACTGATCAAGACAGAACCAGCCACCACCACCACCACCAACACTGCCTCAGCTGTGGCCACGGACAACCCACAGCGTTCTGAAATCCTTGCTGGCCTGAAGGTCAAATCCACACTTGGCCTCAAGGACACCTCTCAGAATGGGTATTACGGAAATAAGGTGGACGGTAGCCGGGGAGATTCCACTGGAGCACCAGAGGTGGACTCCGATGTCCAGATCATGACAGAAACCTACGGCCACAGGCGGAAGTCCCACACACCGCCTTCGAGGAAGATGGTGGATACCCACTCGCGGAGTCATCCGAGCAAGGCCATCAAAACCGAAGATAAACCCGAGGAAACCTGCGGGGTGCGCAAGCCTCGCAAAGGCACACCCGTCAAGTTATGTTCCACACCACCGACTGTTAACCATGTTGAGGATCTATCTCAGATGCGGAGACAGATCTTCACTGACATGCCTCCACTGGATGGACCTTATGAGGAGGAGGAGGAGGAGGATTCTTCGCCTGGGGATGTTTCCCAGTCGGAGGACTTCGGTCGATTGACGATAGTCACCGAAGACGAACCTACGCCAATGAATATTGGCACCATGAAAGTACCTATTCAGCCACAGTATAAGGAGGCGCGAGCGTACACAAGGCCTGCTGCGAAACAACAACAGCAACAGCAACAGCAACAGCAACAACAACAACAACAGCAACAGCAACAACAACAACAACCGCAGCCCGACAAAGAGCGAGGTCCGGAACGACAGCCCACTCCTCCAGTCGCTCCGATAGAGTCGAAACCCACAACTACTTCCTCTGTAAGCTCCTCATACCAACCTTTAGACCTCACTAGTGCTGTGAAGGACAGCACAGGGCAGCGAAAACAGGACATCTTGGTAGCAGTTGCAGCCAGTGACATAACTAGCACTCTGTCGCAGTGCCAGACTCTGCTTCTCAATGGGAAGGAGTACGAGATTGTGCCAGTTGGAACAAGTCAGTGGATAACACGGAATGAGTACGAAATGATGAAGGAGTTGTCGGAGGTGCACAAACCAAAGATTACCAATGGACCAGAAAAAGTCAGGCCAGTTCCACTCAAAGTCCCACAGATTAAACTGGCCCTGAAGTCTGCTGCTGCCTTAATGCAAAAGAATGCTGTGAAGGAGAAGGCTTTGAAGGAGGCTGCCTTAGCGCAGAGTGAGGCAGCGAAGGAAGAAGCTGCCAAGGATTCAAAGGATTCTTCGGACGCTGCGAAGTCAGCAACAGAATCGGTGAAAACTGATTGGATTAGTACTTCGTGTAGTAAAAATTACCCCAGCAAAGATTCTCCAGCAAAAGGAGATGATATTGAGAAGGGAGATTCGAGTGACAACTGTAAAAAGTCCTCCTCACCTACAAAACGACGATTATCAAGTGAAGACAACCCACCTGAAATTGATACCAAAAGAGCAAAAAACTCTGAAACGGCTGAAGAGAAAAGCCGAGACGAATCATCGGAGGTTGGGAGCGAACAACACAGCGATCCAACTAATAATAACAATAAAGGGGATTTTATCAAGAACAAAGATGGCGACTCCCATGAGAATGGGGAATGTGGTGAGGACAATGAACTCTCCAAAGATGATGTGAAGGAAAACTGCCCCGAGAACAAGAATACTGATTCTGAAATGGAAACTGAAGACAGTGATAAAGTAACCGATGAGAAAGGGGGAAATCTTGCCTTCCCTCTACTCAAACAATTGCTAAAACCGCCGATGGTTTGAGAAAGATGAGGTTCTAAGCATTACATCGTTCAATTCTATTTGTATTAATTTATATTGCATCAGCAGTGATGTGTAGTGTTGTCCTGTTTGTTGAATTGTGAAATTGGTTATTGATACTATATATATGATGATATAAATATATATTTGTACATGTGCCTGCTGTATAGGTATGTGTACGCCCGACAATGAAGGTACTTTGCTTTTATACTTACGTATGGCTGTAGATACGATAAATATCCAAGTGCTGTACATCTAAGTATCCTAACATGACTGTGCCATGCAGACATTCAGCATATGGATGAAGCTAGTCCAAAATCAGTACACCAACATGCTGTCCACCCTTGGCTAAAGTAATCGAATCGTTTGAAGGCTTCAGCACGAAGAAGCCACTACAGACTAAAGGGGTGTAAGGTGCTAAAGTTTGGGAGGGAGTAGGATTTTTATTTAGGGTAGGAGGACTAGATATCATATATATTGATATGTCTAACTTTCCTAGGTGCCCATTTTAATGACAGAAGTAGGTTTTAAAGGATTAAAAAAAAAAATCAATCCTGTCAAATTCAGATATATCTATATGACCACAGATCAAGTCGGTTCTCCTGAGTTCTAAAGAGAGAAATGAGCACAAGTTGCGCCGGTTCGTACATAAATCCTTTATATTTTTTATGTTTGTTAAAAATCAATTACTCCTTCCCAGGCAAGAATAAGGATGTTGGGCGAGTACTGTTTGCCATCCGTTGGCGGACCTAGCGGCTCTTTTATTTTTCATGTTACCTTGTCTGTTGGTGGTTATTGTTGTTCTGTTCCAATGCGTTCATGAATCCAGACTCTCTATACGATGTAATTCCGTGAGTGTGTGTGTGGTATGGTGCCAGTGTTGAAATAACCATGTTAATTATGATAAATAATAATACTGTGAGCGTTCAACACACCCAAAATGGACTTAACCTAACGTTGTCTCGTGTGGGAAACCTCTCCTGAACAGTATAGCACGATGGAAGCTCTCAAAGGAAGTCTCTCTGTAATAGGATATATATATATATATATCTATAAATATGATTATATATAAACAAGGGCCGGCCAGCCCTCAAGCAGTTGTACATAAGGCCACAAGGTGTGAAATGATGGAGTTTGAATTGGGTCAGCTAGGCCTCTTTGTTGAGTCAATTGTATTGTTCGTATAGTCAATGAAGCTCTTTCAGCAACAATCCAGGATATGAACTGAATGCTGCTAAATTGCAAACACCAGGATACTAATAATTGTTATTGCAATTTCTGTCGATCGCCCTTTTCCCAGGATAAAACTATTGCAGTTGTATGTGTGTCTCTGTGAATGTGGCTGTGTGCTTGTGTGTGTGTTTGGTTAGTGCAGATACTCTGCTTAATTCTTTGTATGTGTACAAAGAACATTTACTATTGCTTCAAGTGTCAAAACAGAAAAAAAGAACCAAATTAATGTGGGTCTGTTGAATCAAAAGTTAAGTTGACAATCCGTTGCCTTCAACGTCATAGCAATTGCAAATATTTCTGCTATGTTACCGTTCTAGTCTGATTTAGATGCATTGTCAGTTGCTAGGGTTCTTTAGGTTTTTATTCAAGCTATGGATTGGACATTTTAATGCAAGGTCACTTCGTTCGCGTTGAATTGCTGCTCGCGTTGGGGCACCCCTCCCATAGGGATCACTAGCTGTGTTAAGAAAGCAATAGACTTAGGCAGTTTTTCCATTTTCAACATGTTCCAATATCATATTAACAAAAGTCAGGCATATATATGTATATTTTTTCAAGAAAGGTCACACAAAATCGAAATGCTGGTATGTACTCTAAGCTCTATTGTTTCTATACTAAAGAGGGACCGATATTTTTTTTCAGCTAGATATTTCCAAGGATACTGCATTACAATCATAGAAGGTAACTTATAGATGAAGATTATGTATCGTCAGGTATTTTGTTTATGAACACTGAGTTATTACCTTCTTAATCCCATGCGCCAAATAATATGCATTATTTTGCATTTCGAGTCAGTTTTAATGAGTCAGAGACAAACGCTTTGTCGGCAAAAACTACAACGTAGACTCAGTCTGTTCGGAAAAAGTTACATTAGCTTTACTTTAGTGAATACTGTATTACAACGTACAAAAACGGACCTTTTGATCCATGTGCCTTTTATGAGTATTCATGCAAGTGTCTAAAATGGTCAATCCCAACTCATGCATGGAACTCCGATTGAAATCTGGGTTTATCTACATACAATTCTTTGCATAATCATGGAAATGATTGGGTCTCTAGTCCTACCCGTAGCTATACATCTTCCACGCTGCTGTATCAGACATGTACATGTATAGTGTTGTCTTTTATTTCTCTGGACTGAGATTTGCAGTCAGTGTTTTATATGCTAGCTCTAGTACTAATAATACATAATGAATGAACCACCGACTAAAATACAACGTAGATCATGTGTAAGCCATACTTTGGATTTGGCGCAAGGAATGAATTCCATGTATGTTAAAAGCAGTGAAATCACGCGGAATCGTTAGCATAATGAAATAAGAAATCAAGTCGTCAGTGTAATGACTAGAAACTAATGAGATACTTATCTCTTGACATAAATACATTTAGATATGGTTGGATGGAGAAGAGGGGATACAAGGTTGGTGTTCAGCGAGGTATATCTATTATACATGGTTGCACATGAGTGATCACTCATCACCGAAACTACGCGTGTGTATTGAACCATGAACCGTGTGTACCCCATGTCTAAATCCATGGCCATCTACCTCATAACTGATGCTGGGTGGATGCATGCAGACTTTTAATTAGCAGGCAGCAGGGTGTGGGGATGGCGTATAGGTGTATTGTTATGTATTATATTCTCCACAAGTGGAATACCATTCATTATATTCCACATAGGTTTAATATTATGCATTATATTATACACAGGTGGAATATTATATATTTTATTCTACACAGGTGTGATATTATGTATTATATTCAACACACGTGGAATATTATGCATTGTATTCTACACAGGTGCAATATCATGTATAATATTCTACACATGTGGAATATTACGTATTATATTTGACACACGTAGAATATCATATTTTATATTCTACACAGGTACAATATTATGTATGATATTCTACATATGTGGAATATACACAGGTGGAATATTTAACACAGCCACAGCACCCAATGCTACACCAAGCAACTTACCCAAGACTTACCCACCATAGCATGTATATACATGTAAACTGGAATGGAGGCTTCTTATGAATGGTCCTGTCAACCAGCACTTATGTTTGGGATGAGCTTTTCTTCCCACAATCAAGTTATGTGTGAAACCCTTTCCAGCATATTCATGCGTAATTACCGGTAACAAATCTAGGTGTGAAGGACACAGTGGTATACGTTGTTAATTACTGTAAAGAATCTTCTGTTACAAATGTCTGGTAGAGATTTTTAATCTGTTGGTACATCAGTCATCTTCTCGCAGGGTATCTGTGGGTGTTTAGGAATTACTTTTCTCCTCGCATTGCTGACGCTTGCCTCCAGGTTGAATCAAATCTAGGATCTTCCAAAATTGCACAAAAAACAACAACATCAGAGGCCAGGATACAGAGAAGACTGTGCGTGATTGCTTCAATACCTGTAGACTTATCATGATTTAATACAGAGTTTTATCAGTATTTCTTATCCGGGGGACTTCATGCGCATTATAAGTATCCAGGCTTGCGTTTCGATGTGCCTTCGTCAACCCTCTCCAGTTAACTTGTAGACTTATACTTTTTGTATGAAAAAAACCCAACGTCTGGTATTAACCTTGTGCCCAGTGTTTTTCAATCCAGTATTCAATATTGGTGATTGATTTTAATCATTTTAATCGTTCAGTGGTGTGTAGCCAAAACTTAGAAGACATAACGGAGTTGAGTTTAGTCTTTCCATTTGGAAGTTTGTAGTTGCATTCGTGTGACAATGTTGAACATCACATGTACCAAAGCCGTACTGGTATTTCGCACTTTAGCTAAACCTATGCCAAATGATATGTTATCAGTTGACCAGAGAAACTAATTTCTTTGACTGACAACAAAAGCAGCCTTTTCTGTTTGTTAAATCAATTACAGCTCATTTTCAGACTGACTTCAATGATATTGCTTGTCATGAATTCCAAAGCATTTTGAGCAAATAAGTAGTTTATAACAAACCATTAATAATTAATTCAATTTGTTATTATGATTCAGCAATCCCAATAGAGTCATTGATGGTGAATAATGATTAATAATCGGTCGACCTTAGAAAAATGCCAGTTGTATTAGAATGGCAGGAACATAAATGCATTGTCTCTTAAAATGCGTTAGTATTGCAGATTTAGTTTCCATGCTTAACAAAAGACTTATGGATAAAAATCAGGGTAGCCAACACATACCTTGAAATGTGTGTTGTTTGAGAGCTTGTGAAAAATATATTTTATAGTTATGTGTATGCAGAGTCATCGAGAGAGCTTTGCCTTTGTAGTTGTGAAGTTGGCACCAATTATTAAGGAGTTTTCCCCCAGTGAATGAGTCTTTGTTGACGCCTGCTTGTATTTATTTATCTTCTGACGTCAATTATTGTGTACAGTTTATTTATTTATTACGATTCTAATCAATTAAAACATGGGTTTTCTGTTTTATTGTTGTAGAATCAGAATCAAGGGTCTGAAATGGTCACCACTCTCCAGTTATTCCTCAGACAGTTAAGAGAAACATATTATTGGTATTTCATACTCTGAATATCACATCAGAACTACTCGGCTAAAATTTAATTTCCGAAAAAAAAAATAGAAAAATAATATGAAGTATTGATTTATCACATAAAGAAAATTGTATCAAATATTCACATAAGGTATCGAATACGATTCTTACTTTATTTTGAATTCAATGCTTTTATAAAGTTTTATTTATCCCCTACACTCCACACAAGAGCAAGTGTCGAAGATCACGTTAACATCTTTGAGTTATGTAAAAGGCAATGCTTTTCATCCCCGAAGCCCCTGCCGTACTGACGTTCCACTGCTTGCACCTTTATGTCATATTGACCATTGTAAACTAAGTCCTGATGTTTGTGATGACAATATTGTGTGACTCTTCTACCCCTGCCTACACAGACAGGACGCGTTGGGAGACCCTTTTTGTGAGTCCTTGTATTTTAGTGAATGATATTTTTTTTGTATTACTTCACCAAGTTCACGAAGAGTCCAGAGACATTGTCACAGAAATGGGAACTGTACTTGATGTAGAACTGTGTGGTATGGACGACAATGAGTGGTGAATAAAATATTTTGATCAAAAATGCTATTCAAATTGTTTTGTTGATTAATACAATGAATATATTGTTCCCAATAGACCAAGTGATATAGAAGCTACGAGATTGTTTGCGGTTTAGCGTATTTCTCTTTAAAGGCATATCGGACAATTTGGCGTGAAAATTAAAACCCATGTCATTTTTCTGAAGGTTGAATATAAGGTTGAATACAATGTACTGAAGAGCACATATCTGACTTAAAAATCGGGGATTACCGTGCTAGATTTAGATTTAGAGATTAATATTAAAATCATTTTATATTAGAATATACTTTGTACCGATTCTCTCAATATACTAGAGAAAAAAAACCTATCGCCAGTGAAGGGTTTCGAGATGTATTCTCGGGAGCGGAACGTTCAAACCAAAACGAGGCTTCAGCTGGCAAAGGGTATTGCCATTTACGGGCACCCTAGCTTTCTGGTATTATCCCCCGACCGGCGTGTCATAAATCTATTTTTGAACTCACTTTACATGATAAATATGCATAATTAATGGATGTTTGATGTATTTCTAACAAGATATATCAATAAACTTTGTGGGATAGAAGTATGAATGTTTGAATCAGAAGATTTATTTACTTTTGAGCAAGTTTTTCTTTTGACATTTATAGCAGCCTGTCATCTGCAATTTCGGCAGTTTGCTGGAGAAAACATCAAATAAAACAATCTTTGCAAAACAAACTGATAAAAAGAATTCCATATCCCCTCTTCCACTGTTCTCCAGCTGCATGCCATTTTTTGTTTGGTTCCTCTTTGTTGTATATTTACGTAGATATTACCAGAGATGTACAGTGGATTTAACATTGGTTGCAATGCAGTGACTTAAAGCTGTCTAGTAGCAACCGGGTTTGTGGCGAAGTGGTTATGGCATAAGTCTCGAAATCTGTGGGTTGGGTGTTCGAACCCCTTCACTGGCAATGTTTTTTTTTCTTTTTGTATAAAAAGAAAAACGCTAGTATATTGAGAGAATCAGTACAAAGTAAGTTAGAACAAATTAAATTGACCCAGTATTCAAATAGTAGTTCTAAGACCTCATATCTTGAGCCTGCTCGGTGGCCTAGTGGTCTAGGTGGCTGGAGTGCCGTGGTCACTCACGCAGGTTCGAGTCCCGACCCCGGGTGTTTTGTACACCCTGTGAGGTGTCTGTCATGGCACCTTGGGCGGGAGCTTATAGGAGGGGTCATCGACCCTGGTCCACAGCACAGCTTGGATGCCCTGTAAGACAGCCAGGTAGAGAACCCCAAACGAACTCTCCTGGCAAGTACGAGTTGAGAAATCTCAGCTCGGTTGGGGGACCCCACACGAACCCCAACACAAGAGACTAGGGGGTTTTGCCACTGAGTTCCAGTACGTCCTAAAGGACGTGGAATGCCTCCTAAAGGGACGTCCTAAAAGGGACGTCCTAAAGGGACGTGGAATGCCTCCTAAAGGGACGTCCTAAAAGGGACGTCCTAAAGGGACATTCCTACACCCTAAAGGGCGTGGGAACGTCCTAAAGGGACATAAGATAACGTCCCTTTAGGACTTCCTTTTTACCTTTTTAGGACGTCCCTTTAGAACGTCCCTTTAGAACGTCCTTTAGGAGGTTCTTTAGGAGGTTCCACGTCCTTTAGGACGTACTGGAACTCAGTGGCAAAACCCCCTAGTATCTTGTGTTGGGGTTCGTGTGGGGTCCCCCAACCGAGCTGAGATTTCTCAACTCGTACTTGCCAGGAGAGTTCGTTTGGGGTTCTCTACCTGGCTGTCTTACAGGGCATCCAAGCTGTGCTGTGGACCAGGGTCGATGACCCCTCCTATAAGGTCCCGCCCAAGGTGCCATGACAGACACCTCACAGGGTGTACAAAACACCCGGGGTCGGGACTCGAACCTGCGTGAGTGACCACAGCACTCCAGCCACCTAGACCACTAGGCCACCGAGCAGGCTCAAGATATGAGGTCTTAGAACTACTATTTGAATACTGGGTCAATTTAATTTGTTCTAACTTACTTTGTACTGATTCTCTCAATATACTAGCGTTTTTCTTTTTATACAAAAAGAAAAAAAAAACATTGCCAGTGAAGGGGTTCGAACACCCAACCCACAGATTTCGAGACGTATGCCATAACCACTTCGCCACAAACTCGGTTGCTACTAGACAGCTTTAAGTCTCTATATAATTGCTTTTGATGATATTTATGTTTTTTTCTTTAGTACTTCGAGGTAATTTCGTAATTCACATGTGTATTCTGCTTTTCAATCCTGTACATGCCTCCATTCACGTTAACTCACCGATCAATATACTGAATTGGTATTCTGCTTCGTACAGTATCCACTAGATGGTGCTACAGGCACGAATTAGCACTTTTTAAGGCATTTTTAGTTTGATCAGTTGTAATAGAAATATTAACAATTTCATTGGAACGAAACCTCTTGGGTTGGTTGGGAAATATTTTTTATTCTGCAGTACAGCAATTATTTATTCGATAGTGTGTTTATTTGTATGAAAAATTGAGGTTTAGGTACTAGCACAATGCAAAATTTGAGCAACCTCCCCAAATGAAAAATTAATTCCGAGCGTACAATCAGTGGTAGGGCATTAACTATGCATCATCATTGAACATTTATATGTCATATATCATACACCAAGATGCCATTCTTATACTTTTAATATAAATATGTTTTTGATTGATGTAAAAAAAAAAAATCATATTGTTTCAAAAATTAATTTCATCAATTCAAATATGATTATGATTGATAAATTGCACTGGACCTAACTGGGATCACACTACACTATTTTTATGACCCATCTATAATTTTACTGTATTGTATTTTCTGTGCTTAATACTATTCCAAAGAGAAGTCACAGTGAAAATCAGTTATTTTCGATTTTGAGACAATTAATTCAGAAATCCAAAACAAGACTGTTATGGCCATGTCCGGCTTGGAATTCCCTATCCAACAGTGAAAAAATCATTCAGAAATTCCCATCCGTTACTGAGATATCAACGAAAATGTGATTTTCGAAAGTGGAGAAGTTTTGGCAAAACGTCTTTCGCTGGTTCGTTTTGATTTTGTCAATGCGTACTCAGGTACCAGATCACACATTTCTCTGCTTTTAGTTCATTTTCGTCTGGTCCCCTTCCACACTGAAGCGATGCTAGAAACCTCATGCCAGATTGTAACACCAAGTGGCTATACCTGTAGTATTTCACTGTAGGCCTATGAAGACAGACAGGGTACCAGTTTGAACATGCTATACGCTATTAGATCAACTATCCCTCTGTAAATAGTGCTTTTCACATAATAAAACCCATGCTATGATCTTCAAACTTACAGAGGATATAGTTAATATGTAGTACTACATAGTTAAACACTGTAAAGGAGATTCAGGGGTCTCCGCACTTGTACTGTAATAACACTTTTAAAAAGTTAATATATCTCCATCTTTTACTGTATGACTTTTGTGAAACTGTTGAGAAACTGCTGTGAGACTGTTGTTGTGAATACTGCCCCTCGACCATTCCGTCCCACCACCCTACTGCCCCTCCACCATACTATCCCTCCACCATACTGCCCCTCAACCATACTGCCCCTCCACCATACTACCCTTCAGCCATACTGACCCTCACCCATACTGACCCTTACCCATACTACCCAACACCCATACTGGCCCTCAACCATACTGCCCCTCTACAATACTGCCCCTTTACCATACCATACTGCCCCTCTACCATACTCACCCTCCACCATACTACACCTCCACAATACTGCCCCTCTACCATACTGTCCCTCCACCATACTGCCCCTCCACCATACTATCCCTCCACCATACTGCCCCTCCACCATACTACCCTTCACCCATACTGACCCTCACCCATACTGACCCTTACCCATACTACCCAACACCCATACTGGCCCTCAACCATACTGGCCCTCAACCATACTGCCCCTCTACAATACTGCCCCTTTACCATACTGTCCCTCCACCATACTGCCCCTCTACAATACTGCCCCTCTACCATACTCACCCTCCACCATACTACCCCTCCACAATACTGCCCCTCTACCATACTGTCCCTCCGCCATACTGCCCCTCCGCCATACTGCCCCTAAACTATACTGCCCCTCGGCATACTGCCCCTTAACCATGCTGCCCTTAAACAATAATGCCCCTCCACCATACCGCTCCTCAACATAGTACTTATGTATTCTGCTTTTTGATCCTGTACATGCCTCCATTCACGTTAACTCGCCGATCAATATACTGAATCGGTATCAATTTCTTTATTGAGCTAAAAGAACAGTACAAAGTTTCATCAGTCTTTCCAAGTGATAGAGCTGCTCAACAAAGTGGCAACAGGCCTCAGCCTTTTTATAAAGCTGGTTTTAATGGCCAAGCCAACCATTTCGGATAGTGATAAGATATGAATGATTTTTAAACAGTGTTGTGTACAAGAACAGCAAAAGGGAGAGAACTCTCTCGCACCATGACAAAGAACAATACAATACAAACATCCCAATTTATAGTAGGTACTTGAGGTGCATGTGATCTAGACTAGCTCAGCCAGATCTTATTCTTCATGTTGGCTTTAGTCACTGCTTTAAACATAGAACAAATTTCAGTATTTCTAAGCAAGGGGCTTAGCTCATTCTTCGTACAGTATCCACTAGATGGTGCTACAGGCACGAATTACCGCTCTTTAAGACATTTTAGTTTAATCAGTTGAAATAGAAATATTAACAATTTCATTGGAATGAAACCTCTTGGGTTCGTTGGGAAATATTTTTCTTCTGCAGTACAGCAATTATCTATTCGATAGTGTGTTTATTTGTATGAAAAATTGAGGTTTAGGTACTAATACAATGCAAAATTTGAGCAACCTCCCCAAATGAAAAATTAATTCCGAGCGTACAATCAGTGGTAGGGCATTAACTATGCATCACCATAGAACATTTATATGTCATTTATCATACACCAAGATGCCATTCTTATACTTTTAATATAAATATGTTTTTGATTGATGTAAAAAAAATAAAATCATATTGTTTCAAAAATTAATTTCATCAATTCAAATATGATTATGATCAATAAATTGCACTGGACCTAAATGGGATCACACTACACTATTTTTATAGCCCGTCTATAATTTTACTGTATTGTATTTTCTGTGCTGAATACTATTCCAAAGAGAAGTCACAGTGAAAATCAGTTATTTTCGATTTTGAGACAATTAATCAAGAAATCTAAACCAAAAGTGTTATGGCCATGTCTGGCTTGGAATTCCCTGGAGTTACATTTTCACTGGCCGAGTCTGACAGTGACTGGCACTGTGGCAGTGACAGGCTTAATTATGGACAATGTTGTCATTATTTTGAGGTAAAACTGATTCAGTTTTTTTTTCAACTTACTTTGTACCGATTCTCTCAATATACTAGCGTTTTTCTCTTTATACGGAAAATAACAAAAAAAGTCTTTCGCTAGTTCAGTTTTGATTTTGTCAATGCATACTCAGGTACCAGATCACACATGTTCAGTACTCACTCACTAGTACTCACTCACCAGTCCTCACTCACCAGTTCTCACCCACCAGTCCTCACTCACCAGTCCTCCCTCACCTGTCCTCACTCACCAGTCCTAACTTACCAGTTTTCACTCACCAGTACTCACTCACCAGTCCTCGCTCAACAGTTCTCACTCATCATTCTCACTCACCAGTCCCCACCTAATAGTTCTCACGCAACTGTCCTTATTTAACAGTACTCACTCACTAGTCCTCACTCACCAGTCCTCACTCACCAGCACTCACTCTCAGGTTCTCACTCACAAGTCCTCACTCACCAGTCCTCACTCAACAGTACTCACTGACTAGTCCTCACTCACCAGCATTCAATCTCGAGTTCTCACTCACCAGTCCTCACTCACTAGTCCTCACTCACCAGTCCTCACTTACTAGTAGTCACTCACTAGTCCTTACTAGTCCTCAATCACTATTCCTCATTCACCACTGAGGACTAACCAGTACTCAATCAACAGTTCACTCACTCGTACTTACTTACCAGTCCTAATTCATCAGTCCTCACTCACCAGTCCTCACTCACCAGTCCTGAATTACCAGTTCTCACTCACCAGTCCCCACTTAACAGTTCTCACTAAACAGTCCTCATTAAACAGTAGTCACTCACTAGTCCTCACTCACCAGTCCTCACTCACCAGTCCTCACTTACCTGTCTTCACTCACCAGCACTCACTCTCAAGTTCTCACTCACCAGTCCTCACTCAACAGTACTCACTCAACAGTGCTCACTCACTAGTCCTCACTCACCAGCATTCATTCTTTAGTTCTCAATCACAAGTCCTCACTCACAAATTCTCACTCACCAGTACTTACTCCCCAGTCCTCACTCACCAGCACTCATTCACTCGTACTCACTCACCAGTCCCCACTTGCAAGAACTCACTCGCCAGTTCTCACTCACCAGTCCTCCCTCACCAGTCCTCAGTCACCAGTCCTCACTCACTTGTACTCACTCACAAGTCGCCACTTACAAGAACTCGCTCTCCAGTTCTCACTCACCAGTCCTCACTCACCAGTTCCCACTTTTCAGTTCTCACTCACCAGTTCTCACTCACCAGTTCTCACTAAACAGTCGTCACTCACCAGTCCTCACTCACTAGTCCTCACTCATCTATCATCACTATCCAGTCCTCACTCACCAGTTCTTACACACCAGTACTCACTAACCAGTCCTCACACAACGATTCTAACTCACCAGTACTCACTCACCAGTCCTCGATCACCAGTCCTCACTCATCAGCATTCACTGTCCAGTTCTCACTAACCATTTGTTACTCACCAGTCCTAACTCACCAGTCCCCACTCAACAGTGCTTACTCAACAGTCCCCATTCAACAGTACTCATTCAACATTTCTTACTGAACAGCCCTCACTGAATAGTATTCACTAACCAGTCCTTACTCACCAGCACTCACTCTCCAGTTCTCACTCACCAGTACTCACTCACTAGTCCCTACTTACCAGTTCTCATTCACCAGTACTCACTCACCAATCCTCACTCACCAGTTCTCACTAACCAGTCCTTACCCTAAAGTCCTCACTTTACAGTTCTCACTTAACAGTCCTCATTTAGCAGTACTCACTCACTAGTCCTTACTCACCAGTTTTCACTCATCAGTCCTCACCCAACAGCACTCACTCTCCAGGTCTCACTTACCAGTCCTCAATCACCAGTCCTCACTCAATAGTACTCACTCTCCAGTTCACACTCACTAGTCCTCACTCACAAGTTCATAATCACCAGACCTAACTCACCAGCATTGACTCTCCAGTACTTTATAAAGTTCTCACTCACCAGTCCACACTCACCAGTAGTCACTCGCCAGTTGTCACTTACTAGTACTCACTCACCAGTCCTCACTTACCAGTACTCACTTACAAGTACCTCTTACCAGTCCTCACTCACCAATTCTCACATACCAGTCCTCATTCACCAGTACTCACTCTCCAGTTCTCATTCAACAGTCCTCATTCAACATTACTCACTCACTAGTCCTCACTCACCAGTCCTCACTCACCAGCCCTCATTCATTCGTACTTACTTACCAGTCCTCACACAACAGCACAAACTCACCAGTACCAATTCACCAGTCCTCACTCACCAGCACTCACTCTCAAGTTCGCACTCACCAGTACTCACTCACCAGTACTCACTCTCCAGTTCTTACTCGCCAGTACTCACGCATCAGAACTCACTCACTAGTAGTCATTCACTAGTCAACACTAACTAGCACTCACTTACTCGTACTCACTCACCACTCCTCACTCACCAGCACATAATCACCAGTACTCACTCACCAGTCCTCTCTCACCAGTCCTCTCTCACCAGTTATCACTTACTGGTACTCACTCACTAGTCCTCATTCAACAGCACTCACTCTCCAGTTCTCACTCACCAGTTCTCACTTACCAGTCCTCACTCACCAGTACTCAGTCTCCATTTCTTAATCACCAGTCCTTACTCACCAGTACTTACTCAAAAGTCCTCACTCACTAGTCCTCACTCACTAGCACTCACTTACTTGTATTCCCTCACCAGTCCAGTACTCACTCACTAGGCCTCAATCATCAGTCCTCATTCAACCGTACTCACTCTCCAGTTCTCACTCACCAGTCCTCAATCACCAGTTCTCACTAAGAAGTCCTCACTCAATAGTGCTTACAAAACAGTTTCACTCATCAGCACTCACCCACTCACCAGGACTCACTCACCAGTCCTCACTCTACATTTCTTACTGACCAGTACTCACTCACCAGTACTTCCTCAAAAGTTCTCACTCACCAGCCCTCACTCAACAATACTCACTCACCAGTCCCCACTCACCAGTCCTCACTCACCAGCACTCACTCTTCAGGTCTTGCTAACCAGTCCTCACTCACCTGTCCTCACACACCATTATTCACTCACCAGTACTCACTCACCAATCCTCCTACACCAGTCCCTACTCACTAGTCCTTACTTACCAGTTCTCATTCACCAGTACTCACTCACCAATCCCCACTTAACATTTCTCACTCAACAGTCCTCAGTTACCAGTTCTCACTCACCAGTCATCACTCAAGAGCACTCACTCTCCAGGTCTCACTTACCAGTCCTCACTCACCAGTCCTCACTCAATAGTACTCACTCTCCAGTTCATACTCACAAGTCCTCACTCACAATTATTCACTCTCCAGTTCTCTATACAAGTCCTCACTCACCAGTCCACACTCACCGGTACTCACTCACCAGTCCTCAGTTACCAGTATTCACTTACTAGTACCTTTCACCAGTCCTCACTCACTATTCAGTCCTCACTCACTATTCAGTCCTCACTCACCAATCCTCACTCTACAGTTCTTACCCAACAGTCCCCATTCAACAGTACTCATTCAACATTTCTCACTGAACAGCCCTCACTGAACAGTACTCACTAACCAGTCTTTACTAACCAGTCCTTACTCACCAGCACTCACTCTTCAGTTCTTACTTAACAGTCCTCATTCAACAGTACTCATTCACCAGTCCTCACTCACCAGTCCTCACTCACCACCACTCACCATTCCTCCTTCACCAGTCTTCAATTACCAGTCCTCCTTCACCAGTACTCACTCACTAGTCCTTACTTACCAGTTCTCATTCACCAGTACTCACTCACCAATCCTCACTCACCAGTTCTCACTAACCAGTCCTCACTCTAAAGTCCTCACTTAACAGTTCTCACTTAACAGTCCTTATTTAGCAGTACTCACTCACTAGTCCTCACTCACCAGTTTTCACTCACCAGTCCACACTTACCAGTACTCACTCTCCAGTTCTCACTCACCGGTCCTAGCACACCAGTCCTTACTCACCAGTCCTCCTTCACATGTACTCCCTCACCAGTCCTCACTCATTGTTCCTCACTCACGAGTCCTCCCTCACCAGTACTCACTTACCAGTCATCACTCACCAGCACTCATTCTCTAGTTCTCACTCAACAGTCCCTAATCACCAGTCCTCACCCATCAGTACTCACTTTCCAGTTCTCACGCACCAGTCCTCCCTCACCAGTTCTCACTGAACAGTCCTCACTGAACAGTTCTCACTTACCAGTCCTCATTCACCTGTCATCACTGAACAGCACTCACTCTCCAGTTCTCACTCTCCAGTACTCACTCACCATTCCTCACTCAACAATTCTTATTCACCAGTTCTCACTAACCAGTCCTCACACAACCGTTTTGACTCTCTAGTACTCACTCACCAGTCCTCACTCACCAGCACACTCTCCAGTTCTTACTCACCATTTCTTACTCACCAGTCCTCACTCAACAGTTCTCATTCAACAGTCCTCATTCACCAGTCTTCACTTACCAGTCCTCACTCACCAGCACTGACTCTACAGTTGTCACTCACCAGTACTCACTCTCCAGTTCTCTCTAAACAGTCCTCATTCGACAGTACTCACTCACCAATCCTCCATCACCAATACTCACTCAATAGTACTCACTCTCCAGTCCTTACTCACCAGTCCTCCTCACCAGTTCTCACTCACCAGCACTCACTCTCCAGTCCTCACTCATTAGTACCCAGCAGTTCTCACTCACCAGTCCTCTCTTACCAGTACTAACTCAACAGTCCTCCCTCACCAGTTCTCATTCAAAAGTACTCACTCAACAGTTCTCACCCAACAGTCCTCACTCAAAAATACTCACCAGTACCAACTCGACTGTCGTCACTCACCAGTCCTCAAAACACAGTTTCACTCACCAGTACTCACTTACAAGTTCTCACTTACCAGTTCTCACTGAACAGTTCTCACTCACCAGTCCTTACTCACCAGTCCTAACTCACCAGTCCTCTATCTATACTTTTCACCCAATAGTCCTCATTCAACTATACTCACTCACCAGTTCTCACTGAACAGTCCTTACTGAACAGTTCTCACTCAAGAGTCCTGACTGAACAGTACTTACTCACCAGTCCTCACTTACCAGTCCTCACTCACCAGTACTCACTCTCCAGTTCTCTCTTAACAGTCCTCATTCGACAGTACTCACTCACCAGTCTCCCCTCACCAGTAGTCACTCACAAATACTGCCCTCACTCACCAGTCCTTACTCACCAGTGCTCCTCACCAGTTCTCACTCACCAGCACTCACTCTCCAGTCCTCATTAGTACTCAGTTAACAGTCTTCCCTCACCAGTCCTCATTCAACAGTACTCACTCAACAGTTCTCATCCAACAGTCCCCCACTCAACAATACTCACTCACGAGTCCTCACGGACCTGTCGTCACTCACCAGCACTCACTCTTTATTTATCAATAACGAACACTTAATCTCTAGTTATCACTTAACAGTGCTCATTCAACATTACTCACTCACCAGTCCTCACTCACAAGTCCTCACTCGCCAGTCCTCACTCACCAGTACTCACTCAATAGAAGTCACTAACTAGTACTCACTCACCAGCACTCTTCAGTTCTCACTCACCAGTCATTACTCACCAGTACTCACTCACCAGCACTCACTCTCCAGTGAGGACTGTTGAGTGAGAACGGGTGAGGGAGGACTGGTGAGTGAGGACTAGTGAGTGAGAACTAAAGAGTGAGTGCTGGTGAGTAAGGAATGGTGAGTGGGGACTAGTGAGTGAGTACTGTTGAGGGAGGACTGTTGATGGAGAACTGTTGAATGAGTACTTGTAAGTGAGTACTGGTGAGTGAGTACTGGTGAGTAAGAACTGTTGGGTTCGTACTAGTGAGTTAGGACTGGTGAATGAGTACTGGTAAGTGAGGGCTGGTGAGTGAAGCATTGAGAGTGAGTGCTGTTCAATGATGCTTGTAAGCGAGGACTGGTGAGTGAGTACTGGTGAGTGAGGACTGGTGAGTGAGTACGAGTAAGTGAGTGCTGGTAAGTAAGGACTAGTGAGTGACTACTAGTTACTTAGTGAGTGAGGACTGGTGAGAGAGGACTGATGAGTGAGGACTAGTGAGTGAGTACGGTTGCATGAGAACTGTTGAGTAAGAACTGTTAAGTGGGGACTTGTGAGTGAGTACTGATCTGTGAGAATTGTTGAGTGAGGACTGGTAAGTGAGGACTGGTGAGTGAGTACTGTTGAGTAAAGACTCTTGAGTGAGGACTGTTGAGTGAGGACTAGTGATTGAGTACTGTTGAGTGAGGTTTGTTGAGTGAGATGTGTTAAGTGAGGACTGGTGAATGAGTACTGGTGAGTAAGACCTGGTGAGTGAGTACTGGTGAGTGAGGATGAGTGAGTGAGTGCTGGTGTGGGAGTACTGTTGAGTGAGTGCTGATGAGTGAGGAATGGTGAGTGAGTACGAGGGAGTGAGTGCTGGTGAGTGAAGACTTGTGAGTGAGTGAGTTAGTGTGAACTGGAATGTCAGTGCTTCTGAGTGAGGACTAGTGAATGAGTACTGTTGAGTGAGAACTTTTGTCTAATGACTGGTGATTGAGTACTGGTGAGTGAGAACTGATGATTGAGGACTGGTTTGTGAGTTTGTTTGTTGGTTTGATTTAACGTCCAGTTAACCATTAGAGGTTCTCACCAGACTTACATAAGGTTCTCTTTACACCACATGGGTGGTGATCGAATCTATGTGATGAATTCAGATAGAGATCCCACCCCTACACATTTACCGAGGTGAGAGTTCTTTTACTTCCCACACCACATAGACATGGTATGAGAAGGATGGCCTTTGATTTAGCAGTAAATCTACCACTGCTGGGGGTGGGACTCGAAGGTTTGTGAGTACTGGAGAGTGAGTGCTGGTAAATAAGGACTGGTGAGTGAGTACCAGTGAGTGAGTGCTGGTGAGTGAGGACTAATTAATAAGTACTAATGATTGAGTGATGGTGAGTGAGGACTGGTGAGTGAGAACTAGTGAATGAGTACTGTTGAATGAGGACTGTTGAGTGAGAACTGTTGATTGAGGACTGGTGAGTGAGTACTGGTGGGTACTTATGAGAGAGGACTTGAGGATGAGTGTTGGTTAATTAGTACTGACGAGTGAGGACTGGTGAGTGAGTACTGTTGAGTGAGGACTGTTGAGTGAGAACTGTTGAGTGAGTACTGGTTAGTCCTCAGTGGTGAATGAAGATTAGTGATTGAGGACTTGTAAGGACTAGTGAGTGAGTAATGAGTGAGTACTGGTGAGTAAGGACTGGGGAGTGAGTAATGTTGAGTTAGGACTGTTAAATGAGAACTTTTGAGTGAATACTGTTGAAAGAAGACTGTTGAATGAGGATTGGTGAGTGAGGACTGTTAAATGAGTTCTGGTGCATGATGACTGGTGAGTGAGCACTGTTGGATGAGGACTGTTGAGTGACAACTGTTGAGTGAGTACTGTTAAATGAGGACTGTTGAGTGAGAAGTGTTGAGTGAGGACTAGTGAGTTAGGACTTATGGATAAGGACTGGAGAGTGAGAACGTGAGAGTGAATACTGTTTAGTGAGGACTGTTGAGTGGGAACTGATGAGTGAGGACTGGTGAGTGAGTACTGGAGAGTGAGTGCTGGTGAGTGAGGACTAATTAGTGAGCACTTGTGAGTGAGTGCTGGTGAGTGTTGACTGGTGAGTGAAAACTGAAGAGTGAGGACTGGTGAGTGAGACCTGGTGAGTGGTGACTATTGAGTGAGTACTGGGAGTGAGTGCTGGTGAGTAAGGACTGGTGAGTGAGTACTAGTGAGTGAGTACTTGTAAGTGAGGACTGGTGAGTGAGAACTTTAGAATGATTATTGGTGAGAGAGGACTGGTAAGTGAAAACTGGTGAGTGAGAACTGGAGAGTGAGGACTAGTGAGCGAGTACCGGTTAGGAAGGACTGGTGAGCGAGTTATGGTGAGTGTGTGTTTGTGTAACGACGGAAGCTTACCGTGCAGACGTGAGAACTCGAAGTGCAGAGATTCGGCCAGTGGGCCTCCAACGCCTACAAGGAGTATATACAGACTGATACAGCTCGAGCCGTAGGCTCCTCCTTAGAACGGGCCATTTCTAAATAATCTAAACAACGGACTCAATTCACTTTAATACTTTTTCTTTTTACAACAATTATTATTTCATACCCCACCACCACTCCCATACATTCCATCTCATTACTGGCATTCTTGGCGTTTTATACTTTATCAAATACTACATATATTAATATCAACATTTTACCTACTATATGTACCTCTTACCAATGTATTAATTCACTCAAGCACCTCTTATGTTATTCAACTTATTCAATATTACCTTACTACAAACAAATTATATTCTATGTCATCATAATTCTTAAACATTGTATTGATTTATATTATTTCATATTTATGTTATTATCATTCATTAATCATAATATTAATAAATGTTATTATTCCCAAGTTTTCCTTGACATTTTCCCTGTCATTAGCTCAGCAGTGACTCCTCATTCAACAGTACTCACTAAACAGTTGTCACTCAACAGTCCTTACCCAACAGTACTCACTCACCAGTCCTAATTCACCAGTCCTCACTTACCAGCACTAACTCTCCAGTCCTCACTCACCAGTACTCACTCACTAGTAGTCGTTCACTAGTCCTCACTCACCACTGAGGACTCACCAGTACTCACTCAACAGTTCTCACTCAACAGTCCTCACTCAACAGTACTCACTCAACAGTCCTCACTCAACAGTTCTCACTCAACAGTCCTCACTCAACAGTACTCACTCACTTGTCCTCACTCAGCAACACTCACATATTCGTACTCACTCACCAGGGGGTCGTTGCTCCTGGAAAGCGTTGCTCCAGTAATATCGGATCGTACCGTGTAGTATCGCTATTTTCACGTTCTATCGCTATATTTTAAAACACCGCATTTTCAGTGTCATAGGTTACAGGTTCATTGGGGTTTTAATTGGATATAGATAGCGACATAGTTATGATGCGATCCGCAAAATATCTGGAGCAACACTTTCGACCTCGGATCGCTATTTTGCGATCCGCAAAACGTGGAGCAACGACCCCCAGGCTCGGCCCCTACGGTTTTTATGGCCACTGCCCACTGTTTTGCGATATATGTGGCGGGCATGGGTCGCCTCAAGCCGTGAAACACCAGTAGAGGGTCGACATCGTTGCACTGGGGGTTCCGCGCGACCGTGGCCGTGCACGGGCACATTCCTGGGTCTGAGGCCGGGAGTATAGTCCTGAGTTCCTGCTAGTGGTATTTATGCACGTTTTTCGCATGTTTGATGCGGAGCCGTAGGGCCCCATCCTGATGGGTGGCGTCGCATGCTCTGACGGAAGGTGGTGCCACCTCTGATCGACGCAGGGCACTGTAGAACAGAAGTAGTATAGCCGTGGTGACCATCAGCTCATCGTCAGTTTTAGGGAGGGCCTCCAGGGCTCGTCTGAGTGTAGCTACGGGTATAGGGGGGCGCTCTCGGGGTCTGTACGGCGTGGTCCTCTCGATGCCCTTGAGTGTCATGGTGAGCCATGCGGTCAGGGCCGGTGTGAGTGCCCACCCGGTTTAGATGTCGACGGACTGTTGCGATGTGGTTCTTTACCGTGGCCAGTGAGGTCTCATCGCTCGCCAGGTATTCGGCGAATGCCGAGATTGTCTGTGGGCGTGGCCGTAGGTGTCGGTCCCCCACCCGGTGGCAGAATGCAATGTAGGTCTGGACCGAGCACCGATGTGCTCGTATCGTTCCAGGGGCGCGGGAGGCCTGTTGCCGTGCTGCCGCCCTCTCCTGTAGATATTGGAATGCCGGATCTGGAGAGAATAAGTGGACAAACAGAGCTCAGGAAGGTAGTACATGGGTCAATGAGTGTCAGGCCGTGGCGGCGAACATCATTACATGCATCTAAGCATGAGCTAAGGTTGTCTGGTACGATATTATCTACTCCAGGTACATGTACATATGAAATGTCGCAATAGATTTAATTCCAGTGCCATTCATCTCAGAATACCTTACATATTACCAGAATGAAAATCGAAATTAATCCAAGTGGTGGAAGTAGGTCAAATTAGCATAAATCCAATATGGCCACCCCAAATATATGAAACTCCATAATTCTGGTTTGAATTGAGATAGAAACATGATTTAAAATGCTTAACATATGTTTTCTGGGGTGGGGAATCCATACAAATCACAAGTGAAATCATATCTCTTTAATAAATTAGCATAAATTCAATATGGCTGCCCGAATTCTATGAAATACTATAATTTGGGTTTGAATGAAGATATAAACATGATTTAAAATGCAAAACATATGTTTTCTGGGGTGGGGAATTCATATAAAAAACGAGAGAAGACCTAAAAACAGAGTACATCAGTGTAGATCCAATATGGCTGCTTGAGTTGGCTAATTTAAGTTTGAAAAAATATGTTTAAAAAAGCTAAACAGCTGTTTTCTTAGCTGAGAAACACATATATATCACACCAGGGAAGTCCTATCTTTCTAGTAAACAGGTGTAGCAATGAAATGTCCAATATGGCTGCTTTGTATCCAATGATTTTCATAGCGATGCCACAAAAACAATGCCAACACTGGCTAAGGAACAGGATACATTTGATTTTTCAGAAGCAAGGGGACAATCGAATCCAAAATATAAGTTGTACTATTAGAGATAATCATATCTGCAAGGGATTAATTGGTTTTCAATTTTTCTTCTGAATTGAGAGAAAACTGCAACAAAAAACTTTGTTTCCTTTTTTTGTGTTACAATAACTGAAAATAACATTCAATGATTATGGTTCTTACAAAGAAAACAGTGATGCAGACCCTCCGGTATTTTGACCCATTTGCTATGCCATGATGCTTGGATGCATTCCCAGGCCGGACACAATTTGCGGGCGGTAGACCCGAGGCAGGAAATGGTACACCAACACGCACCGCCAGCACCTGCAAAAAAGGGTTACGGTGCGCCCCGCGAGTGATCAGAGCGCACCCCCAAACAGGATGCTCACGTGCACGCACCCCCAAGCCCGGGGTCGCCGCGTACACAGCACATGAGATCACACAGGACGTGCCCCAGGATGCTTACGTAACGCCCCCCAATAAACCGTGGGCCAGGACGTGGGCACAGGTGGTGAGCGGGCCCGGACCGGATACGGGCTCAACGGCTGCGCCCCTCCGGGGCACGCAGACCGGGCAGGGCAAGACAAGTGACGTCAGCCCCCACGTGACGGGGAGCGCATGTGGACCCGAAAACAACAATAACACAAACACCACGTGGCGAGCGGCCACGCCGGTGGGCGTCGCCCTCCAGCACGTGAGGGGTGTTAGTGTTACCGCGCCCCATCGAGTACAACAGAATAACGCTCCGGACTTCGACACACTAAAGGAAGTGTGCCGCACCGGAGTTGTTCCCCCCGGAGTCCGGACAGATCTGGAGGCCCTCCTCCATCACCGCCGTGCAGAATGTCCGTCTCTTCACGACGACGCGCCCGCAGCACACGGGCATATCTACAAGGCCGTTCGGGCGTCGGGGCTGCCAAACGCCATGTGCGCCAAGATCACGCTGCCCACCGACCTGAATCTACGGGCATGGGAGGCGTATCTGACGCGTATGGAGGGTAAGGCCGAGCTCCTCGGATTCATCCGGTACGGCTTTCCCCTCTGCTACCTCGGGCCGGCCACCGATACCAGGGACATACCGAATCATCCTAGCGCCACTGCTTACCCTGTTGAGGTGAGCGATTTTGTGAAAAAGGAGCTAGGGTTCTCAAACCTCCTCGGGCCGTTCTCGGAGGCGCAATTCGGCCCGTGGTGCCACGTTTCCCCCCTCATGTCGCGGGAGAAGCGGGATTCCCGAGCGCGGAGAGTTATCACAGATATGACTTTCCCTAAGGAGCGGAGCGTTAATGCGTACATAATGAAAAACGCAGTGTACGGCGAGGAGAGGGAGCACAAGTCTCCCTACGGTCGACGGCTTCGTCTCCCGCCTGGTGGCCTCGGGGACCGGGAGCTACATGGCGACCATCGACATCTCGAGGGCGTACAAGAATTTCCGCTGCGACCCCCTCGACTGGCCGCTGCTGTGTTTCTCCTGGGACGGCGGGTATTTCTGCGATACGGCGATGCCGTTTGGTGCCCGCGCGTCGTCCTATCACATGCAGTGCGTCGCTGACACCATAGTGGAGATTCTTGCCCGGAGGGGTGTCGAGGCCGCCATGTACCTCGACGACCTCGTACGGACATACTCTAAAATTTCTCCTTTTTGGCCTTCATTGCTCGCCGTCCCGTATACTCCACGAGTAACGGACCGAGCCGTACGAGGACAACTACGGGTTATTTGAACGAACAGACAGAGTGAGAAAAATGCCGAAGACACGGGCGACGCCGGGCCCCTCGCAAGCACAGGAGGGGGACCAGGTCTCCGACTCGACCGTGAGGGCCAGTGAGGACCAGGTGGAATCCGTATCCCAGGCGGGAAGCGTGAGGTCCACGAGGGCGACGGCCGTAGAGACAAGCCTCGCACAAATGAGAGCTGATATCAACGGCGTGGTGAAAGCCGTCGCAGAACTCACCAGGGCGCGGTCCCCGGACCGAGGTTCCAGGGCGCCCACGGCCTGGTCGGCAGCCGCACGGAGGACAGAGGACTGGGCCGAGGACCAGGCCTCCCGGGTACTCCCGCAGCCGAGACAGCTCAGAGAACGCTACGCCCCGGACGCCTACGTACAACGGGAGCTGGACCAGGAGACGATAAGACACGACCGTACGGCCGGTAAGCTTTATTCTGACATCAATATTGCTCGCCTTACATCAAAGCCGTACATGTTCTTAGACCGAGAGGGAGTGTACACTCTCTCTCAGAAGTTGGAGTTGAGAGGGAGTTTGGGACCGATGGAGTACGTCAGCGCCTTCATTGGGCTCTTAAGCGACCACCGAGCCATGGCCCCGGGGGACCGGGACCACATGTTTAAACATCTGCACCAAGTCTCGGTCGACGCACAGTCACGCCCGTGGGCCAGGGTACGTAGGTGGTTGCAGTATGTGTTTGACCAGGTCGAGACGGGCCGACTCGCGTGGAGTGATTATAGCCTGATCCAAGAAGAACGAGTGCGACTGGCCATGACGACCGGGACCACCCAGGCTAGACCGGACGCGGGGAAAGGAGGCTCAAAGGATCTGCCATGCCTGCAGTATAACTCGGACCGGGGGTGCCACCACCGGAGCAGCCACGAGGACGGGCCGGTAAAATGGTTACACATCTGCTCGTACTGCGATTCCGTTGGGAAGCAGTGCGGGCATTCGCTCCACGCGTGTAACCGCAAGCTAGGGTACACGATGGGCTACGATGCACAGCCGGCTCCTCCTGCGGCCCCCTGCCAGGCGGGACCGGCCGGATACACCCCCCAGGCCGGACAGACGCTGCGGGCGGTAGACCCGAGGCAGGAAATGGTACACCAACACACACCGCCAGCACCTGCAAAAAAGGGTTACGGTGCGCCCCGCGAGTGATCGGAGCGCACCCCCAAACAGGATGCTCACGTGCACGCACCCCCGAGCCCAGGGTCGCCGCGTACACAGCACATGAGATCACACAGGACGTGCCCCCGGATGCTTACGTAACGCCCCCCAATAAACCGCGGGCCAGGACATGGGCACAGGTGGTGAGCGGGCCCGGACCGGATACGGGCTCAACGGCTGCGTCCCCCCGGGGCACGCAGACCGGGCAGGGCAAGACAAGTGACGTCAGCCCCCACGTGACGGGGAGCGCATGTGGACCCGAAAACAATAATAACACAAACACCACGTGGCGAGCGGCCACGCCGGTGGACGTCGCCCTCCAGCACGTGAGGGGTGTTAGTGTTACCGCGCCCCATCGAGTACAACAGAATAACACTCCGGACTTCGACACACTAAAGGAAGTGTGCCGCACCGGAGTTGTTCCCCCCGGAGTCCGGACAGATCCGGAGGCCCTCCTCCATCACCGCCGTGCAGAATGTCCGTCTCTTCACGACGACGCGCCCGCGGCGCACGGGCATATCTACAAGGCCGTTCGGGCGATGGGGCTGCCAAACGCCACCGATACCAGGGACATACCAAATTATCCTAGCGCCACTGCTTACCCTGTTGAGGTGAGCGATTTTGTGAAAAAGGAGCTAGGGTTCTCAAACCTCCTCGGGCCGTTCTCGGAGGCGCCGTTCGGCCCGTGGTGCCACGTTTCCCCCCTCATGTCACGGGAGAAGCGGGATTCCCGAGCGCGGAGAGTTATCACAGATATGACTTTCCCTAAGGAGCGGAGCGTTAATGCGTACATAATGAAAAACGCAGTGTACAGCGAGGAGAGGGAGCACAGTCTCCCTACGGTCGACGGCTTCGTCTCCCGCCTGGTGGCCTCGGGGACCGGGAGCTACATGGCGACCATCGACATCTCGAGGGCGTACAAGAATTTCCGCTGCGACCCCCTCGACTGGCCGCTGCTGTGTTTCTCCTGGGACGGCGGGTATTTCTGCGATACGGCGATGCCGTTTGGTGCCCGCGCGTCGTCCTATCACATGCAGTGCGTCGCCGACACCATAGTGGAGATTCTTGCCCGGAGGGGTGTCGAGGCCGCCATGTACCTCGACGACCTCATTATTCTCTCCCCCAGCAAAGAGAAAGCAGCCTCGGACTTCGCCGCAGCCCGCAGTCTACTCAAGGAACTAGGCCTCCCCGAGGCCCGCGAGAAAGCGCAGGAGCCCATTCAGACTGTACGATGGCTGGGGATACAGATCGATGCAGCCGAGATGACACTTACGATCCCCGAGGACAAGCTGGAGGAGGTCCGACAGCACGTCACGGCCGTGGCCCGCAAACGACCTCTGACAAAGAGGCAACTACAGTCCATCCTTGGGCGAATACTCCACGTCTCCCGATGCGCCCGACTGGTGAATTAGGACTGTTGAGTAAGTATTGTTGAGTGAGGACTGTTGAGTGACAACTGTTGAGTGAGTACTGTTGAATGAGGACTGTTGAGTGAGAAGTGTTGAGTGAGGACTAGTGAGTTAGGACTTATGGATAAGGACTGGAGAGTGAGAACTTGAGAGTGAGTACTGTTTAGTGAGGACTGTTGAGTGGGAACTGATGAGTGATGACTGGTGAGTGAGTACTGGAGAGTGAGTGCTGGTGAGTGAGGACTAATTAGTGAGCACTTGTGAGTGAGTGCTGGTGAGTGTTGACTGGTGAGTGAAAACTGAAGAGTGAGGACTGGTGAGTGAGACCTGGTGAGTGGTGACTATTGAGTGAGTACTGGGAGTGAGTGCTGGTGAGTAAGGACTGGTGAGTGAGTACTAGTGAGTGAGTACTTGTAAGTGAGGACTGGTGAGTGAGAACTTTAGAATGATTATTGGTGAGAGAGGACTGGTAAGTGAAAACTGGTGAGTGAGAACTGGAGAGTGAGGACTAGTGAGCGAGTACCGGTTAGGAAGGACTGGTGAGCGAGTTATGGTGAGTGTGTGTTTGTGTAACGACTGGTTTGTGTAACGACGGAAGCTTACCGTGCAGACGTGAGAACTCGAAGTGCAGAGATTCGGCCACTGGGCTTCCAACGCCTACAAGGAGTATATACAGACTGATACAGCTCGAGCCGTAGGCTCCTCCTTAGAACGGGCCATTTCTAAATAATCTAAACAACGGACTCAATTCACTTTAATACTTTTTCTTTTTACAACAATTATTATTTCATACCCCACCACCACTCCCATACATTCCATCTCATTACTGGCATTCTATTTTATCAAATACTACATATATTAATATCAACATTTTACCTACTATATGTACCTCTTACCAATGTATTAATTCACTCAAACACCTCTTATGTTATTCAACTTATTCAATATTACCTTACTACAAACAAATTATATTCTATGTCATCATAATTCTTAAACATTGTATTAATTTATATTACTTCATATTTATGTTATTATCATTCATTAATCATAATATTAATAAATGTTATTATTGCCAAGTTTTCCTTGTCATTTTCCCTGTCACTAGCTCAGCAGTGACTCCTCATTCAACAGTACTCACTAAACAGTTGTCACTCAACAGTCCTTACCCAACAGTACTCACTCACCAGTCCTAATTCACCAGTCCTCACTCACCAGCACTAACTCTCCAGTCCTCACTCACCAGTACTCACTCACTAGTAGTCGTTCACTAGTCCTCACTCACCACTGAGGACTCACCAGTACTCACTCAACAGTTCTCACTCACATGCTTACTCAACAGTACTCACTCAACTGTCCTCACTCAACAGTTCTCACTCAACAGTCCTCACTCAACAGTACTCACTCACTTGTCCTCACTCAGCAACACTCACATATTCGTACTCACTCACCAGGCTCGGCCCCTACGGTTTTTATGGCCACTGCCCACTGTTTTGCGATATATGTGGCGGGCATGGGTCGCCTCGAGCCGTGAAACACCAGTAGAGGGTCGACATCGTTGCACTGGGGGTTCCGCACGACCGTGGCCGTGCACGGGCACATTCCTGGGTCTGAGGCCGGGCATCTCGGATTCAGCCGCACGTTTACGATTGCGGCCGGCATCAGGGGGATTAGGGACATGTGGTACGGGGGAATTGGAGGGGATTAAGGGTGTGGGGGTGTCAGATCGAGGAGAAGGGGCTGGCAATGACGCCAGGGAGTTGGGGCCCACAGGTGGCAGAGGGGGGAGGTCGACGGAGCGGGCCGCGTTGGTGGAGTAATCGGGGCTGGGGGATTAGCATCAACAGCTGGCACGCTGGGGTTGGGTATCAAGGCAAGGGGTAACTGGACGCGCATCTGGGGTGGCCGGCCGCGTGGCCGTGGTGTGGGTGGAGGCATCGCAGTCACGGGTCGCGCCCGCTGAGCTCGGGTGAGGCGGGGGCGTAAGCCCTCCCAGTCGAGTCCCGGCTCGGCTGCCTTGACATGACTGCGATTAACCGTCCGCCGTTTGTTTGTCGGGCCCACCACGTGCACCACGTTGCCGGATGCCCGCGTCACGAGGTATCCGGGGTCCCAGCGTGGGTCCAGCGGGCCGGGCTCGTGGACCCGCAGGAATACTTTTGTGCCAGGTTCTAGGGGGAGAGCGTTGGCTTGTTTGCTTAGGCGATTGACGTTAGCCTGCCGCGCTACCTCCGCGTTGTGGGCAGCCTCCTTCAAAGCGCGCAAGTGCTCGTCCGCACGGAGGGCGAGGCGGGCCGACGAATCGCCTAGCGGGCGATTTCTGAGGTGGGAGAAGAGGGGAGGAGGGCAACGACCAAAAAGGAGGTAGTAGGGGGAAAAGCCTGTGACGTCACCGCGGGTCGTCTGGTGGGCGAGAAGTACATCCCCGAGGTGGTCCTCCCACTCACAAGCATGGGCGTTTACCACCTTACGCAACATATCCTTTAGGGTACAGTGAAAACGCTCTACATGTCCGTTTGCTTGTGGGTGGTAGGGGGTGGTATGTCGCACCTCGGTCCCGAGCTGTCGCAGGTAGCCCTCCACTGTCGCGTTTTTGAACTCCAATCCATTGTCCGTTAACACGACAGAGGGGGGACCGTAGCGGGGGATGTACTGCCAGGATAGGGACAAATAAATTGACTCAGCTGTCTTATCCTTCAGGGGGAAACAATCAACATAGCCAGTGGCATGGTCTATGATTGATAATAAGTAGCGGGCGCCGCTGTGACTCATGGGGAGGGGGCCGGTCAGATCCATTGCGACGACTTCTCCCGGGTTTTCTGCCACAGGCATGGGGGCTGGGGTTGGGCGTTCTGCACGGACGCGATTTGCTCCGCAGGGGGTGCATCGTGTGAGAACGGAGAATACCTGTCGCTTCATACCTGGCCCTTTAAAATGGTTGTGAAGCCGTCGCAACGTTTTCCTCATTCCTTGGTGGCAGACCTGTAGATGGGCGGTCTGGATTAAGTTGGCGCGAATTTCCGACGGGGGGACTAGGCGCGGGTAAGCCGCGAGGCCCGAGGGCGGTTCGAGGGTAAAGAGGAGGCCATTGCTGACCAAATAATCCTCCTGTTCCTCGAGACCGTACCGGAACTCAGGCATCGCTGCCTGCCGCGCTTTCACATCCGCCTCCGTTAACCCGTACGCTTCCCACGGCAACTCTCGCTCCTCCTGGACCGTGGCGATCTGTGTGACCTCTAGCGGCAGCTTGACCGGAGAATCCGACCGGAGGCGCGATAGCCTATCCACCCACACATTTTTGGCTCCGGCAAAGTAAACGATGGGTGAGGCGTATTCCGCAAGGAGCACCGCCCACCGTTGTACTCGCGTGTTCTTCATTTCGGCCAAAAATAAGCTTTTGAGGGGTTTGTGATCGCACAGAATCTGGAAGGTCGCACCGTACAAATACGCCCGTAAGCGCGAAGACTATCACGTAGGCCTCCTTTTCGATGACAGGGTATCGGCGTTGCACCTCCGTGAACTGACGTGCAAGAAAGTGCACGGGTCGCTCAATACCCTGGTCATCCTCCTGTACCAAGATGGCGCCGAGGCAATAGTTCGAGGCATCGGTGTATAATTTGTATGGGCGACCGGGGTCCGGGTATGCAAGGGTCACCGTGTTGACGAGGGCATCGCGCAACTTTTGCCACGCGGCCTGGCACTCCTGATCCCAATGGAAGAGGGCGTACTTCTTAGTCAGTGCGACGAGGGGTCGGACAATATCGGCATATCTGGGTATGAGCTGCAGATATGCCGACCCTAGCAGCCGTCGCACCGCCTTTACATCCTCGGGTGGCACCATGTCACGAATGGCTTCCACTTTGTCGAGACTCCGGCCGCGCTGACCACGTATCCGAGGAGTTTCACACGGTCGACCCCGAAGTGGCACTTCGATTCCTTGACCACGAGGCCGTAGGAACGAAGGGCCTCGAGGACGGTCGCGATATGGTGGTGGTGTTCTTCCTCGGTCCAGCTGTAGATTACCAGGTCGTCGAGATAGACCATAACGAACTTACGCAACGGGACGATTACCTTATTCATAAGCCTCTGGAAGGCAGCTGGCGCATTGCACAAGCCAAACTGCATCCGCTTGAATTCGAAAAGGCCCCGATGCGTCGCTACGGCCGTCTTCTCGACGCTGTTGGTACCTGCCAGTATCCGGACTTTAGATCCAGGGTCGAGAACACTCTCGCACCTCCTAGATTATCAACAATGTCCTGGATACGAGGCAGGGGGTACGCATCGCGACGAGTAACTGCGTTCAGTCCCCGGTAGTCCACACAAAACCGGACCGAGCCGTCCTTTTTAGGGACGAGGGTGAGGGGCGAGGCCCAGGGGGAGGAACTGGGCTCGATTATGCCTTCCGCGAGCATCTTGTCCAGCTCGCGATCGACGACCTCGCGCTTGGCGAGGGGAAGTCTGTACGGCCGTTGATTAATGGGCGGGTGATCGTCCGTATCGATCTTCATGTAGACCTCTGTGGTGTACCGGAGGGGGCGGCCGGAGATCGGGAACACATCGGGGTATTGCCGCTTCCAGTACTCGGCCTCATATACCAGCTGATCGCTGTGTCCCTCGCGTCGCACCGACCGTCGCACCGCATGGCGACGAACACAGAGGATTACCGACTTATTAGGGGAAGCATAGTCCACAATCGTGTGAGTAGCCTCCAACGCGTCACCCCCTAATAAAAGATCGTGGGACATATCACCCACCACATTGAAGTCGCACGGTCGCCCGTACAGCTTGAGATTTACCGCCTCGCGGACGGAGATACCGTGGCCGGTGAGAGACTTCAGTCGCGCAGGGGGTCGTTCACTTTTACCCACCGCTCCCACCTGTCGCAAGGCATCCGCCGTGGGGACAGACACGAGGGAACAACACGCACCCGAGTCGACAAGGGCCTGCAATGCCACGCCTCGAAGCTCGAGGTCAATGCAAGGCCGTCGGTCGGATGCGCGTTTTAGTTTCCCTGCGTCGCAGCGGCCACCACCTGGTCCTGGTCGTGTTGTAGCGACCGCGCCGCGTCTCTTGAGGCCTTAAGACTGGGGGATCCGGCCATGCAGTGCCCTCGCTGATTGCATGCGTAGTAGATGATGTCGCTGAGGGGCGTCAACCGGCGGCCCGAGCCGCGCTGTCCTGGGGCGACGGCTGCTACGGCAGAGGCGACAGCTGGGGCCGGCTGGGATGGGAGTGTCGCAGGCACGAACAGCGGCTGGGGGGCGGGGGCGGCCGTGCGGGTCGGCGCGAACACAATCGTGGACTGGGGTGGCGCCGCTGCCGGCGCCACGGCCACGACCGTGTGCCCTTTATTGCCCTTTTTCACCTTTATCTCTCCCTGCAGCGTTTTCATGGCTTGTTGAAGCTCCTCCATTTGCCACTGAAGGGTGGTAGGCGCCGGAGTATTGACGTGACGGGCGGCCATCGACCTCGAGCCGACCGCGCCCACCTCCATGGCCTCCTCCGTCCGTATATCCTCGGAGTGCGCCTCCTTCTCCACGGCTTTTGCAAGGGCGTCCACCCGCGCGAGTGCCTCCGCGATGCTGGTAGGGGTGTTGAGATTTAAGTCCCAACGCAGGGGGCCTCGCGACAGGGTGCTGACGAACTGTCGCATCGTCGAGCATAGTACAAAAGGCGAGGCGAGTTCCTGGGAGGAGTATGCCTTTTTGGCCGCCAACCAGAAGTGCTGGGCGTACTCGGGGGTGGTCTCGTGGGAGGTCTGAGAGAAGTGACCCAGGGCTGCCCGGAGACTCTCCATCTCTTCCATGCCGAGGAGGGTTGAGGTCACTTTTCTCTCGACGGCATCGAAGTCGCTGATGCCGTCCTCAAAACAATCGAAGATGATCGATTTGAGTCGTCCCGTCGCGTAGCCCATTGCCTCCGCGACAAGTTCCTCATCCGGAGCCTTTGAGACAAACCGCGCCTGTCGCACATCGTCCAACCAGGTGCGCAGGACGGCCTTATCCTGGCCGTCGACCGTCGGTAGCGACTTGAGAAGCCTCGTCAATTTCTTGACCGAGGCTAGCTCGTGCGTCTCGGGCCGCGACCGGCGAGTGGACTCGGCGATGGCCGCGCGGGCCTCCGCGAGCTGTTGCCTGTCTTCAGCGATATCAAGGGCGTGTTGCTGCTACTGCCTCGCGAACTCATGGCGCAGTCGCTGCTCTAGCTCGTACATGGCTACGTCCTTCACCTCCTTACACGTCTGTGCAAGGTACTGCTTCCACAGCTTACCCAGCAACTCCGCGTTAGCGACCGAAAAATCTTGCGGAATCGTTCCAGCCTGCTTTCCGCCGTTAATCTACACCTAAAAATCCTCGGGCAACACGGTAGGTTGAGCCATCCTCACCAACTGCGTATACAACTACACACGTTATTTACGGCAGTTATTCTCTATGGCACAACCGTTGCGATCTCCAGATGCGACAGCCGCTGGTCCGCTCGGTATGACTGACGCTAATACAGAGCTACTGGGTATTTTCACTCCCACATCAATGGTCACTGCATATCATAGAAAAAGACACTTCCCTTTTCTCGTTCACTCTCATAGAGCCGGTCCTCCCGTGGTCATCGGTAACTCGACCGGCAATCCGTCCTCGAATCAGAACAACACTAAAATCGTCTCGTCGTGGTCACCAATGTAAAGTTTCTAGGCTATACCATTAGCGGTTCTGCTCCTAGCGGTCTATATACGTAGAAAAGAGGTTTGAAGTCAACGCATAGATGATGTAGGTAACAGAATCCAGGTAAGACTGAATGCTCTGGGTTTTATTCGCTTCTCTTATATAGCTGTGGAGACGCCTTTGTCTCCAGGTGGGGGACGCTTATACGGGCGGCCGCGTTAGGCGCCAATTAGCGTCACCTTTGTACCAGCGAGCGCGTCCGCATCTCCAGGAAGTTGGGTTAGCAAACAACCGCCGGCCTAAGCCGGGTTCAAAGTGCGGATTATAGTTACAACAGGAAAGACCAATTAACCTGGCCAATGTTGGCCATCTTGGATTTGGAGGAAAGAATTTAGAATAGATTTACTATATATCATGTTTATGTTCACGCTTCATACTTACCCATATCTGCTATTTTTGTTTCCTGCTTACCTATTACCCTATCCATATATATAATGCATTATCAAGATTATTTTACACGAGAAATGCTGTCTGTCCATCTACTAGTTGCTGGTCGTAAGTCCCTGTGAATGCAACTGTGTTAGCAACAACCACCGTGTCCCACACCATTGTTCCCACTACCTCTCCCGGGGATCCATAACTAGGATGACACTGTCTGTGTAATATTAATGTGATCCTACCTCCTCCCCCATAAAAGACATGCGTACGAGCCCATAGTTAACCAGATATTGCTGTTTATTATATAATGATTAATCCTTATACACTGTATCTGTCGATATTGAACCATGTATTGTTGTCTATCAGACCCTGAAAATAGGTTGAGAGCCGAGTGAAAGAAATATGATTGGTTGTCTATTGAAAACTATGGGACTCCCATATAGCTAGTCCTCTGGCACTTACAAGAATACCTAACTCTGCCTGTATAGATGCATAACTGGGACCTGACATACCAGTCTTACTATACTAACGATGTTCTATGACTATTACCAACATTGACCCCACAGTCAGATGCTGTAGTTCCACTATTTTTGACTGGTGCACGTGTTTAAAATATATCAGCAGACCAAGAATTACCATTATACGATTACTGTATATGCCTCATTTCATGTACACACATATTGGCAAATGCAGCGGGACAGAGCGGAAGAACGGCTTTTATTATATATATATATTATAATTAATAATGCTGCTTTTCAACGCAAAAATACCACAAAGTTAGAATTATCGACTGCAGATCTTTACAAGGGGATTTATATTAATGTTTATGCAGTGCAGTGAACATGGTATTTAAGCTGAGATGAAAACATGAAAACCTCTAAATATCATTGTGCCATAATTGGGAGTTAATCGAAGCAACTGACAATAATTCACAGAAGCACCACCTATCGATGAACACTAGAACTATGCAATGCTATCTGGACATCTCTGGCAAAATTTGAGCACCACAACTAGTCAGAAACAACCTTCAGAGATTTAACCCACCCACCCACACTACTACTTAATGTTTAAAGAAGGACAAGTGAAAAATCATAGGATTCCTTATGCCCCATGCTGCAAGCATTTTCATGTTCAACTTGTAAAAATTATCATCCATGATATTATTCACATCGATAAATTTGAAATTGTCTCCAAACCTGCTTCCGATTTGATTACAGCTGTATGGTATGATGAGGGGTTGGGGAGTTAGCTCAGTGGTGGAGGCATTGGATTTGTAATACCCAAGGTTTGAGGACTGTTGGGGTTCAAGTCTCACTACAGCCACTCTTCTCTGTCACCTCCAGCAGTGGTGACTTTACAAATATATCAAAGGCCAATCGTTCTACATAATGTTCCCGTAGCTGGAAAGTCTATGTCTGCCATCATATACTGCTGTATCATTTTTTAAAAGGCCACTATGATATATAGAGATATCCCACCTAAGAAAACATATATATTATCAATTTAAATCATGTTTATATCTTTATTCAAACTCAGATTAGGGTATTTTGTAGAACTCAAGCAGCCATATTGGATTTACACTAATGTACTTTGTGGATAGGTTTTTTTGGTTATTTATATGAATTCCCCACCCCAGAAAAAATTTGTTTAGCATTTTGAATCATGTTTATATCCTTATTCAAGCCCAAATTATGGTATTTCATAGAATTCAGGCAGCCATATTGAATTTACGCTAATTTATTCAAGAGATATGTTTTCACTTGTGATTGGTATGGATTCCCCACCCCAGAAAACATATGTTAAGCATTTTAAATCATGTTTCTACCTCAATTCAAACCAGAATTATGGAGTTTCATATATTTGGGGTGGCCATATTGGATTTTGGCTAATTTGACCTACTTCCACCACTTGGATTAATTTCGATTTTCATTCTGGTAATATGAAAGGTATTCTGAGGTGATTGCCACTGGAATTGAATCTATTGCTTTTTGTGGCCGGTTTGGCCCTTTTTTTGCTTATTTTGACTGGACTAAATGTCTGTAGGGTGATCACAACGTTAGCGGCTTCCAATTCGGTGATATTTGCCACCCCGTCTGCGACTGGCGTAACCTGACCGGCGTAAGCCCAGCGTTCATCGTTACCTCCGATACCGCTGAGGCAGGCGTCCACCCAGATGGAGTGTGTGGGGGTGGGGGCCGGAATGAGCGCGACCCCATTCCAGGCGTTTTGAAAATTCACCAAACCAACTGAGGTCTGCCCTGACCTCAGCATTAATGTTGATATACCTCATTCTCAGACTTCGGAGTGTTTTGAGTAGTCCGGAGATAAAAGGTCGAGCAGGGCGAATGCATTTAGATACATGGACTAGTTTACCCACCTTTCCTGGCGACCGAGCGATGTTTCAGAACTGCCCCGACCGATCTCCGGATCTCCTCCAGTTTTTCCAGGGGTATGGACAGCGTCCTCGTTTCGGCGTTGATGTTAATGCCCGGTCCCTGGCACTTGCTAACTTCTGCAGCGTCCTCGACCGAGCGTTTTCTGGAGGGAGAAAGAACGATTGATGAGTGAGGATTGGTGAGTGAGTACTGTTGAGTAAGGACTGTTGAGTGAGAACTGTTGAGTGAGAACTGTTGAATGAGGACTGTTGAATGAGGACTGTTGAGTAAAGACAGGTGAGTTAGGAATGGTGGGTTAGGACTGGTCAGTGAGAACTTGAGAGTGAGTGCTGGTGAGTGAGGACAAGTAAGTGAGTACAGTTTAGTGAGGACTGTTGAGTGAGAACTGTTAAGTGAGGACTAGTGAGTGATGACTGTTGAGTGAGTACTGGTAAGTGAGAACTGATGAGGGAGGACTGGTAAGTGAGTACTGGAGAGTGAGTGCTGGTATATGAGGACTGGTGAGTGAGAACTTGAGAATGATTATTGGTGAGAGAGGACTGGTAAGTGAAAACTGGTGAGTGAGAACTGGAGAGTGAGTGTTGGTGAGTGAGGACTAGTGAGTAAGTACTGGTTAGGAAGGACCGTTGAGTTAGGACTTGAGAGTGAGTGCTAATGAATGAGGACTGGTGAGGGAGGACTGGTAAGTGAGTACCGGTGAGTGAGGACTCGTGAGTGAGTAATGGTGAGTGAGAACTGGTGAATGAGGACTGTTGAGTGAGAACTGTTGAGTGAGTACTGTTGAATGAGGACTGTTGAGTGAGAACTGTTGAGTGAGGACAGGTGAATCAGGACTGGTGGGAACTTGAAAGTGTGTGCTGGTGAGTAAGAACTGGTGAGTAAGGACTAGTGAGTGAGTGAGTGAGTGAGTACTGTTGAGTGAGGACCTTTGAGTAAGAACTGTTGAGTGAGGACTCATGAGTGATCACTGGTGAGTGAGTGCTGGTGAATGAGGACTGGTGAGTGAGTATGAGTGAGTGAGGACTAGTCAGTGAGTACTGGTAAATGAGAACTGGTGTCTGAGAAGTGGAGAGTGAGTACTAGTGAGTGAAGTGTTGAGTGAGGACTTGCGAATGAGTACTATTGAGTTAGGACTGTTGAGTCAGAACCGTTGTTTGAATACTGCTGAATGAGGACTTTTTAGTGAGGACTGGTGAGTGAGGACTGGAGAGTGAGTACTGGTGAGTGAGGACTGGTGAGTGAGAATTGATGGGTACTACTGTGTGAGGACTGGAGAGTGAGTGCTTGTGAGAAAGAAATGGAGAGTGAGTGCTGATGAGTGAGGACTGGTGAGTAACGACCTGTGAGGGAAAACTGGTGAGTGAGTACTGGTGAGTGAGTACTGGTGTGTGAGTACTAGTGAGTAAGGGCTGGTGAATAAAGACTGGTGAGTCAGTACTAGTGAATGAGGACTGCTTTGTGAGTACTGGTGAGTGAGAACTGGAGTGAGTTCTGATGAGTGAGGACTGTTGAGTGAGTACTGATGAGTGAGTAATAGTGAATGAGTACGAATAAGTGAGAACTGGTGAGTGAGGACTGTTGAGTGAGGACTGGTGAGTGAGTACTGTTGAGTTAGAACTGTTGTGTTAGAACTGTTGATTGAGAACTGTTGAATGAGTGAGGACTGTTGATTGAGGACTATTGAGTGAGTACTGTTGAGTGAGGCGGGTGAGTGAGAACTGATGGGAACTTATAAGTTAGATCTCGAGAGTGAGTGCTGGTGAATGAGGACTGGTGACGGAGGACTGGTAAGTGAGTACCGGTGAGTGAGGACAAGTGAGTGAGTGCTGGTGAGTGAGGACTGGTGAGTGTGTACGAGTGAGTGAGTATTGTTGAGTGAGGACTGTTGAGTGAAAACTTGTGAGTGAGAACTGGTGAGTGAGGACTGGTGAGTGAGGACTCTTAAGTGAGTGCTGTTGAGTGAGGACTGGTGAGCGAGTACTGGTGAGTGAGTAATTGTGATTGAAGACTCGTGAGTGAGGACTATTGAGTGAGGACTCTTAAGTGAGTGCTGTTGAGTGAGGACTGGTGAGTGAGTACTGTTGAGTTAGGACTGTTGTGTGAGGAATGGTAAGTGAGTACCGGTGAGTGAGGACTGGTGAGTGAGTACTGGTGGGTGTGGATTTGTGAGTGAGTACTTGCGAGTGAGTGCTGGTGAGTGAGGACTGTTGAGTGTGTACTGTTGAATGAGGACTGTTGAGTGAGAACTGTTGATTGAGGACTGTTGATTGAGGACTGGTGAGTGAGTACTGGTGAGTGAGAACTGTTGAATGAGGACTGGTGAGTGAGTACTAGTTGGTGAGGACTGGTGAGTGAGGACTGGTGAGTTAGTACTGTTGACTGAGTGCTGGTGAGTGATGACTGGTGAGTGAGTACTATTGAGTGAGTAAGGACCGACCATTGTGGTACACCCTTTGTTACTGGTCTTGGTGTTGACTTTACCCCTTTCAATCTGGTTGTCTTTCGCCTATTCTGGAAGTATGAGACAAAAAGACTAATCACTACAACTTCTAGTTGGGTTTAACCTACCTACACTTCATTGTTTGTATACAACTACGTTGGACAGCTTTTTCTGGGTAATATTACTTAATTTAGTTTAGTTGTTCTATACTTAATCAACAAGATTAGTAGGTAACCTCAGTTAAGACATACCTCCACAACCAATTCACATTCTTCATTCCGGGCACAATTTTTTATATAGATTTACTATATTTGAGTGAATAAATTTGGGTACACAAAACATAAACAAAAAAAAACACAGCAAATATGTGGTGGACCGGTGACCATTATCAGGGACATTTTATAACATAGAGAAACCGGGAATCGGTGGGGGACACAAACATAGATATTGACATACACAATCAGTTGTCCGTCACATTCATCTTAATAAACGCTCAAAGATTTCAGCTAAGTCTAGGTCTCTTAACACCCCTTTAAATGAGTCTCTGTTCTTTATATGCTGGGTTTCACTGGTGAGCCTATCCCATAATTTAACTCCGTGGCATAACGGGGAGTGGAGAAAATGATCAGTTCTGGGTCTCTTTATTTTTAGCACAATCTTATCTGCACTTCTCGTTGCTGTACTAAATTCTGTTACTAAGTGATTCGGGTCTGTCGCCCACCAATGTATCATTGCCAACAGATGACGAAATCTATGCACTGCTAGATTCTCGATTCCTGCACGTTTAAGCAGGGCTTCAACTTGAATATGATCCTGGGGTTTGATCCTAAAACAACAGCGTAGAGCACTGTTCAACAACACTTGGAGGCTACGTCTTTAAGAGTCGTTCAGCACAACTGTCATGAAGTCACCATATTCCAGCTTGGATAAAATCATAGATTTGGTTAACGCTACAGAGGTATTCACATCCAGAAGATATCTTAATTTCCTTAGTTTAAATATTTTCTCTGACACTGACTGGTATAGTTCATCATAGTACTGTTTGAAGGATAGGCCCTCTTCAATGGTAATTCCAAGATGGTTATAACTGCCAACCACACCAAGTTGCCGACCGTCCACCATACAGGCATTTGGGTATGTCATCACTTTTTTCTTAGTAGGTGAGCACCACATTAACTTGGACTTAGCGACATTTATCAACAGCTTATTTGAGGTGAGCCAGCTGCAGAATCGATTCAGGTCATCCTGCAACAGATCTCTAACCACCTCTGGGTTCCTTCCACTTACAACCAGAACCATGTCATCTGCATACAAGATGATTATCTGGATACAAGACAATATCATTTAAATAGAAAATAAAAACAATCAGTCCAAGGACCGACCCTTGTGGTACACCCTTTGTAACTGCTCTCGGTGTTGACTTTACCCCTTTCAATCTGGTTGTCTGTTGCCTATTCTGGAAGTATGAGATAAAAAGATTAATCACTCTTGCACTTGCGGCTAGATCGCCCAACTTTTTTAGGAGTAGATGATGTTCAACACAGTCAAAAGCCTTTTGTAGGCCCACAAACAGGCATAAGGTGGTCATTTGTCTATCCCTAGACTCAAAGAGAAAAGAGACAAGATCAAAAATGGCCTGTCCAGTAGATCTCCCAGGAAGAAAGCCATACTGTCTCTGGTCAAAGGCTTCCAGATGGAAACACTGTGGTACGAGCTGAGCATATAGTTCGTATTCAAGTAGTTTAGACATGACTAGGAGATTTGATATCTGTCCACAGCCTTCTTTCTTTCAAGCTCCAAAGTTTGAGTGATATTTATGTCCAGCAACACAACTTTCTCATTTTCATTTTCGTTTTGGTCACCCTCACATTTTTTAAGATAATGGTCCACATCCCCAAGTTGTATTGCTGCTGTCGTTAATAGTTCAGCAACTGTGGCATAATAGTCATTTAGAAATTTAGGCAGCTTTTCATCACACACAAGATTAGAGTCATTGTTGAATATCTGGTACACAGCATCATCTATCTTGGGCTTCCAAATATGACTTACTTCTTTCCAAAACATTTTTGGGTTAACTGCATTTTTCGTTAATGTTTCTTTAATGAAAGTTGATTTAACTTTCCTAATACCATTATTTATTTCACGGGATAGCCTTCTACATTTATTTCGTAAGTTATTATTACCTGGCTTAAAACATTTTGGTATTAGGGGGGGGGGGGGGGGTCGGTAAACTGACACAATAAGCATTTTTTATGATTTGGTTTGCAGAACTCACACGTTAAAACCTCGATATGTTTAGTGGCATAGGATAATTCATCGATTACTTCCAGATAGGGTACATGTTTTATGTTAACATACATATTTAGGCCGCCACCTTGTTTCGCCAAGTTAGCTGGACGATCTAATCTAATGTGTGACATACCTTGGATATGTAATAAGTCTTTATCATACTTTTGGGTCAACCAAGATTCTGTGACCACCAAGATATCTATTCCTGAGAACATTATCTTCACTTGATCAAGCTTCTTGTACAAGCTTCTAGTATTAATATTCAGGAAAGTTAGACCCTTCATAGCAACGATTTCATTCGGGAGATAATAATAATTCTTTATTATGAATTTTCAAAACACAAAAGTACAACATTCGGTCCTTTGATGATTCATACTTTATTTGGGTAATCAACCTTAAATTCACATCTTTACTTTGGTGGTCGTCATAGTTCTGGGTATTTTCATAGTTGCCACTTATTTCTGGGTAATAAACCTCTGTGATAGGCAATTGTAGTTCATCATTTTTTGGGTAATTAACCTCATTATATACACCATTATTTATATGGCGCTCAATCATTTCATCATAACCCGGCACATATTGACCATACCAAAAGCAACAACACAGAGTCCAATCCATGCTTAGATGGAGCAGAAATAACAGTCCAATCCTATCATCATCACAACTATTACCCATTCATGTATATACAAATTAGTATTCCCGAATTAGTGCCTGTGAGTGAGTACTGGTGAGGGAGGACTCGTGAGTAAAAACTTGTGACGGAGTACTGGTGAGTGAGGACTGGTGACTGAGTAATGGTGAGGGAGTACTGGTCAGTGAGGACTGGTGAGTGAGGACTGGTGAGTGAGAACTGAGAGTGAGTGCTGGTGAGTGAGTACTGGTCAGTGACGACTGGTGAGTGAGTACGAGTGAGTGAGTGCTGGTGAGTGAATAAAAGTGAGTGAGTACTAGTGAGTGAGTACTAATGAGTGAGGACTGGTGAGTGAATAGTGTTTAGTGAGTGCTGGTAAGTAATTACTGGTGAGGGAGTACTAGTGAGTGAGTACTGGTGAGTGAGGACTGGTAAGTTAGCAATAGTGAGTGAGTACTGGTGAGCGAGGACTGGTGAGTGAGAACTGGAGAGTGAGTACTGGTGAGTGAGGACTGGTGAGTGAGAACTGGAGAGTGAGTACCGGCGAGTGAGGACTGGTCAGTGAGGACTGGTCAGTGAGGACTAGTGAGTGAGTACTGTTCAATGAGAGCTGGTGAGTGAGAACTGGTGAGTGAGTTCTGTTGAGTTAGGACTGTTGTGTTAAGACTGTTGATTAAGAACTGTTGAATGAGGACTGTTGAGTGAGGAATGGTGAGTGAGGACTGTTGAGTGAGTACTGGTGAATGAAGACTGGTGAGTGAGAACTTGTGGAGACTAATAAGTGAAGACTTGAGATTGTGCTGGTGAGCGAGTACGGTACTTGTGAGGGAGGACTGGTGTGTGAGGACTAGTTAGTGTGTGTGAGTGAGTGCTATTGAGTGCAGACTGGTGAGTGAGTACTGTCGTATGAGGACCGTTGAGTGAGTACAAGTGAGTGAGACCTGGTGAGCGAGGACTGGTGAGTGAGTGCTGGTGATTGAGGACTGGTGAGTGAGGACTGTTAAGTGAGTGCTGGTGAGTGAAGACTGGTGTAAGCACTAGTGAGTGAGTACGGTTGAATGAGGACTGTTGAGCCAGAACTGGAGAGTAAGTGCTGGTGAGTGAGCACTGGAGAGTGAGGACTGGTTGGTACTTATGAGTGAGTGGTGGTGAGTGAATACTGGTGAGGGAGGACTGGTGAGAGAGTGCTTCCAAGTGAGGACTGGTGAGTGAGAACGAGTGACTGAGTGCCGATGAGTGAGTGCTGGTGAGTGATTACTGGTGAGGGATGACTGGTCAGTGAGGACTGGTGAGTATGAACTGTAGAATGAGTGCTGGCGAGTGAGGACTGGTGAGTGAGTACTGGTGAGTGAGGACTGGTGAGTGACTATTAGTGAGTGAGTACTGGTGAGTGAGGACTGGTGAGTGAGAAATGGTGAGTGAGTGCTGGTGAGTGAGGACTGGTGAGTGAGGACTGGTGAGTGAGGACTGGTGGGTGAGTCCTGTTGAGTGAGGACTGTTGAGTGAGGACTGGTGAGAGCAGGCTGGTGAGTGAGAACTGGTGGGTACTAATGAGGGAGAACTGGAGAGTTAGGACTGGTGAGTGTGGACTAGTGAGTGAGTACTGTTGAGTGAAGACTGTTGAGTGAGAACTGTTGAGTGAGTGCTGGTGAGTGAGGACTGGTGAGTGAGTGCTGGTGAGTGAGGACTGGAGAGTGAGTGCTGGTGAGTGAGTGCTGGTGAGTGAGTGCTGGTGAGTACAAGTGAGTGAGCACCAGTGAGTGAGTACTGTTTAATGAGAACTGTTGAGTGAGAACTGGGGAGCGAGTGCTGCCGAGTGAGAACTGGAGAATGGGGGCTGGGGGGGTGTTGCATAAACCGGGAACGAACGATAAAACCATAACGAAAGTGTATAACGAACGTTAGTGATGCATAAAGAACGAATTGTAATGTCATATACCAACAACGAACGTTAACCTTCAAAACGCAAAAAAATTGAGGTGCATAAAAACCTTTCCTTGTCTTATCGTACGTTGTGGTTTCGTTGTTAACTCCCCGGCCTGGTTAGATCCCCGGCCTGGCACCCGGCCCGGCGGCACCCGGCCCGGCGACACCCGGCCCAGCCGCACCCGGCCCGGCCCGGCCCCCGATCCCCGGTTTGGTTTGATTCCCGGCCCGGTTTGATCCCCGTTTATTTTCACAAAATGTTTTCACCCGGCCCGCCTGCACCCGCCCGCCCGCCCACACCCGCCCGCCCGCCCGCACCCAGCCCGGTCCGGCCCGGTTTGATCCCCGGCCCAGTTTGACCCCCGGCCCAGTTTGACCCCCTGCCCGGTTTGACCCCCGGCCCAGCCGCACCCGGCCCGGCCCGGTTTGAGCCCCGGCCCGGCCCGGCCGCACATGGCCCGGCCACACCCGGTTTGATCAGCGGCCCGGCTTGATCAGCGGCCCGGTTTGATCAGCGGCCCGGTTTGATCACCGGTCCGGTTTGATCACTGGTCCGGTTTGCTCCCCGGCCCGGCCCGGCCCGCACCCGGCCCGGGTGAATGTGTTTGTACTGGGTAGAAGAAGGAGGAGGAGGAGATTGACATGTAGACTCTTTTCTGTACGGCATAGAGACACAGGGACAATGCAGGTCAACTTTTTTCAACACTTAAGGACGACCTTATGGACTGCCAATGCTGTCTTAGCCAACAGTCTTAAATATTATTAGACGATAACCCTTGAACGAGGTATAGAAAAGGGTCTTCATGTACGATCCTAGATTATGAAACTGCCCCCTCGATACCTCCACCTCAACAGCCTCTCAGATTTCTACTTGTCAAACTAGGGGGCGGCCCGGCTCGGGTGCGGCCCTGCTCGGGTGCGGCCCGGCTCGGGTGCGGCCCGGCTCGGGTGCGGCCCGGCTCGGTAGGAGCCTAAGAGATAGGCCTAAGTCTTACCTTTCTAACGACGTTTTGTTTATAAAAATCGTCCTGTTATTCATGACACAACAGCTATTTCCCTAAAAGTTGTTTTGGGGACATCTCCTGATATGTGAGTCATTGGCGGTGTTTCCCGGGAATTCCCAGGTTTCCCCGGGATCCTCCGGGTACTCTGCCCACTTTTTACTTTTATCGTTCGTTGTTACTTTCGTTGTGTCCATATACGAACGATAACACAACGATGTGTTTTGTGCAACACGAGGAAAAAAGTTACGTTGTATTTTCGTTGTACATTCGTTCTTTACCAAAATTTATTGTATTTTCGTTCCAGGTTTATGCAATGACCCCCAGGTGATTGAGGACTGGTGAGTAAGGACTGGTGAGTGATTACTGTTGAGTGATTACTGTTGAGTGAGAACTGTAGAATGAATATTGTTGAATGAGGACTGTTGAGTGAGAACTGATGAGTGAGGACTGGAGAGTGAGTGCTGGTGAGTGAGTACTGGTTAGGAAGGAGTTTTGAGTGGGAAAATCTTTTTTTATGATTCTACTCGTGATTTGTATTGATTCTTCACCTCAGAAAACATATATGTCTAGCATTTTAAATCATGTTTCTACCTCAATTCAAACCAGAATAATGGAATATCATAAATTCATTGTGGCCATATTGGATTTATGTTAATTTGATCTACTTCCACCTCTTTGATTAATTTCGTTTTTCACTCTGGCAATATATATAGGGTATGTAAAGTATTGGGACAGGGCCGGGTACACTGGCTATATAGGGTATTCTTAGATGCTTTTTGTTGCCGGTCAAACCTTATTTCGACTGGACTATTGGTGAATTCATCTGTGTTAGTGTCGCCTAAACTCCATAATCTATCAGACTACAGTTGTCAGAGATGTCTCACCTTGTCTGGTCCTGTATTTCAGTGTAAATCCATCCTCAGAAGAACATGTAAACTTGATCGACTCCATCGTGTTTTTCCGCGATGTTCGCCTATTTCACAATAGGTGGCGTGCATGGTAATAGTTCGCGTTGCGCTCGCTAGGTGCCCGATGTTGTTTGGGGGACTATTTCCAGTATTCTCCTGCAGGAGTTTACGGGCCTCTGAATACTCACACCCAATGATATTCCTATGGAGACTCCGTATTAGGTGGTTAATAAATGGGCTTATTGTACATGTGCAGAACATCCCTAATGCTAGTATGCCAATCACCAATTTTGTTTTCATAAAATCCAACTTGTTTATAGGGAATCTGTTAAGATATCATAGTGAAATTACCATAATGTTTCAAGCAAGTCATTAATCCAATAAACAAAATCCTCTTTGTGAGGCTTATGCACACTCTTACTGGAACAAAAATTAATGTTTATACGTAATTCATCACAGTTCTGGTGTTCCGGGCTCCACACATATATTCATGATAACTATGTTTCGGTTAACAGCTTATAAATCTATTCTTAGACACTAATGAACTGCATATGATCTGCTAAATGAATTTAGCTAAAAATCACTAATCACCTTTCAAATTGGATACATTGGGAAAGGGGAGCCACATTACTTTGTATTACTATATATACCCATGCCGTATACATAAATATGCACCGTTTCGTCATATAACGTAAAATTACTGTACGGACCAGTGGTCCATACAGGGAAATACGGACTACCTTCCCATACACGTTTATTGAAATATTGGTTGTTAAGACAAATGAAATTAATAATAAAAAATTAAATTCGGGTATTAATATAGTATATAGAACGACCTACCATGCTTGTACAAGCTATAAAACTCGGTAATAATTCATGGTTTGTACGGAACTTGGCGTAAATTATCATCTCATTTTGTAGTTTGTACAGCATGGTCAGGACGTTCTTTATATGTATTCATGCTTTTTTTTATTCGAACTACATAATCACCACACACACTTTGAAAATCATTGGGGTTTTCTCTGATAATCTCCTCTACAACAGAGTAGAAGCTGTCCACAATCCTTTCACATTCTTCCACTTCTCTGGTTTCTTTTAGGACACACAGGTAGGTGTTTGATGTGGTTTTCACCATATTCACCATCTTTCTGACAAAGCTCTTGGTAGCTAATTCATCTGTAAAGTAAAGGAATAGAACTAAATGTAAACAACTGTTTATAATCCACTATAAATATTATACGATTTACTATATCTTAGTGAATAATAATGTCAACTATGTTGAATATGATAATATTATCGTAAAACTGGATGAGGTTTAATCTTGTCCACCGTATTCCACGACTGGAGTTTGGCAAAGTGACTTCATGAGGCGAAGCCGAGTGAAGTCCGGAGCCAAAACTTCAGGAGTGGAATGCGATGGACAAGATTAAAACAAATCAGGTTTTGATTTTATCCTACCCTATCTCCTCGATTTTGGAATATTACGTGATAACAATGCTGTATGCCACTAGTGGCATATAAAACTCTGTATGCCAGTCAGCGTGGCATACGGAAACCCAATGTTAAGCCTATGGGATTTTATATTAGGGGTAGGATAAATACATATAATGATAGTGAAATACAAGATGGGCTGCGAGGTTCGGGCGTATCAGAGTATTTATTAAGACACCAGTCACCTTTGAAAAGAAAAAGTCTCAGGTGTATGGGGCAGAGGTATGGTGGTAGTGTCTCACATGGCCGTGGTGGATCCACTAGTACGACACAGTACGTTGGTTACCGCTAGGTGCCGCTAGTTTACATTTATAGTAAAATACACCGTGGTTATATTTGATCCATAAACTGTTGGCACATTCTTCTATATCTACATTTTGTTCTGACACTTTCTGTGAGATCATAGTCTATGACTCCATGCATGAACATATCTAATAGAGAAATAGTTTGTATGACTTGCACTATGTTAGATGAAGTTTAAAAGCCTAAATTCTATCTCTTAATCTAAAACTGCACTCTTGTGATATTCATGGACAAGAACTTAAAAGGCATATCTTACAATTCACAGTGGCGCCACCTGGTGATTTTTAAATAATGTCAATTATCAGTCAAAACTGGTTTCTTGGGATTCATTCTAATTCTACATGAGCAAATTTAACATTTTGTCCAGTTTATCCAATCTTAATTAGTAAAAGACCAATTTATATTTGCTTGATTTACATAGGAAATATACTGAAAAGTATGGTTTTCTTCAATTCTTTCAAAAACAAGGACACTGACCTATGGTTTATAAAACCTAGATAAGTGGTACTACGTTCTGTGAAAGATTGAGGAAAATGACACGGGTTTTATTATGTGAAAAAATACTTGTTAGAATTTCTCTATATCTATGTAAAATTATCATAATATTGATCTTTAAATCAAAAACTGGCACTGTGACCCCAACTTTTTAAATTAGATATGTGTTCCACAACACTTGGAGATCATCATATTAAATTTTCAGAAAATTGACATGGGTTTTGATTTTCAAGCCAAATTGTCCGCTATGCCTTTAGATATCATAAAGTGTGTATGAACTGACTTCCTGATCCACCAGCATCCTCCCATTCAGCAACAAGCCTGTCCTTGGATTGGTAATGTTCTACACTCATCAGCTGTAGACCACACTTGACGACAGGAAGATCTGGCTCTCTTTCAAAAGGAAAACGGACCTCCTCCTCCGAGCGATGTATGTAGAAATCAAAAGACATCATCTTGAATTCTTCCTTGAAGATGAAGAAAGTTGTACAGGAAAAATGTTATCTTTTTTATAAATTATTATGTAATAAAGCCTGAAATAAAGTTGAATAGTGAAACTCAAAGATGGCAATGTTTTTCTTTTGCTGCAAATGTTTAATGTTGTTCCTGTCCAGGTATGTGTTTGATATGTTCAAGACTAGTGAAATTGATGTTCTTCAATTTAGTTTGCCAAAACAGCGTTATGAAGTCCAACTCAACTAAGGAAAGATGATCAGCCGTTCATATTAAAATCTACCCTGACTTTGCAGACTGTAGGAGAAATATGATGGGAACATAAACACAATATTAACTGGTTTCAGATACAAGCGGCAGTAATCTCCGAGGACCAGACGCGTAGTAATCTCCGAGCGATAGGGAGGTGATTACGAAGAGTCTAGTCCGAAGATTACGACTATCCTTAATCTCCTACTTGTAAATTACACAAGTCCAATGCGTTTTCTATGGAGTGGTTGATAGATATCAAGATCGGCAGCATGCGTGTATTAGCTCGAATTTCACTCACTAGGAGCCCGATGACGTTTTGGGAACTATTTCCAGTAATCTCCTGATTTTAGAATCAGGAGATTACGGGCCTCGGTAATCTCCCGGTTGCAAATTACTCCCACCCAATGCTATTCCTATGGAGACTTTGTGTTCGGTGGTTAATAAAGATAAAAGAACTTTTTAACATTACTTTAAACACTGACTCTCGTACAATTTCTGGAATAATTGTTATAAAAAGGCAATATCAAACATTCCATTAATAAATAGATATCATATGATCTGTAACTAATTACAGTATAAATGATGAACAACCTATTGGGGAATTGGAACATAACTTTGGCCGATTGTTATGACAACAATTACTATATCTATCATTCTACATATATATCATAGATACACCAACTAGGAGTAAATAGTATTTACTATATACCCATGCCGTATATACTGTAAATACGCACCATTTTGGCATATAACGTAAAAATACTGTACGGACCACTGGTCCGTACACTAAAATACGGACCACCTTGCCATACACGTTTAATAAGATATTGGTTGTTAAGCTAAATGAAATTAATTTGATTTTTTAAATCCGGGTATATAGTAAATGGGTATATAGTAAATATATAACGTCCAACCATGCTTGTACAAGCCACAGAACTCGATGATAATTTACCGTTTGAATGGAACTCGGCGTAAACGCCTCGGTCCGTACACACCGTAAATTAGCATCTCATTCTGTGACTTGTACAGCATGGTCAGGACTTTCTATATAAGTACATCATTGATGAATGAGCGTGCAATTATAAATAGATAACAATTGAAAGGTTTTGGTTACATCCAGTCTATGGATCGTTTGTGTAACCCACTTGAACCCAGTCAACTTGCCATTTAGACAGCTTCCTGAGTCTGGGATCCAAACATATATGAAGCACCAGTGGGTCTTGATGTATTTCAGTATTGAGTTATTGGTCAATGAACCAGGGTCAAACCTTTTAGAGAAAAAAATCCTTGATTTTCAGTTAAAATATTAGATAATTGAAGTTTATACTTACCTCAGATATCATTCCTTCAGTAAGTAGATGCTGAAGAGCCAAAAGTTTTGCTTTCTTGTTGACAAAGCGTTTCTTCTTATACTCCTCACTTGAGACAGTTACTAACAGCTGGCCTCCTGGTATAATATTTATAGGTTAATTACATTATGTTTTGTTTACATGGCTGATCCTTCATTAAATGCCAGTCATCAGTGTAACAGCATGAACAAATTATAAATTGTCTGAGTTGTAAAATTGCAAGATTATCTTCTTATTTCATTTGAGTAACTAGAAAATCTGATTTTAGTCTTCGTGAAAAAGTATCATTAAGAAACATCACAATTATAATTAAAATTATTCATGCTATGCAATTAAGTTGGTATAGTCTCAGGTGTGGAAGGTTGATGAAATATATGGTAAACCAAAACAATTAGGTGGAATGAACAAACTTAAAATCAACAGAGTGACAGTTCAATTTTGTCCATTCCTGTCTTAGATGACCATAGAATATTACAGAACAAAAGAAGAAACCCACAAAACGAGTTCCCAATGTTGAGACCCAATGTTAGTGTTTAGAGTGAATGACTAATGTCGAATATTAGCTTTTCAAAGATGAATCATGATAATGATTATTATTTAAGTAGTTTATCCTTTATGCTACACCATAAACAAACCTAATATAGTCAGTTGGCAAATAAGTTCAAAAATGGGGCACCTTAGAGAAAAAAACCCATAAAACACTTTTTTTCGTGATTTTAGGTAATTAGGGGCGTTTCAGAAATCCCCATAACCTAGTCAGAAATAGACCTATAAAATGTTGCAATATCAATTTTATCAAGTTTTCCCATAACCTAGTCAGAAATAGACCTATGAAATGTTGCACTACCAAGTTTTCAGGGTAGTGCCGTTGGCAAATTCTATGTGTTAATTTTCAGCTCCTCTTATTTAGAAAATATAAGATTTAGATTTAAGAACTACAACTAGGTAAGGTCAGAAGGTACAGTAGGATGTCACGGTGGGTGCACATGGTCACGGAGGAGTGCACAGGGTGACTTGTGAGTAACGCATCCCACCTGCCATTAAGGTTGGGCATCTATGACTTTATGACCCATGACCACTCAGCCCTAAACCCAGATCGGTAGGTTTGGGTATGACGGAATTGTCCTAGTTCCGGTGCATAGCTGAGGGTGATTGTACCTGATATATTTTTGTGGACTTTTAAATTCATATTCCTAGAAAATCTATATCATTGCTAGCTGTAGTATTATTTGTCATACTATATTTTTCCATTAGCCTAGTGGGCACTATCTTGATGTAGCCATAAGAAATCATTATGACCTATACCCATATCAGGTAGTTATATTTTAGAGGTTTACTTATAGTAAATAATTATTTTCAATGACTACTATGGCAGGATTGACTGATATTTTGGAGTCACAATATTTTTAGTTTGCAGATACAAATTATTTGTGTATCAATATTCAAGCCACATTCTGCTATTTACTATCTACATGACTGCTATAATTCAGGAATCTCTATAGATGAATATCTTGTAAATCTAGAGGATTACCTTCTCCATGAATATTTATTTCAGTAAAATTATAAGCATTATCAAACCAGGTGGCACGTCACTGGCCCCATCCCTTTTCCTAGTAGGACCCGATTGTGACAGGAAGTGAGAGACATCCGTTAGTAGGGAAGATCATTTGGAAGCTTAGGATAGGGGGGTGTATTGATGAAGTATGTTTTACTGATGTTTTTGACCTGTATAACTGCATGATTATAATTTACTCTTTTTGTACTCTTATATACCAACTGCATGATGTCTTTATATTTGTTTATCTATCCATATTATCTTATTATGTATTATTTCTGTATGGTGTTCTCTCCCAGACAATAAATGTACACTCCACCAAGTAAGACCCTTGGGCGTGATGCCCTTTGGGAAGTGTCAAGTTCCGGCGGAGCTATGACAGGTGTGGAGCGTGTCGTGGGTTGAAAAGGGGCTTACCCTGCGGGGGAGGCTAACAGTATATAAAATGACGGTAACTCTGATTAAAGACAGAATCCCCTCTGGGCCTGAAATGACTACACCTGTGTTGGACTTCGCTTATTTACGGTTCTGACAGTAGACGGCCTGAACTCAGTCTACTCTACCCCCTCTGAGATGAGGTATGGCGGGACAGGGTGTTTCCAAGTTGCTATGGTCAGTTGCCATGGAGATATGGTGTCAAGAAATCATCAAACCTCAGATTCAGACACAATTAAGGTCATCTCTCCCATTCCATTAGATATAACATGACAAATATTATCATTGTTGGTTCTTTGAACAGTTTTTAGGACAATTACCCAAAACACCAGATTATTTTTAGCTTTGGCCTGGGAAATCTAGGACTGATAAAACCATATAACCCACTGACGCCCTGTCTGCGACGTTTCTGTTTAGACTAACAAGAAAGGGGCATTCATTGAATGCCTATGAGGGGTTATATGAATGTAGCTGGCACTATTTTCATAGTAGCTCTTGCTGCTTAAGGATAAGTTATTGATGATTAAATTCTTTTATCCATGCATGTGGCATATGATGTACACCATGTTATGTGCTGTGGTACATGACATAGTTGTATACAATCCCTCCATGATAAATCTAGAAATATTCAAAGAGAAAGAGGAATACCTGATTTCAATTCTTTGGCACGAGACAGAAGAAACTGTGTCCAATCCCTTTGTCCAATCTGCCTCGTCAGAGTTCTCAGTTTCTCAGCAGTAGCAAAGGTTCCTTTGTCAGGCCTGGGTACATAAGAAAGAGATTAGTTGGTACCTACAGGTAAGATGTGTTGTATGACCTATCGCTAATTGTCATCTTTCGGAATTTCGGAAAAAGGCCGCTACTGCCCTTGTGAGCAATTACATAATCATCTGACAAACTGTAAACATATTACAAATGCAAATAGTAAATGTAAAGTATGAATTGAGTATGAACATCACCTCTCAGAGAGCCAGTGACTAGCACTAAAACAAACTGCCAGATCCACTGATTCACTTGGCATGACCTGCTTATGGAAGCTCTTTTTTGAAGTCAGTCTGAGGATATTATCCTTTTCATCGAAGCATTCTGTGAAATAAAGAGAAAGATACTTCACCAGTGACGTAAACCATTGCGTGTGATGGCAAGAGTTTCGCTTAGTGAAATTGATAAAAGAGTATATAATTCATGAATTCTGTTGTGATATGTTAAGTAATGCAGGGACATGTATATAACTTAAAACTTTAATTCTGAGGGGTGTACTAAAATATGTAATAAGAAAATAGCTCTTACCATGAACATTTTGTAACAGAGATCCAAAATTATTGTTTGGAAGATCATTGAAGACCCAACGTAATGTAAGTCCCCTTCCATGGAAAACATCTAAATAATCTAAAGATCCAGAATATATAACATGCTGGTCAGTCAGATATATCACATATATTTATGTATATTTATAGATTACACTCCTATGAATAAACAAAACGACCATCGTGTCAGGCTACCTCACTTCTATCCTAATTGCTAGGTTATTATCTAGGAGTATCTAAGGTCACCACTGCATCTTAATTATATAAATATTCTAATGATAGTTGAGCATTGATAATCAATCTGCCTTGATATTGCTATGGGTAATGCCATTATCAATATTTAGCTTCTAGTTTTTAGTTACCCAGTGTTGTAATCTGTAAAGCTGGGATGTAATTCAGGGTGTATTAAATAACAAATTCTAAACAAATGAATGAAAAATAAACATAAAACAATACATGGACTGTCTGTGGTGTAGCAGCTCTATGCCTATTGATAGTACCGATGCAGTGCATCACAATACCCACGATCTCGGCTCGTCTCTGCTCATATATTGTTTCCTGGCCCTCTCCAAAGTACCTTCAAAGCCTTCACCCCCCTCCCCGTGCTGCTCACCGCTAACCTGTAAGCGGGTCTCTTACCCCAGGTGCGAAACTCAATGGTGTTAAAACCCACTATAAGACACTTGGTTAACAATTTTTTCGTTCCGTTGAAGTCCTTTGACGGACATCGTATACATAGTTGGAAATCTTTTTTCTCTCTATTCGTGGTCGCAACGCGTTTAGTGTCAGAAGTGCTACAGCTAAGCCTCGTGATTTCACAAATACCACTATAAGACACTTGCCTAGGGCCGCTAGAGACGTCGTGATTATCACTCTATCGACAAACCTGGCCCTGGGCAGTGTTTGGGCAGTACAAACAGACACCATAAACACGGATCTCAGATAATCTGGACTGTTTTTGATAAGATGTCCCTCCAAACTGCCCCTTTTTTTTCTTTCTTTTTAATGCTTTTTATTCGCCCCCTAAGCGAGGTTTTGAAGCATTTCTGTACCAAAAACTGTCCCCTAAAGCAGGGTGTCCCCTTAAGCGGGGTGACCCCTTAAGCAGGGTGACCCCTTAAGCGGGGTTATAATAAACTCTTAATAGAGGGGAAAATTTCCGTTCCGAGCAAATTACTTCCTTAAGCGGGGTTTCCCCTTAAGCGGGGTGTCCCGAATCAGGGTTTTACTGTACATGCATACATGCATGTGTATTTTTGGATTAACCGGGGGAATATTGAATTTCTAATTTCATATAAAACAAATCAAATATTCTTTAAAGGAAAATCCTTAGATACATTTCCAAACTTGACCTGCCCATTACTTAGTAAAGATACTCATATGTAATACCAATGGAAGTATGCAAGCCACTGCCTGTTGTGAAGGCCTAAAGAAATTGGGTGTGGGCTACTCCAAATATGGTTTCACTGACAATGTTATTGGCCCTATATAACTATTTCCCACAGACAGCAGTGAGATTGAGTAGATCGATAATAATGTATTGAATGTTGTGTTGTTGCCTTTTCTAAGTTATCTACTAAGAGTTAAATGAGGGTCAATCAATGGAAATGTAATAAAATAAATAGACAATATATTGACTTGAAAATAGATCAAAGACATTCTACTGAAGGAAATCCAAAGGCAGTTTCACAAATATACACTCAGGAAGGGAAACAGATTGACAGACCTACCTCTACAGGCTTTAATTGCTGGTAGAGAATTACCACCATCTGCTGCTCCATAGTCACAAACTGTGAAGGAATTATCAATAGTGGTATCCACATCACCTAAGGAGAAAGGAACATTTTTGTTAGCATTCAGACTAGTTTATGATTGTGCTGCTACTCAGATTAGACATTTCCCCTCCTTTGTGAGGCAATAGGCAGTATTCCTATATTTAACAAAGCCAGTAAAATATTAGGAAATAATAACTTCTGAGACATATCCTGTATCCTTTTGGTGGTCTTACCACATCTTACAGCACATTAGAAACATATATATTTGATGCAGGGAGATAAACATCTTCCCATATAGAATACTCAAAATTTGGAGTATATTGCATATAAACATATACATTGATACCTAGCCTCCAAATCTGGTGATCCATTCATTAACAGAATATTATATATGGATTTTCTCCTTCTTTCTTTGGCTCTCTTTATTCATTATAGGGGTCATACATGTCTTCATCCATCAACAATGTTTTGTTTTGGTAATTGACTCTTATCAATTTCTATAGATGGGCATCTTTTTTCATTACTCAACTTATTGCATTACCTAGAACCCTTTTAAGGGTGGGAAGTAGGTCCTTGATGACATGTGCCTGCACACATGCATTCTTTGTATACCCTTCCTTATGGTGCACATACTGAGGAAATGCCTTCTCCATGTTTGGGTATCTGATGGAAGATAAAGGAAATGTTTGATTAATACTTGAAAAGTCAAGAAACCTTTGGTAACTCTTTATTTTTATGCTATCTATTATAAAATGGCAAACCACGGTCATCTGATCTATGTCAGATTATAAAGCAGATGTTGTGTGAAAAGGTTTGAAAGTAAGATCTGGAGTTATTTCATTCTTGCAGCTATTATAGTAGTACTTACACAATGGTGCAGATTTATAGTTTAAATTTATTACATAAATATGGTAGGATCTACAGCAGTTTATATTCTCAATGGACATGAAGCGAGCACCCAGCTTTCCTTTCTCCAGTCATCTGCCTCTCTGTCAGCCTACGTCTCTGTCTGTCTTCCTGGCACTACCCCTGTCTGTATGCCTTGTGTCTGACTCTCTATCAGTATCTCTCTGTCTCTGTCCCTGTCTGTCAGTATGTTTGTCTTACTATATATTTGTCTCTGTCCATGTGAAAATCATGTATATCTGATTATTTATCTTTCCCTTTGTCTTTGTCTCTGTTAGTATATCTGACTCTCTGTGTCTGTCTTAATCTGTCTAGTTGTGTATGTGCATCCTTCAACTGTCTGTCATCTCTCAATACCTGTAGTACCTGCCTGTTTGTCTATCTTTATTCCTTTGTATATAGGCAGATACCAGGCCTTTATATTTGGCAAATGTATAATGAAGGGTAGTTTTTTTAGCAAGCTGAAAGTCTATGTGACCATTCCAACCTTTAGGCAAGGTCAATAATGTGAACCATTATGTTAGCCTCAAGAGACATTGAAATCATTTATGGATATCAAGTATAACGTCATATCATGTGAAAAAAGCATCAAGTTGTTTTAATCAGCCATTTGAGTCCTATTGGGTTATTTTATAGTTGCTTGAAAATGTACAATAGTGTGATAGATATTGCACAGCATTGGCCTGTAGGCTGCCACTGCAACTCTGATGAGGAAAACCATTGATTATTTTCCCCATGTATGGATATCTGATAAAGATATAGAAAATACTTGGAAAGTTAAGAAGCAATTAGCACATTTGTATTGAATATGCACACAATTGCATAATATGAATAAACACAATTGTAACTCACTATCTACAGTTTCTCCATTGCATTATGGGTGACATCTGATTCAGATCAGATAAAAACTGATATATTAGCTATACCCTAATTTCCAAGAATAGCTTTTCGAAGGTAGGATAGTTAATAGTTGTGGAGATGATGGGGTGACATAAACAAAATAGAAGATTTACAAGTAAACCTTGTGAAATGCTGTATTGGTCTCTACATATAAAAGGCATAAATGTTAACAGACAATTTATCTTCTGACATCATTATGTAAAATCATATATGTATCAATGTGGGCAACACATACTTATACTGGGCGATCCTTGTTTAACTTCCACTTACCTTCACTTCCAGCTTCGATCTGCATATGTTGTACAAATATGATTTCAGTAAAGCTAAATACCAATTACAGCTTTAGGATAAATTTCCTCCTTACACTCCTAGATCCATGTGGTGTACGTATCAACCTGCTATTTACAGTCGGTTTCATTGGTGTATGATTATTATGAGAGAGTTAGAAGTAATCAGAGGATGACCAAATTTAGTAGCCCTGTTCATCCAAGTGGAATAGCCTTAGAATGGTTCACATACTTTCCATGAATGCAATGGGACTGTTATTGAGCGCGGGAAATCGCGCTCATATACGTCATCTAGAAGGTAGAATGCTCACACAGGCTTTCAGCTTACTGCAAAGAATCTAACACTTCACTATCCATGCACCAACTATAAAGGCCTGATGAAATGGACAGGTGTCCAGTATCACAGTCTGACCATACCCCTGCCCCACTTCTGACTTGGTTCCTAAAAATAGTTCAAAACTGATGGGACACACCTAAATATATTGTATTTAAAGTGTCGGATATATTCCCTACATAGCACAGAGCCAGCAAACCTGTTTGACCAGTTATTCACCCTTGTGCTTTTAGTGACCACAGGCTGATTGAAGACTGTTGTAAGACTGATACTAGAAGCAAATAGAATGTTCATCATTGATGAATGAGCGTGCAATTATAGATGAATAACAATTAAAATGATCATTTTCTGTAACCCACTTGCACCCAGTCAACTTGCCATTTCTCTAACTGCCTGAGTCTAGGATCAACACATTTCAAGCGACAGTGGGTCAGTGAAGTACTTTCGTCTAGAGTGATTGGTCATGGTCAGCTGAGCACGCTTCTGAGACACTGAGATACTGGGACCCTACTCCTTAATACCACAGCGAATATCACACAGATAATCAAGGGATAAATTTTTCTCAGCACGCTGAAAGTGTATGTGACCACTCTAACCTTTCAAAGGCAACGTATATATGCGCGCAAGCACGCTCTAACAAGACTTGTAAGACTGTTGTGAGACTGTTGTGAGACTGATGCAAGTCTGTTGCAAGACTGTTGTATGACTGTTGCAAGACTGTTGTAAGACTGTTACAAGACTTGTAAGGCTGCTGTAAGACTCTTACAACAGTTTGCAACAGTTTACAAGTCTGGCAACAGAAAAATTGGAATTATTATGTGAGAGTTTATTGTAATTTAGAAGTACCGCGCTCATCCATTGTAAATGGAAATATCATTAGCTCCTAGTTTATATAGTTATAACCTCACTGGAACTCACACACTCTCCACACAGAGTTTGCTACTAAGTCAAACCTGAAAAGTGACAGGAGTGCGAGTAAGGCGACGGAACGGGTCAGCTGATCGGTCTAAACCAATAGGATCCCGGGATGTAGGTAGAGACGCCAAAACATGGCGATCTGGGCGGGAATCTCTCTTCACTTGAGGTAGTGAGCGCAACACGCACGCCTCGCAAACATACACTATTATTTATATAGAACTGGATTAGAATCATATCATAGGGGTCGCCGGCTCTGGCCTTCTAAGGCTTAGTCACCCACCTTTTGATTGTATCTATTCTGGCGATGTGTAAGGCTACCCTATGAGATCCACATAGGTTGGTTGGGAATGTTCTCTGTATATAAGTGGGATTACTATATATCCTAGCAACATTAAACCAGACAAATCAAGTTGTTTTTCTAGCTCTGTAGTCTGACCCATCAGACATCAATGTCTTCAGGTTGTTAGTAGAAGTCAGTGTGTACTTGGCAGGGGGTGAGGGTGGAGGTGAATGTGGGAGGGTTTGTTCTGTGGTCAATAAGACAGTCAATAAGGAGTCACATCAGATTATGTTTGTTAGTAGAAGTCAGTGAGTAGTTCTGGGGGTGGGGATAGGGGTAGGGGGTGGGGGTGCGGGTGGGAGTTGGGGTGTGTGGGTTTGTGGTCACTCATAAATACACTTTATTCAGACACACTGCTATTCTGAGCATGCTGATACCTGATGGGACAGATTCCCTACATGGCACAGAGCCAGCAAACCTGTTTGACCAGTCATTCACCCTTGTGCACTTACTGGCAAAAAAACAAACCCATTCTGGCTGGTTAGGTGGCCTTGGTTTTCCAGTTAGATCTCCCTGACAAACCACTAAGCGTCCATAGCCTTGCCAACTACACAAAGTAGAATGAGAGATTTTCACATGCAGGGTAGTCACATATATGGGATTTTTTCCCTTCAATTCAATCAACCAAGAAATACCCAATTATCATTCTATGCATACCACCTTTCTAAAGATCTTACACTTCATGACAATAGGCAACTTCCTCTAAGGAGGAAACTAGGAATATGTTTGTTACAACCCCCACTAAAACACCTGGTATATAATAATTCATGTTTTTCGAAATGCCATAATTAACCCTTTAACCCTTTGGCGCCGGTCGATGCCATGAGGCATCACCGCGCGTGGCCGGATGATGCCTTAAGGCATCGCCGTGTGTGGCCGGATGATGTCTTAAGGCATCATTTTCTAAGACCTACAAAATCATAGTTTATGTGTAATAACTTTGTAAATAATTGATCAATAATGATGGTTTTTTCACAGAATGTTGGTATGACAATACACTTACGATTTTCAAATACTCATAAATTTATTTTAAAGATCACATATTTTATCATGTGATCAAACAGTGAAAATATTACTATTGGCCTGAAAAGTCCCGTCCCCTAGCGGCATATACTAATACCCTACCCGGTCTTACAGAAATTGCTTTGTCAGAGGTGCCTGGTGTGGAAGAGTTAAGGATTTAAACATGTATATACGATATTTAGTCATTATTATCATCTAATAGTTTCCTTTTCTAGTAGCAGATGACAGTATCAATAACTAAGTGTCTGCTATGTAATGACAGGATTGATATAGTGAATATTTAGTCCCCAAAATGACTATATAATAAAAGGTCTATTTTTAGGAACCAAGTCAGTAGTGGTCAGACTGGGATACTAGACAACTGCCCATTTCACCAGGCCTAGTTGGTGCATGGATAGTGAAGGCTTAGATTCTTTGCAGTAAGCTGAAAGCCTGTGTGAGCATTCTAACCTATAGATGATGTATATGAGCGCGATTTACCGCGCTCAATAGATAATACCCAACAAGTTTGGATGCAGCATAATCGACATTGAGGCGAAGCCGAGTGGTGATTACTGCACACCCAAATGAGTGGAATATTGTTTATTTCAGCCATGTTGATATCTCATTGGCTCTCTGAAATCCTTGCCGCTGATTGGCCAGTCAACTATGACAATACTACACAATGACCATGACGTAGTACTTTCACTTTACTTTGGTGATTGTTGCATAGAACTGCATCAAGAATCTTATCTCACCCCTGGTACAAGTTTAGCCATAGGAATAACATTAGAAAAAAATACTCAACGATCACCCCCGTAAAGTGACAACACTACGCCACGGCCGTGGCGTAGTGGATTTGCTAAGTCTTTTCTAATTATTGTGATAGTTTGATGATATTTAATTTGATAAAAAGGGGTGAGATAAATCCAGAACTGCAGTCGAATCATAAATAGACACAACTCCACTCGTTTGTATGGGCCGAAATCGTCACTCGGCTTCGCCTCGATGACGATTGCGGCCCATCCAAACTTGTGGAGTATTGTCTATTTATACGATTCTCGATGCAGTTCTATATAAATATGAATGGACAATACTCCATGAGTTTGGATGCTCTGCAATCATCATCAAGGCAAAGCCGAGTGATGATTAGGGTGCATCCAAAATAATGTACTAGCAGACTTTCATCCTGTCACACACTTGATCACATTCAGAGGTACCTTAGCCCTACGAGCCGCAGGCCATCATTACGGTTAGGATAGAAGGGGTCTACACCAGTTTCTGTCAAAAATTTTATCCACTACCTCAACACAGTGTCCTACTGTTTGCTAATGACTACATAGCAGTCAAGGTCCTCCACATACCCTTAGGGTGCCCCAGTTTTCCTCAGATGTTGCAAATATATATAATATATATTCAATAAAATGCACTTCCTGTTGAGAGAAGACAGATCAGGACTCCTGACGGCTGATCATGTAGAATCTTCAGTATCATTCTTCCAAGAAGAAGAAAGGGTGGGAAGAAGAGTCCATCAATGCTAGTCCAACATGTAGTAAATGCATCCACTACCCAAGCCTCCTCATCATGATTAAGCAAATATGGCCACCCTCTGACATAATCCAAACACAGCTGTACTCTCCAGCGTCCACTCAATAGAAGTAGTGAATGTCATGGAGGCACAGTCTGCATGGATATTTTCCAATGTGGGGGAGCATTGGACAATCAGTTGAACCCCTAACAGCCAGCATAATAAAAAATCTTTTAATTACAGATATGAGATTTATGTATAGACTGCATGATAGAACATGTTTCTTGGGCAAGGTGTTGGTCTGAATGATTTTCTAAGCTGTGACGTCAGGACATGAATTACTCTCACCGTAGCAACCATTTTGGGGATATATACCAGAAAAAAATCAAAAATCAAAAATCTGCCCATTTCTAGCTGAACAAAATCTCTATTGTGCAAAATCACATAGGTTCAAGGATATGAATTGGCCAGTGGTTCCCCTTCCATGGTTTGGTATAAATAATCTTTAAATGGAAATGCCAAAATGGCCATTCTACTGAGCTGCAAGTACTCAATATTGGCTGATTGTGTTAATGCAACCATATGAATTCTGTTGCAACCATCTCACATTATTTTCAATCATATTATCATCCTTTTCCAGTTTTAAGTTGCAAATGTACCAAAGAATTATAAAGATCACTGGGAAAAGGAAACAACATTGATTTATACTATTGAAGCTTTTTAAATTTGAACAACATAATTAATACAGGTATTTTCAAATGCTTGAGGATTTTGTGTGAAGACCTCCTCGGTAAATTGATAGAATTTCTCAACTGTTTAATGAATGTGATAACAACATGCATTGTCAAAAACATTGATAGCCTACCTTTTCCCACAGGTTTTCACTGTCCTGAAATGAATCACATTTTGGCATGATCTAGAACTTTATGAAATATTGTAGTTTGACTACAAGGATTTCTTTTAGATTTCATCTAGCCAGATCCTAAGGACTGATGATAAATGTAAGGAGTGTGTAAAATAAAATGATGTAATTTGAAAGATTTTCGATGGATTCATAAAACATCAAACAGGATAAATAGTCCATGATAAGGGTGAAAAGTATAAAGTTATTGACAAGGTAGAGGGCGTTTGGACAATGGTAAGAAACAAAGAAGGGTGAAATGAAATAAAAGGGCAGTATTGGAGAGAGTTTAGGATCGTTTGTCGTGCACCGTTTGTTTTTAATTGTTTCAATTCTACATCTGTAGTCTGTGAAGTTCTCAGTTTATTTTTCAATACTCCAGTCCCAGAGGATATGGCAATGTTAAATCTCAAGTGCATCATTGCCTCCAAACTTTGTCAAACTCATGCTGGGAGATAAAATGAGTATTTTACTAAAATCGGAAGTGAACTGTTTCAAACAACGGATATCAGGAGATATGAACTGTTATGAGACAGAGTTATAGCCTAATAAAGTAACCCTTTTTCAACATTTGTTTATCATATCGTATGTTTAAAGCATAGTGGTTACATGATCAGTGTAGATAATGACTTTTGATACCATAAAGCAGGCATATCGGTAAGCTAAGCATTAGTAGCTGGTTTTAATCGGATCCCTTTTGGGACCCCAATAATAGTCAATAAGGCGGATGTTCTGAATTAATTAAAGAGTTACCAAGACATAAATATTCAAGTGTAGTTAACATTTTTGGAATGGTCATTAAATATGTAATTACTATTTTATTTGAGGAAACGTTCCAGAAACGCAGCATACCATACTCTCAGATACTGAGAGTCAAACGAATCTGTATAGACATGGCAGATTACGAAATGGAGGCAAGAAAAATGTTGAACAATTCAAGAGCAGGGGATATCCTGATGACATCTTGAAAAACTGTAAAGAAAGGGTTGACAAACTAGACAGAAACAATATACTGTCTTCCAGAAACAGACACATAAAGGTCGAGACCAACCCTGACAACAACACCTACCTGATATCTACTTATCGACCTGGGAAAAACTCCCCCAGGTAGTAGACAGCAGCTGGGAAATCTTGGGAAACTCGGTCATGACCAAAAAACTGTATGAGAGCAAACTGGTAAGAGGGTTCAAACAACGAGCAAGAACCAAATAACATCTGGACGAAACGAGCGGCGCAAAACAAAAGCGCACAAAAAAGAATGCCTGTGGAAAGCTGAACTGCCAATATTGCGGTCTGCTGAACACCACAGGAGTGTTGAAATCAAAGACCACAGGTCAAGAACACAACACCAAAACAGACATCACATGCAATAGCTCCAATGTGATATTTAGGGAATACTAGGATAGTGTACCAAGATGTAGGAGCAGAACAAGTTAGTTTACTAAACCCGTACTAACCTCGCCTGTCGGCTCGGTTAGTACGGGTTTAGAAAACTAACGAGTTCTGGTCCGAAATCTTGGTACACTATATTAGTATTCCCTTTATTATATACCTGATATTATCAATATAATGTATATATTTTACTTTATTAGCCTCTAATTCGTTAATCCATTCATTATCAACTCATAACAAACACGTAGGGATGTGCCAGTCTTGCACACTTTGATTTCACTAACCCTGAGGTCAAAGCCCCGGAAGCAGTCACTAAAAAAGTTTTGCTATACAGGTTGCTATGCAGGTTGCTATGCGAGAACGTCATATCCGCCTCACAGTGATATCACACCTTATCTTGCTCCGATTAGCGGACGTTGGGTGGGGCGTTTTTTCATATGTTCTAGGTCACGTGGTACAGAGGATAGCACTTACTGCACACTGTGCAGTATGGGATTTTACTGCACACTCTGTAAATATTTTATAGTTACTATTTGCTTAGCAGAGGTTAGTAATTGTAAGATATACATGCATCGGTATATAATAAACAGCATTACCTGTAAGGTATGCAATGCCCAGTATGTGGGGCAGACAAAACGAAAGCTCAAAGAATGAATGCGGGAACACTTGTGGTAAATAAAAACGGACAAGAAAACAAGTGATGTCCCACAGCATTCAACCAGGTGGACCAGAAGGGGACCAATAACCTGGGGTTCACCGTCCTGGACTTTATATATAAGCATCCAGAGAGCAAACAGGCCAAGGAGCTGAGACTGAAAATTGAATACAACTGGATTCACGGACTCAAGACCCAAGCTCCAGTGGGCCTAAACACCATGGAGAGTAGGTATGGGTGATGGAACTCCAAATGCCACGTCAAAAATTTGTCAAGGCCAGACCCCCCCACCAGGGTTCAAAATGGCTGATGGTATTCTCCGTAATGGAAAAAGTTACATACACATGATCACAAAACTCCATTTACCCGAGCGAACATGGTATGACAAAGCCGGACAGAGGGCCCAAAACAAATGTAAGCTGGGAAATCACCCTAAGAATATAAACTTAGGGTGCCCTTTCCCCCACACAGCTGCAAAAAGCCTGACGAGATCGCATGATCGAAACTGCTGATGTAGGAATTCCCGAAAGAAAGGACATCCCCCCAAAAAAACACCCTAACTGGGAAGACACAACATGGACCAGTTGAGGCCCATGGCGGAAGCCCCATTGACTTGAGGAGAACCCAAGTTCCAATTAGCCCTTGGGGGTTGCTGGGACTATTGTGCTGGATTTTTTGACAGAACAAAACTTTCCCCAACAAGTCACCGAAAGCCAAGTCAACTTATGATTCACAAACTCGACGACTTAAGGCTACCGAGGACAGACCAGTCGAGATACGGTGACACACTGAGTTGGCTGTTGGGACTGTCAGGGTGATGGTGTAAACGTACTACATGTATAAAAAACATACACTCCCTGCATTATATACAAATTTGATCATCCCACAACTGGTGTGACAAGTGATCCAGTGGCGCTCCCAGGCGTGGCCGAGTATAACAACATCACCGTGGTGATGCTAGTCTAGGTTTAAATGGATAAAAAGACTAATTCTAGATGATTGCACTCTATTCACTGTGGGTTTAATGAGACATATCAGGCAGCATTTATTACTTCTTTCTCGAGAAACAACCTAAAATGTCAATGGCTAAATACTCAACCTTAAATCATTGTTTATTGTTCTTTTGGGAAAAGATTTATCATAATAATCTCACCACTGAACTGAGTAAACAGATTGTCTCTTTATGGAAAAACAGGTACACTACCCACAACAAAGAAAACTTTGTCCTGGGATGCCTGGAAAGAGGCAGGTAATTCTAAAGTACGAGGTCTAGTGTCAGAGAATAGAGCAGAGTTAATGAAGGAATGAAGAGATGAATATGATGTGCGTGGTTCTATTTCTGGCCTACTTCTGCTTAGAAGCACCATCCCCCAGGTACACTCTATTGCTTTTGAGAAAATTTGTTGTAGTCCCTTATCTTTAATTATTCATAACACTGACAACCAATTACTGGACATACTCGAGTCCTCAAACCAGGTTATCTACAATTTCCTACTATATGGCCTCTACCACATCCCTAGTTTTTAAAAGAAATGGTCAGACCAACACAAACGATGGTTGGAACAACTTTCATGTATTCCTCCTATAGTTCCATGGGAAAAGTACTACACACCGCGACTGGCGGCGCCGCTAGCTGCGGCCCCGGCATCCTCCACACAGACATGGGGGAAGCTATCCCACTTATCCCTACAGACACAGTCCCGGTTGAGAATCCCCCACAGTATATTTCTCCTGGCGAATATGCCACCACGGTGGCATCTCTCTGGCCACGGGCCACGGTAGACCTCAAAGGGGTCTCCCCTGTACATCACAAAGCTTATATGGAGGCTATGGAGGCCGGCCTCCCCAATTACGCGGGTCCAAGGATCCCTATCCCATCAGGCCTTAATATTCCGACCTGGAGGAAAGAGCTCCAAGGCTATCACGATGAACGACTAGTGGATTACCTCGAGTTCGGTTGGCCCTCGGGCTCCACTCGCTCCACTATCCCGATATCCACAATAAAAAATCATGCTTCAGCGGAGGCTTTCCCTGAGGCAATTGATAATTATGTGGCGACGGAATTGGCTCATGGGGCCCTTCTGGGACCTTTCAGTTCCCCTCCCTTTATTGAATGGGTACAGGTATCACCCATTATGACACGAGAAAAAAAGGACAGGGGTAGGAGAATCATAGTCGACCTCTCGTTCCCCTCGGGGGCTAGCGTCAATGACGGTATCCGCCAGGGTAACTTCGAGGGCGATCGTTTCACCTACAACCTCCCCACTATAAGGGATGCCATCACCCTAGCTCAAACCAAAGGCCCTCGGGCCTACCTATGGAAGGCGGACCTATCACGAGCCTATCGTCAGCTCAGAGCTGACCCCCTGGCCTACCCCCTGTATATGATACAGGTTCATGGGGACTATTTTGTCGACTTTATCGGAGTCGAGTCCACTGAGTCGGAGGCCCTGAGGGCTTTTCGCGAATTCCAGGCCCTTGCCGGCGGCCTCGGTCTGGCCCTCGCACCTAAAAAATGTGTTCCCCCTACCAATGACCTCGAATGGATCAGATACGACATAAATACGGCCGCAGGCCGAGTCTCGATCCCCCACCCAAAAATCGTAGAAATACGGGAACTTTGCGAAAAATGGCTTGGAAAAGTCGCAATAACGAAAGAAAGCCTCCAATCCGTTCTGGGTAGACTCATATACATCTCAACCTGTGTACTTCCGGCCAGAAAATTCACCAACCACCTCTTATCCGCCCTTCGTAAGGTCCGAGACAACAGCCTCATAGGCCTGTCCTCGAGGGCGAAAGCGGACCTGGCCTGGTACGCAGCGTACGCTTCAAAATACAACGGCCTGGCTATTATAGCCCCCAATAGGCCAACAGAATACATCCGTGTTGCTCACGCAAAAGGGGGCGTGGCCGCGGTCTCCCAAAAAGCCTATTTTGTACAACCACTCACCCCAGAAATGAAAATAATTATCTCAAAAAAGGCCCACGCTCAGGCCTGCGCGGTCCTCGTGACATGCGCCTCCCCGAGGGCACCGCCCTCGTTCTCGGCCTCGATCTCGTCCCCGAGGTAGAGGCAGTGGTTACAGGCAGGACCGCGGACCGCGTCCTCGCGGCGGTGGCCCGCGAGGTCTGGCTCCACCTGGCGGGCAGAGACATACGCCTCTCCTTTCACCAGACCTCGGGGGCCGCCCTCGATTTCCCACTTCTCTTGGCTCGTGGGCTGACCTCGAGGCCGGCTGCGGCTTGGGCCTCGAGCTTGACCCGCGAGCATAACCTTGTGCAATGCCAACCTGTTGTGCAACACCCACTGCTCTCGTTCTTCTTTTAATTCCAGAGCCTCTGCCACTACACACCCAGATGCTCCTCTCGGCGAGTGCGGCGACCTCGAGGGCAACGGCAGCCAATAAGTCCATCCAGGCCAGAGCGTACCTGGCGTTTGCGGCAGCATACGGAGTGCCGCCAGTATCTCCTTCCATCAAAGATGTGGCGCTGTACGTCCAGTTCCTCGCCAACTCCCTGTCCTCGCCGGCCTCGGTCCTCAACTATCTCTCCGGAGCTAAGGCCTGGGTCTCGGCTCGGGCTGGGGACCTTGCAGCCTTCGCCCACCCCCTGGTAAAACAAGTCATCTCTGGCACTGCTCGTCTCTCTACACATGTTCCGGCTCAGGCCCCCCCAATGACCCCTGCCCTCGCGGCCGGCGTCGCGGCCCTGGCCTCGGCAGCGGGCCCCCCGGGCCAGGTTCTCAGGGCGGCATTACTTCTCGGCTTCGCGGCAATGCTTCGAGGCTCGAACCTGGTGAGCCCCTCAACGCTCGGTCCTGGCCCTCACACCCTCCTGCGCAGAGACATCCAGCAGGAGGGTGGAGGCGGCCTCAGGGTCATCATAAACTCTTCGAAGACAATCCGAGACCCGTCATCGGCGGTCTCGCTCCTAATTCTACCGACGGCCTCGGCATCCTACGCTTCGGCCTCTTTTGGCGGCAGGATCTAAAGACATAAGACGTGTTTCTTTACCACCACCCACCCCACAACTGGACTAACTGAACTTTATATAGACTTGAAATCCCTTTTTATAGACTTGAAATATCAAACAGACTTATTACAGACTTGTAATTGATCTTATTATCTTCTCGAGTAATAAATACTCTATGCCAATTTCCCGTGTTGGGTTTAATTAGCAAATATATCAAAGAATTCATATATCATTAGGAAAAGGAAGCCACATAGATTCATGATTTTCAAGCTTTTTTAATTTGAACTACATAATGACCATAGACACTTTCAAAACCTTGAGGATCTTGTAAGATGATTCCCTCAATCAATTGATAGAATTTCTCAACAACCCTTCCATATTCTTCTGCATCCCTACCATCTGCGAGGACACAAAAATATGTGCTTGCTGTTGTTTTTACCGTATTCACCATCTTTTTGACAAAGTTCTTGGTAACTGATTCATCTGTGAAAGAAGACGACCCACCTTACTCAATTTACTGTCAATATAAAAGTTAATCAATAGTTCATTATAAACTGTATATGCATATTTGGTCAATTCTCCCAGATCGTGATCGATGGGCCACGTACGGTGACCAATAATTCAAAGGGGCGTTTTCATATATCAACATTGTTTTATAATATCAGAAACGATATTAGAGTATGTAGAAATAAAATATCTGTCAGGGGAACCCCACTTTCATGTACCTATATCTTTAATGAAAATTGATAAACCCCTAAAATAGGCATTTTTAGCTCAAAGTTCATAGATGAAACCTGTATATCTATATTTTGAAGACCTCTTATACATTTGTAACTATAAATGTTTATCTGGTCTGAATATTTCCTACCCGCAAATGTGTTGCAGAACTTAAAAAACATAATAAATTTTTAATTGGGGAAATTTATATGTAGTCTAGGTGTGAAAAATCAGTGGTGAAGGGTATGTCACCGTACATGGGCAAGCAACATTAAAAGGTTAAAAAATTAGAGAAAAGTACTTTTTGGGGTACTTTTTCATCCTCCAAATGAAGGAGGCTTGTGAAAAGGTTTTATAGCATTTGAAGTGTGTAAATTAATTCTTCCATCAAATATACTACAGCTAAATGAACATGGGTGGTGAACTTTATTTGGTCACCGTACATGGGCAGAAATTATTAGGTTTTGCTTATATAAGGAAGAAGATTTACAATATCAGTGAATAATATTTTATACATAAATAGAGTATTATGGAATCATTAACACCTGCAATTTACAAATACTTCAGGCATGTTAATGCCAAGAAATATACATGTATTTTTAGGTATGTCACCGTACATGGGCCGGTCACCGTACATGGGCATTGTATTCTGAATAGTATTAATCAACACTAATTTACTCAATATGATTAGAATTTAATTTTCTGATAATGAAAATCTGATTCTGCTGATAAATAACAATCAATATTTCCCCTTAGGCCTTGTTAAATCCACATGACCACGTATGGTGACATAAGGATTATAAGGTTAAATTCATTCAGCTAAAAAATAATTTCCAATAAAGATTAGTGTTCCCAACTTTTACCCTTATAAGGTATTGTCTTCTACTATATATTTCCACATTTTTATAAAGATCTAATTAGGTTGAAATTTTGGTCACCGTACGTGGGCATCGATCACGATCTGGGAGAATTGACCATTTATGAAATTCACTACTGCGCAATCTGTGTGTGGAGAGAAATGAGAAATGAAAAAGAAAGAGGTGGCTTGGTTGAATAAAATTGGTTATTAACTGATTTTATGTTTAAAATATACATTTTGAAATATCGAATGTATATTTTGATGAATAGAGTAAAATGTGGTAGAGGTTTTTTATTGTTAAAATAGAATTACATACATTATGCCCCTACGAAGTAGTAATAAAATATGATATGAAATAGAATAATATGAAATGGATGAAAAATAAAAAAGAGGGTGATGGTGGGTGGGAAAAAAAATTGTATGTGTAGTTGTTGATGTAGACTCCATTTTTTCTGTTCATAGCTGCCCTTGTAGTCGGCATGTTTGAAACTTCAATCTTCTATAATCCCCTTTTTGACTGTCAATCCAGACCCCACATATGCATAGGGTAAAATATATGATGTGCAGTATGAGGGTTTCAGTGTATAAAATGTGCTGTGTACGGGTGTAAATTGGCGATACCAGGGGGAAATAAGTTGTATGTGTAGTTGTTGATGGAGGTGAGATGGGAATTGGTAAGAGTATATGAATGGTGTTGTATTGAAATGGCACTAGATGGCAGCAGTGAGCCAGCCTAACACCACAAGGGCGTGATGCGAAACCAACTTTTGTATAACTGGACCTAGTGCTGATTTATTGACACCGTAATAGAACACAATGATTTATGAATGAAATTAATCTATGACTACATATTAGGAAATGAAGACATTTATAACTGGAAGTAGTTTGGCTTGAGTTTTTAAAAACCTGGATTTATCAAACAAAAATAACTTCCCTATTGTGTTTGGAGTTTTAAAAAACAAGACGTTCAAAATGTATCAAGTGATGTGAACTCACTTTCTGGTCCACCAGAGTCCTTCCATTCATTGACTAGCCTGTCCTCAGGTTGGCAGTGTTCCACGCTAATCAGTTGTAAACCACTTTTGACAACAGGAAGATTTGGCTCTCTTTCAAAGGGAAAACGAATTTCCTCTTCAGAGCGATTCACATAGAAATCATAAGAGGCCATCTTGAACTCTTCCTTTAAAGAAGAAAAGCAGTTATGTCACTCAGTTCACAAATCTACCTTGAGGACAAAACACACTGTACAAATCAGAAACCCAAATGTTCCTTTCACTGAAACAAAAGAACAATTGTAGGCTCAGGTGAGGCCTATAAATTTAGTCGGTCAGTGTGGCACCCCCTCAAGAACTTTGCCTGAGATTTGAAAATGCCCCCTTGACATGCACCTTCATTGACAATAAATTGCAGTCCAATGTTTGGAAATTGGGATGGATAAATTAAAGAACCTGTTCGTTTCTGTTGTTTGCAACAACAGAGTTTAAGAAATAACCCCTGTGGTGCCTACCAATATTGGCCCATAATTAGTCACTAGGTGAGGAGAAATGGCCCTGCCATACACAGACTGAGCCCTGCTCACCAATTTCGCACCCGGAGACTAAGATTAAGTACTTGTTTCTCTATCTGTAGCCTTTAGTGTCCAAGAGAATGGTAAGTCAGTTTCCTTACGATTAACTCTCGCTAATGACCACCACCCCCATCCATAAATCCTGCTGTGATGGTCAACACCCTGTGCAAATTTGCCTGAGACATGTTGAGACCAGCCTACTCTTAGGGGAGTTAATCATTGGTAATGATATCATACAGTGTTTCTCACTTTAGATAAAGAGAAAGAGAAAGTAAACAGAACTTTGTACCAAGTAATAACGACTGCTGTGTCTAAAGGAAAATGGAAATGACTCGGTAATTAGTAATAAGAGTTTGATGGAACAGTTTGAGGTATGTACAACTTCCATGTAAAAGAAGATTAACCCTGCTGCTTGGTATTTCATAAAGCCTTGTCAAGATGAGCATGATTAATGTTGCAACACCAAATGATTCCAGAAGACTAATAAGAACTTCACTGAAAAGCAACTTACCATGAGACAAACTGAAGATCACCAATCTACCAGTATATAATGTTTTTTGGAACTTATTAGATACAAAAATACAACAAACCGATTCCAAAGAAAGGCCAAAAAAGGCCCAAAGGCTCGTACATTTGGGCTTGATGACATCAGCCATAGTTTATAAATATATAAATGTATATATCTTAGAAGAGAGTTTATAACATGAACCCTTATGGACCACCTATAAAAGCCAAAAGCCCTCTAAGGCTGACTTACATTGTGCATTGTGTTCAAACAACACTCAAGTGAAGTCCAAGTAAACTCTATAGAATATGGTTAGTGGGAGTACAATGTCATTATCAACATTTACACATTCAACTGTGACATATCATTCCTGTTCTATACTTGTTATGAGGCATACCCACAGATGATTAGTTGAGAGTGCAATATGACATCTGGTTACATTATCTGTATCTGTATTTGTGTATATACATGTATCTTTGTCTGTCTATGTATCTCTTTTTGACTGTGTATCTGTGTCTATGTGTGTCCATATATCTCTGTGTGTGACTGTATCCAGTATTTTTTGATAAATTAAAAAAAGCTTTCAATAGTCAACTATTTTAGAGATATGATACCTTCTTGTCAAAATATGTGACGAGATATCATCAACATTACGAACATACTGACCTCAGATATCCTGCCATCCGCAAGTAGATGCTGAAGAGCCGAAATTTTTGCTTTTCTGTTCACAAAATGTGTCAAGTCTCCAGTTAAGACAGTCACTAACATTTGGCCTCCTGTTGTAATATTAGAAGTATCATCTTATAATTTATTCACATGGCATAATTCTCATTAGATAACACTCAGCTCAGTCACAGCAAGATACAATGAAAACAATATGAGTGGTAGACCTGGCAAATATATCATATGTTTATTGATGTCCAGCAACTAGTAAACATTTGTGCAAGACAAACCTTAAATAGTGTTGAAACTACAAAAATAATGAGAGATATTTGATAGTAATATGTTGACATGTTGATCTAAAGAATAATATTGCAACTTATGTGTATAACAGGAAAATTAATATTGGTTTCTATGAAGAAAAATATATAGTGAATGAAATAGATGGTAAACCTGGTTTTAATTCTTCAGCACGTGACAGAAGGAAGTGTGTCCAGTCTCTTTGTCCATTCTGTCTTGTCACAGTTTTCAGCCTCTCTGGAGTAGCAAATGCATCTTTTTCTGGCCTAGATACATGGAGATTAGATTAGTTCCTACTTTTCACTCAGATTTTGGTAGCAATGACAATGTATTGGTTCTTGTATCTTTTTTGCGACCCAATATTCCATGGAGATAGAGTGACAACTATGCATCTAGAACTATAGACATAGAACCAAGTATAGGTTTGGAGAATGCAGGCCTAGGTTTGGAGAACACTCCAATTAGAAAAAGAACACCAGGTCACCAATGCTTTCACCACTTCTAAGGACCTGGAGTACTTTGAATCATATCATTACACATGTATCATGTTATCAGACGCACCTTGTTAGTTTGTGTGGAAGAACGACTATAACGTTGTCGAATGCAAATTCTTGAATAAAAAAATATATATAAAAAAAGGGGTTTTCATGCATGATCCTAGATTATTAAATGGGCCCCAGACCTGGCCACACATGACTGGTCTGACTGCTCAAAATAAAATGGGTACCAGCAAAGCCAACCACTTTACAGTGTGGTAGGCTGAAGTGCAAGCAGCAGGTAGCAAGGAATTTCAAAGAGGGTGAAAAATGCTCAGTTGGCATTCCTGTGGTAACAGGGCTAAGAGTCAATATCAACTTCACCAAACTATGCATTTAAGATTAACATCACCTTTCAGAGAGCCAATGTACAGCAGTGAAACAAACTCCCAGATCCACCGATCCTCTTGGCATAACCTGCTTGTAGAAACTCTTTGCTGAGGCAAGTGTGAGAATATTACTGTTGTCCTTAAGGATATCATCAAAGCCTTCTGTAAAAAGCAGAGAAAGGAATTTTACCAATCGTGTTAAAAATGTGTTTGCTATAATAGATTGATGTTATGGTGTATGCAGTAATTCATTAGTTCTGTTGTGACACCCAAAATATATACTGACTAATAAGGTTCACACTTTTAAAGTGATTATATAGAACAACCATAACACAGTCCTACATCATTGGAGATGGGACTGATCTATATTCATAGCATGATGTAATGAAGCAAAGTTCAACAAATAACATCAACCTCATTGAACCTTGTTTGGTGCACCACAATGGCATGTGGTTCATTGCGTTTATTATGTGCATGAAATATTATCTTACCAATTCACCATAAACGATTTTGAAGTAAATGCCACACTCTGTCAATGCCTTAGATTTCCATAAACATATTAAAAAATTATAAGATCTTTTGTGCCAGATTAGAATGTAAACAAAAAAATACCTCTTACCTTGAACATTTTGGAACAGCGCTCTAAAATTGTTGTTTTGAAGATCATTGAAGACCCAACATAACTGGAGTCCTCTTCCATGAGAAACATCTAGATAATCTAATGAGAACCTATGATTTTATATTTTTGATGTCCATCATCCATATAAACATATATATGTTGGGCTATCCATTCACTGTTTAATTTCTTTGAAATAAACTTGATGAGTATACATGTAACGACTTGATCCAAACTTTCTCAATAGACACAATTAAACCCTACTGTAAAAATATGGTCTCACTAGCAATGCTAATAAGACCTGTTGGCCTTAAGTGGTCACATTTGGTAGATTCATAATGGAGATAATAGCAGCAGGACCTATTGGCTGGCATGCTCTCACACTGGATCAAATTGTTTTTGCTGAGAACTATACGAGGGTCAATTAACCCTTTGAGGACGGCCACCTGTGGCAGAGCTGTCACTATAAGGACAGGTGCTAGTGACTGTGTATATCTCTAGAGGACGAATACATTTTTGATAAAGTCATAATTTGATGTTCCATCCTGTGATATTGGTAATCAATAATATTTCACTTTTTTTAGCTTAGTAATATTGATTTCGATATTATAACTACATTTCCTGAAGATTTTTTGTATATTGATATATTATTTCCTTGTCAAAAACAATTTTATTGATTTAAGAGAAATGATACTGTGAGGCATCATTCGGCCTGGGCATATTGATGCCTTAAGGCATCATTTGTACTTAAAGGGTTAATGTACATATAGAGAAAATAACAGACCTACCTCTGCAGGCTTTAATTGCTGGCAGAGAGTTGTCACCATCAGCTGCCCCATAGTCACATACTGTGAAAGTATCATCAGTAGAGGTATCCACATCACCTATTAAGAGAAAGTAACCTTTATGTTTAGCACTTAGACCATTTTGTGCCTGTGCTACTATTCAGATTAGACATTTCGTTCCATTTCTGACACCATACCTATATTTCTTTTTTATTTACACAAGGATGGTCTTCCTTTGCGGTATCTCAGATGCATACAATCTGTCCTGCACGTACATGTGTTGGAAAAAAACACTCCACTGAGTAGGATATCATATGAAGAACAGTTGACAGTTGGCCAAAGAAGGAAAAGAAGGTTGCATCAACATGATGCCCGCCACCTACATAATAGTATTATAACATAGATATAAATGATAATAATAATGATGATAACAATGAGATGGGATGATATTACACTAAATCATACATCATTACTATCATATTACACATCATCTTACCCCAATGAATAAGGAAGTTGTTACAGTAGATGACTTACGCTATTACAGTACATTGTATCGGTATACCAGAGCAAGTACATCCGCTCAGATCATTTCCAACTTTTTTAGCATGTTCTTAAAACTGTCTTTGCCTGAGGCGGATTTAACATCAACATCTAATTTATTTCATAATTTCTTTCCTCGATAACCCGAGGATTTTTTAAAGAACTTACTATTAGGTCTCTCAAGTTTAAAAACAAACCTTTTTTCCGATCTTTGTACCCTACCTATATTATCGGTTTGTGCCTCAGCTTCTGCAGTCAAAGGTGCAATTTCTTCATCAATAATTTCTCCATAGGTCTCTATATATTTATTATGCATATAAGTTAAGGTAAGCTCGTCCCGCCGACGGTGCAACATTCTCACCCCGGTTAGTAAATGCAAGTCGTCGACTTTGGGCTTGTTTCGGCTGATTTGTTCCACGGTTTCTGCGCGTATTTGGGTCCTCAATCCATGCTTCACAATATTTAGTGGGAATTTCGGCGTGATTTTCTATGGTGTAGACTTTCCCATCAACGGTTAATTGATTCGTGTCAAATTTATTTACAACCTGCAACTCCTTGGCTTTACGGTGTGCACGACGTAATCGCGGTTTGGCTATCCGTACTTCTCTCGGATTGTCTTCAGTTATCCAGACCTTATCTCCTCTAGCTATGTATCTGAGTCTCCACTTATTGCGAAGGATAGCAGATCGTATTGCATGGTTACTACAAGCTAGTAGGATTGGGGCTTTTGGGTTGTCGTTCGTGCGTTGGCTGGTCAGTCTCCATACACTGACTCAGGAAATCTTCGAAACCATATTTAACATTGATGTCTACACAGATTTGGTCGGCAATCATCCATAAGTCATCGTTAGGGTTATGGTATTTATCCTACCCCTGATATAAAATCCCATAGGCTTAACATTGGGTTTCCGTATGCCACGCTGACTGGCATACGGAGTTTTATATGCCACTAGTGGCATACAGCATTGTTATCACGTAATATTCCAAAATCGAGGAGATAGGGTAGGATAAAATCAAAACCTGATTCGTTTTAATCTTGGCCACTGCATTCCACTCCTGAAGTTTTGGCTCCGGACTTCACTCGGCTTCGCCTCATGAAGTCACTTTGCCAAACTTCAGTCGTGGAATACGGTGGCCAAGATTAAAACTCATCCAGTTTTACGATAATACCGTATAGGACGAGGTTGCGAGAAGAGTCCTCAGTAACATGTTTAGTGCTATGCAGCTGGTTCACTACGTCAGCGAAAGTTCGGGTAGTTTGTATAGAGTATTCCTCCTGAGTTACTATATCTTTTGCGGTTAACCTAGTCTGTAGATCAAGTATTTTGGTATCTTGTTCGTTGATGCGTTTGTTCATGTTCTTAATCTGGTCTTTCAAGTCTCTATTTAGGTCATTTGCATGATCCCAGGTTCTGTTTATTTCAAATTTATTGTCCTCTATTTCTTTTGATAAATAGTCTATCTCTTCTCTCAGTTCTAGGGCATAGGCAGAATTGGTATCCAAGCGTTTTTCCACCTTATCAAACCTTGCATTCATTGTGTGTGTTTGCATCAGTTTTTCGATAATGCGTATGCTGCTGCCTATATCAATGTTCTGGGACCTGTTTCACTAGTTTCGTGACATTAGGCCTAGACAGACATCAACAGGGGCACCAACAGTGCAAGCAACAGCGGAAAAAGTCTAGCAAATATCAGAGGGTTGGAGTGGCCAATCTTCTTCATATTTGGAACAAATGTAGGTTATGTGTATCCCCTACCCGTGATAAAGTGTCATTGCTTAATTCCTACGGGAAGTCAGTGAAATTCTGTGTGTCATCGTTTGCAGTCTTGTGATCTGTCTGTATGGTGTCACAGACGCCATCTAGACATGTCACGAAACTACTGAAACAGGTCCCTGGGACCTGTTTCAGTAGTCTCATGACATTAGGCCTAGACAGACATAAACAGCGGCACCAACAGTGCAAGCAACAGTGGGAAAAGACTAGCAAATATCAGAAGATCGAAGTGGCCAATCTTCTTCATATTTGGAACGATTATAGATTATATGTATCCCCTACTCATGTTAAAGTGTCATTGCTTAATTCCTGCGAGAAGTGAGTGAAACTCAGTGTGTCATCGACTGCAATCTTGTGATCTGTCCGCATGGTGTCACAGACGCCATCTAGACATGTCACGAAACTACTGAAACAGGTCCCTGGTCCTTATCCAGGATAGGTGCAGCGTCCCTTTCAGGGCCCCCAGTTACTCGGTCAATGATGCGTGACAAGACTTGGTCTGTTGACCTAGTTCTGGTGCTGATATTTATAAGGGGCTGCACACAAATGTCATCTACTCCATCAAGTAGAATACTTCTATCTGGACTGCCTTTTTGTTTTTTCATATCAGGAGATGTGGTTGGGTTAGAAGACGGTGATCCAACACTTCTTATACGTTTTGTAGCACAGTTAGGTACATTGCTGTTTGTGTTTGCCATAGTTGAAACGCAGGTCGTGTGTTTGTTTACCGGGTGTCAGGGGCGACACAAGGCTGCCAGGCATACACTGCACCGCTAGAGCAACCTTCGGAAACTCGTTTTGCGGAGCGATAAACCGGAGCGGCGCAGTGTGTGCCAGGCATACACAATACTAAATGTTCAATATTTCAGGGTCAGACAAGATACCAAACCATCTGCAACATATGAATCCAGTATCACCTTACCTTTATAGAAGCCTGTAGGTCAACAATTCAGTTTCGAGTGTATTCTAAATCATACGAAATCTGTGGTGTTGTGTGTGCCCAAAGTGGAGTCGGTCATGCAGCCATGAGTACGTCTGGGCCCATTTGTAGCAAAGCTGGGAGCTGTTTCAAAACCATAGACTTAACCCACATTTTGAAACAGCTCCCAGGTAAGCTATTAGGAAATATTAACTTCTGAGACTTATCTTTTATCCTCTTGGTGTTCTTACCACATGTTAAAGTACATGTTTCCATATAGAATACTTAAAATTCGTATATGTTGCAATTGTACATAAACATTAATAGTAAGCCCCCGAATCTGGTGATCTATTAACACAATAAAGCTCTCTTTTTTTTATTATTAAATACCTATGAGCGAATGACACATCTATACTACCCACAGATTGGCATATATTAATCATATAATTTGACAAGGGTGGAGTGTATGAGCCCATACGCTCACAGTGTGAGTGTATTACAACGCGAGCACAGTGGGTAGGCTACTCACAGGCAAAACAAAATGGCGGACGAATTACGTCGATTCGAGTATCGCAAAATTGATCGGCGGGTTAACATGAATAGAGGCATGTATGACAGTAAAAAGCAGTATACCACTGCGCAAAACCCACCACTTTATATATGTATACGCCCGGCGTATATAGGTATGCTTTTACATATACAAGGTCGTCCTATTTCCCGTGTCTATAGAAATGTTAGTCTTTTCAGGGAGTGTAACTACCATAAGACATCTAATTAAAAAGATATTCAACCTATTGACTCACCTAGAACCATGTTAAGAATGGGAAGTAGGTCCTTAATGAGATATGCCTGCACACCTGCATTTTTTTTATGCCCTTCCTTATGGTGCACATACTGAGGTAATACTTTCTCCATGTTGGGGTATCTGATGGAAAACAAAGGAAATGATTGATTAATACTTGAAAAGTCAAGAAACATTTGGTAATTCTTCGGTGGCCTGATTAGTCCCTGGGCCAATCTGGAAAAGGGTCTTATTCAAGCAGTGGCTGCCCCACCGAAACATTCTTTTTTTTTCATCTTGTAGATCCATCCTTCTAGTTAACATTTTCACTTGTTGTTGCTCTGGCAAGTGGTCGGTTTACCATGACAACAGCTGTTGAAAAGACCTACCATCACAATGCCTGAACGCCTATAATTCTTCTAAGATTAAACAAAAAAATTGACTAAGAGAAAGCGATATTCAAAGCCATTTTGCTTTGATCTTTGATAATTATGAGTGCTGAAAACCATTACTTGGTTCTGTGTTCTTCTAAGTATTACAATGACTCATTAGATTAAACTTTGGTATTGGACTCAATAGTCTGGTCCTTTGTGAACTCAGTACAGCAAACAGAACCAAAATATGTCTCCTCAGTGGCCTACAGCAGCCTTTTTCATGTGTGTACTATTAATGTCCCCTTTACACATCTGGAATTTTCCACATATTTGTTTCTTAAATAATCTAAAGATTATATAATCTTTACATATGCAGTATGTTGCTCTCTGGCCATATTGTGTCACCCCTTGGGAACTTTTTGTTCTACTTTTAGTGTTTTGTGATATCAGGTTCCAGGTATATTACCGATTCTGGTACCCCTGCCGCTAATGAACCTTGGATCAATGATGAAATAGTGGATGCAATACTTAAAAAGGACAGGGCATGGCAACATGCACAAAATACTAACTTACAGGCAGACTGGGTTGAGGCCACGAGACTACGGAATCGCACCAAACAGCTAATCCTGCATGAAAAACGAGATTATATACAGCAACAAATGGGCGATGACTGTAGCAAGTTCTGGCTTAAATTGTTGTGGACACGCTGGGGCAACATAAACGAAGTTGAAGATTTACAGATAGATATTGTGAACTCTGTTTTAGTCTCTACAGATATCTGACTGCATCCAAAAGGCATAAATATCAACAGACAAATCATCTTCTGATATAGATGAGATTTACTTGTTGTAGGTGTTAATCACATTGATATGAATAGTGCTATCATATATGTATTGATGTGGGCAACACCAACATAAACTGGGTGATATAATTGTGTAGCTTCAACTTACCTACACTTCCAGTTCCAGCTTAGACCTGTATATGTAATACTTATATGATTCCAGTAAAGCTGAATACTAATTACAGCTTTAGGATAAATTTCAGGTTTACACTCCTAGGTTAATGTGGTGTATGCATCAACCTGCTTCATTCAGTTGGTTTCCTTGATGTAAGATTCTCATAAGAAAGTTAGATATAGGATGCAAATCAAAGTAATCACAGGATGACGAAAGTTTCCATATAGTTAGTAGGCTACAGGCCCCTTTCATCCAAGTAGAATAGTCTACAACTGGTTCACATGCATTCCAGGTATGCAAAGGGACTGGGCTTTATACAGAATTGGAACATATAGATAAATAATACCCCTCCTGTTTGGACTCGCCATTACCATGGCATAGTATTGTCACTTTACTTGGGTGATTGCCTATAATTTTTAATATATTATTCCTCTGGCTAAACCTGTACCAGGGGTGGGATAAAGTATACTATAATCTGTGTCACTTTCTTCCGATGCTACACAGTGCGAAAAAACCCTGATTTATTTATGAATACATCTGGTGTATATAGCTATGATTTTCTGTAAATAAATTAGTCCTTTTTTCATTGTGTATATGCTTCTTTCATTGACGTATATATTTTTCCTCAGGCGTTAATAAGGTTGTCCTTTTTTGGCATCATATATATGCCTGATTCTGTTATATTTCTGCTACTTTTCAATAATTCTGATCTATGGATCTGTTGTTTTTTATTCCATTTGCCATTAGTCACCAAGTCCTTGGTATATGGAAAATCCAATGTTATAAATATTAATTTTATTATAAAATCATTCTAAAACCCTATTCATCATCTTTTCATTAAATACATATAATAAACCCAGCATTCTTTGGATTTTTTAACGTTTTTAAAATAGATTTTACTTTCTTCGGTAGGGGTCTTGATGTAAGCCTTTGAGAGGTTGAGTTTATAGACATTGGGTTAGGCTTTACTGAATCAACAGTTACCATCACAACCCCCACGGACCCCCGCGGACGCTGCAGGGGGCGTTGCATAAACCGGGATATCCAAGGGAAAATCCCGCGTGACGTCATACACGTGTACCATATATGGATATATCAGGTACTCGATTCCCTCTGTCGCTCCTCGTGGGAACTAATTTGGCGCGATGCATGAGATAACTTGGTTTCTCAATGTAGGCTATCAATTTATTCCCATTATATTATCCACATCTTTATTCTTCACCCTCATCTCATGTATGAATTGTATTAATTTTTTTTTCTTGTATTATTTATTTATTTGTTTTTTTTCTCTCTTTATTTTCCTTTCTCATTTTTACTACACTGATTATGTTATGATCGATAACACAACACTGAAAAATACATGTAATGAGCGTACCGGAGCAAAATGTAAAACCGCCAAATCTGGCGAATTTTGTTCGACAAAAAAAAAAAAAAAAATCTTCCAGTACAACGAAGCAACATAGTGGGCCGTAGTCAACGAAAACATGGACAATAATCATGGTTTTGTGGACAGGCGGCCGTAAACCATGAGTAATTGACACGTAGTAATACACGAGCGCTAGGGATCGAACCTTGCCGGGGATCGAACCTTGCCGGGGATCGAACCTTGCCGGGGATCGAACCATGCCGGGGATCGAACCTTGCCGGGGATCGAACCTTGCCGGGGATCAAACCGGGCCCGGGATCAAACTGGGCTGGGTGCGGGAATCAAACCGGGCTGGGGATCAATCTGGGCTGGGGATCAAAACTGCTCCCTCCCTTCCTCCCCTGCTGGGGATCAAAGCGGGCCGGGGGTTAAACCGGGCCGGGTGCATCCGGGCCGGTTGGTTGGTTGGTTGCAGGGTGGTCAGGTAGGTAGGTCGGCGGATAGGTCAGTGGGTGGGTCGGTAGGTCGGTGGGTCGTTTGGTGGGAGGGAGGCATGCAGGGAGGCAGGGAGGCAGGCAGGGAGGGGGCAGGCACGGAGACAGGCAGACAGGCAGGCCGGCAAGGATTCAGGGATGGAGGCAGGCAGGCAGGCAAGCAGGCAGGCAGGGAGGGAGACAGGGAGAGAAGGAGGCAGGCAGGAAGGCAGCCAGGCACAGAGTGAGGACGCAGGCAAGCAGGTAGGCAAGCAGGCAGGGAGACAGGGAGGGAGGGAGGCAGGCATGTAGGCAGAGAGGAAGGCAGGCAGGCAGGCAGCCAGGCAGGCAGGCAGGTAGGGAGGGAAGGAGGCAGGCAGGTAGGCAGGGAGGCAGGCAGGGAGGCAGGCATGGAGGCAGACAGGGAGACAGGCAACACATCTGCAAATAAACCCAGGGTTCAACAGAGCCTGGAAAACCTGAAAAACCTGGAATTATGCTTTTAGGTTTTCCAGGCCTGGAAAAGCCGGGAATTCTCACAGCGAGCCTGGAACAATTTGGAAGAGCCTGCCTGCCTGCCTGCCTGCCTGCCTGCCAGCTTGCCTGCCTGCCTGCCAGCTTGCCTACCTGCCTGCCTGCCTGCCTGCCTACATGCCTGCCTGCCTCCTTCCCTCCAAGAGGCAAAGAGGGAGACATGGAGGCAGGTATGGAGGCAGGCAGGCAGCCAGGCAGGGAGACAGGGAGGGAAGGAGGCAGGGAGGCAGGGAGGCAGGGAGGCAGGCAGGGAGGCAGGCAGGGAGGCAGGCAGGGAGGCAAGTAGCCAGGCAGCACTTTTGGTGTTTTTTTTAAATAATGTTCAAAGGTTTCTGAAACTATTTCACTGCACCTCACATTTTCTGTATTTCGTCAATGTCCTGTAATGTCCTCCTACCAGGCTAAATTTAAATTCCAAGTAGATTACCGTTACAGATTATTATGACTACATGTTCTTCAATTAAAAAAAAGAAAAAAGAAAAAAAATAGAGCAGTAACTCATCTCTACAAGGGACTTCTCATTGACATTACTATGTAACAGACAAGATTGAAGCAAGAAAAGATATTGTATGATACAACATGTACATGTACCTTTTTAGTGAAAATAAACACTGCAATTATAAAAAAAATTAAAATTAATGTTCAAACAACGACAGCTCATGACTTGTCCAAGGTTAACGTTCGTTGTTGACACTTTTCATCACTTACGAGAGGGTCAAAATGTTTAAATGCAACACGATTTGACTTACGAATTTCCTAATTAACGAACGATAAATCATTTCAGGGTCAATCTGTCCTTATGCAACGCGATATTACGAAAGATGACAAACGAAACCACAACGTACGATAGATGAAGGAAGGTTTTTTATGCACCATGATTTTTGGGGGTTTAAAAATTAAGGTTTGTTGTTGGTACTTTGCATTCCCATTCGTTCTTTATGCAACACTAATGTTCGTTGTACACTTTCGTTACAGTTTTATCTATCGTTCCCGGTTTATGCAACACCCCCTGGCACGCAATATGGACGTTTATCTTAGCCCGCACCCGGCCCGGCCCGCACCCGGCCCGGCCCGCACCCGACCCGGCCCTGTTGGATCCCCGGCCCGTTTGGATCCCCGGCCCGGTTGGATCCCCGGCCCGGTTGGATCCCCAGCCCGGTTGGATCCCCAGACCCGGTTGGATCCCCGGCCCGGTTGGATCCCCGGCCCGGTTGGATCCCCGGCCCGGTTGGATCCCCGGCCCGGTTGGATCCCCGGCCCCGGCCTGCACCCGACCCGGCCCGCACCCATGACCCAGGAGAGGGGGAGTCTAAGGCAGAGAGGAAGGGGGCATGGAGAGAAGGGGAGACAGAGAAGGACAAAGATAGATAGATAGAGGCACAGAGGGAGCGAAGCATAGAGAGAAAGGAAGAGACAGAGGGACAGAGAGACAGAGGGACAGAGAGAGAGAAAGAGAGAGAGAGATAGAGAGAGAGAGAGAAAGAGAGAGAGAGAGAGAGAGAGAGAGAGAGAGAGAGAGAGAGAGAGAGAGAGAGAGAGAGAGAGAGAGAGAGAGAGAGGTGCAGAGATACAGTACTGTAATGGAGAAAGGTAATAAGAGTCGGAGAAACGTAGAAATAGACAGAGAGACGAGAGGGCGCGAGAGGGGAGAGAGAGCGAGGGGAGAGCAAAGGGAGAAGGAGCAAATAAGGTAGAAAAAGACACGGGGCCTGTATTCTAAACTCTCATCTCGGTAAATAATATGTTAGTCCGTCCACGCACTGCGCAGCCTTGAGTTTGAGAGCATGAGCGCCCTGGCCCTAGCGACAACGGGACAGTTTAATATTGTGTAGAATTCCCACATAAACTCGATCACTTCTGAAACACCCGGCCCGGCCCGGCCCGCGACCGCAAACAGATAGACCTAAGTCTTAGCTTTCTAACAACGTTTTGTTTATAAAAATCGCCCTGTTATTCATGACACAACAGCCATTTCCCTAAAAGTTAGAATGTTTTGGGACCTCTCATGATATATGACGTCATTGGCGGTGTTTCCCGGGAATTCCCGGGATTTCCCAGGGTCCACCGGGGTCCACCGGGTACCCTGCCTACTTTTACTTTTATCGTTCGTTGTTACGTTTGTTGTGTCGATATACGAACGATAACACAACGATGTGTTTTGTGCAACACGAGGAAAAAAGTTACGTTGTATTTTCGTTGTACTTTCGTTCTTTACCAAAATTTACTTGTATTTTCGTTCCCGGTTTATGCAACGACCCCCTGGTATCAACGTCCATAGGCTTAGCACTACGAACTCGTTCTCAACAGGTGATTAAGAGATGAATATTTCCTGGCTGAGATAAAATCAGAAACATATTCGTGCTTGGTCTGAGTCCCTGTTCACCATCTCGTTTGGTGTGCTTCAGAATATTCACTCGTCTATCGCCTCGTTCATATTACTGAGCACTCCAAACTCGATGGCGAACAAGGACACAGACCAAACACTCATCAATTTCCTTCTTAATATATGGAAAAACAAATCAATATATATCGGATACATGCATTTACGCGGTGGCGTATATATGAAAGAAGTCAGGGTATTCGTGCAGAGCTACAAACTTAATTTCTAATATTTATGAGGTACAGACATCTGATATTAATTATATCACTTCTCAGCCCTCAAGCTCTACAAGGTATCAAAATTACACCTAGGCTACAGCCACAGCCTGCTGTTTTCACAGCTTCCATACCTCCTGAGACCTGGCACCCAAATGGATGCTGTCATTAACGACTGGCCGGCCCTAGGCTGCGTGCCCCCTCTGGCGGCTGCTGCTTATACCTTAATATGCCGTCCTCTGAAGGCATATCATCTCCATTATAAACCTGCATGCTTTAGTGTTTTTGTTTTTTTTACCAATTTTAGATAGATTTTACTCTCAAAACACCACTCTTCTGTAGGGTTCTTGATGTCTCCCTTTATAAGGTGGTACTGAGGATAATGTGGCTATAGACATTTAGTGGGCTCGTGCCCGGGGTCGGAATCGGGGTCAGAGTCAGAATTATATCGGGAGAGGGCTTCAGCGTTGGTGCAGACACTGAGTGAGTCAGGCAGTGAGTCAGGGAGTCAGGTGGTGGGACCATCACAACTTTTAACAACACAATCGGGGGCCGGGCGGGGGCCGGACGAGGCTGCCGGGCTGCTGGGTGGTCGGATGTACCATCGCTACAGCACAGATGAGTGGTCAGAAACTGAAGCGAGAAGACGGGGTGGTCGGGTGGCAAACCTTTTTTTTTTGTTTTCAGTATACATATATATGCCAAACGTATGTGATATGGGTACGACTGGCATATATATATATCACTCACAGGATATTTCTTCTCATGTACGCTTCACGTCAAATACAGCCATTACACTTCCATATATATAGGAAAACAGATTTGTATATGCCGCATAGGCTGGCGTGAAATATGGGAGTATGCCTATTAAAACATGTCAATATACATTGGATACATGCATTTATGCAGTGGTGTATATATGAGATATCTGGGGGTTTTCATGCAGAGTTAGATACCATTTCAATGTCACTTGGGCATATTTAATGATTGCTGCACTTTAATGATAAAATTGTGCTTGATTTAAAGGAGCCTTGATTTAACGGAGGCTTTAGGATAGAATAGAGTGCATTCACCATTTGACTTGTAGTCCAACATAACGGTGAAACGTATAAAGTTTATGATAATGTAGAGGGCAATTGGACAATGATAAGAAACAAAGAAGGATGAAATGAAATAAAAACGGCTGTATTGGAGAGAGTTAGACAGACCCTGAGGATCGTTTCTTTGTTTGAAAAAGCAGTTTATTGATTCTTTGTATATTATATATATAGAAAAGCAATGAGTTTCAAATGTATTTTACAGATTCATTTCAGAAAAGGGTTATAAAGTACCCATAGTTACATGTGATAGAGAGTCAAGTTGGACTATCAATGAAGTTTAATGATGAGAAGTTCTCTCATTGAATAAAATAAGTAGGTTGCATCAATCAATAAAGATTTTACAATAAATGAAGACAGGGTAAGGGTGGCTGAATGGATGTTGTTTCTCCTTATTATCATCTACACATACCTGCAGACCCTTACAATGATACTATCTATATTTTAATCACTTACGAAATTTCGACTGGACTTAGGGCGAATGATGTATTCAGGCTGAATGTAGGTTTAACACAGTAATTAGTATTTCTTTTGAGAAAGAAATAAAAAGTGTAGGATTATGTATCGTATCACATGATCCAACACTGAGATTATGGGCTTTGATGACTATGTGCACGTCCCCTAGAGGTATAAAGTGCCACCAGCACCCCTCTTTATCCACAGGCACCCGTAGTTAAATGGTTAACTCTATCAGACTTGTTGTAGATGTGGAAAGTGATTAAATTGCTTTGGAAAAACATTCATTTGGATATTAACATCTTTTAGGTCACACAAAAGGTCACATCATAATGAATTCCTACAGACATTCTTGCTCCTAAGAGTTTGTTGCATAAGTCACGTTTCTGTCAATAAACTAAAAACCTATGTTTAATTGCAATGTGTATAGGAATTAGTTTGTTTTGCACACCAATGCAATATAGGTTATTCTTTCTATGAGAATCGTGGTAAGTGATTTCTTTCTTCCTAGGAAGTAGACATTCTTACCTAGTGATTATTAGTTCCTTACACCTCAAAGGATTTTAATGGTTAGTCAGGTTCTTATTCAGTTAGGGTGCCAAAATGTAAGCTCTAGGACATGAATTGGTCAGTGGTTCCTTTTCCATGCATTGGTAGTAGTAATCATATTATAATCCTTTCCAAGTTTATAGTTTCAAATATATAAAAGAATAATCACTGATCACTGGGAAAAGGCAGCCGCATAGATTCATGATATTTAAGCTTTTTTAATTTGAACTACATAATAACCATAGACACTTTCAAATGCTTGTGGATTTTGTGAGATGATCTCCTCCAGGAATTGATAGAATTTCTCAACAATCCTTCCATATTCTTCTGCATCCCTACAATCTGCGAGGATACAAAGATATGTGTTTGCTGTTGTTTTTACCGTATTCACCATCTTTTTGACAAAGTTCTTGGTAGCTGATTCATCTGTAAAAGAAGACGACCCACCTCACTCAATTTACAGTCAATATAAATGTTAATCAATAGTTCATTATAAGCTGTGAACACATATTTATGAAATTAACACTGAATCTAGTGTTAATTCATTAACACAGTAAAAGAACACAATAATTCATCAATGAAATTAATCTATAACTATATATTAGAAAATAGAGACATTCATAACTGGTAGTAGTTTGGCTTGAGTTTATAAGCCTGAATTTATTAAACTGAAATACCTTCCCTATTGTTTATGGAGATTTTAAAACAAGACATTCAAAGTGTATCAAGTGATGTGAACTCACTTTCTGGTCCACCAGAGTTCTCCCATTCAGTGACTAGCATGTCCTTGGGTTGGTGGTACTCCACACTAATCAGTTGTAAACCACTTTTGACAACAGGAAGACCAGGCTCTCTTTCAAAGGGAAAACGGATTTCCTCTTCAGAGCGATCCACATAGAAATTATAAGAGGTCATCTTGAACTCTTCCTTTAAAAAAGAAAGACAGTAATATAGCTCAGTTAATGAGAATACCTTAATGTAATCAGTGATGTAATTAGTAATAAGAGTTGATGGAACAGTGTGAGGTGCAACTTCTACATGAAAGAAAATTAGCCCTGCTGCTTGGCATAACAAATTTTGGCGTAATGTATTGCAACAGCAAATGATTCCAGAGGACTACCAAAAACTTGGCATTAGAAATTCTATAAGATCACCAACCTACCAATATATAATGTTTTGGAACTCGTTAGACGCAAGAACACAAGAAACAGATTGCAAAAATACTAGTAAATTGTGCATAATGACCAAAGAAGGTCAAAGACTGTTAAATTGGGGGGTCAATGACATCGGCCGCAATCAATATATATGTAGGGGACCTGAGGTTGTGTATTTTTGCCGTTTTGTGTTAAGCAGTGGCTGCGCTATTTATGTGCAGGCTCTGCTATTTTTGGCAAAGTTTCAGAACCAGTCCAACCGAGTTATCTGGCCATCTGGCAGGTATCTAGAGTATAGGCTGGTTCTATGGTAGTGGGAAGGGACCCAGCAAAGATGACAGCTGGGTACCAGACTTGCACAGACAAACCAGTGGGGACTCAGCAGGGTTCTGCACATGACCTGTGAGGCCCAGTGGGTGTATATAAGAAGCCTACTGAAGCTCAGCTGGACACACTGGGGGTAGAGGAACTATGTGTGGTCCCTCTACATGGCTCTGTCTCTGTTCTATGCTAGGGGTAGCTTGACCTTTGCGTCCCCTTGTGGCGGGGTCAGAGAATCCTGGTTCTCTAGAAGGAGAGGGTCAACCTTTGGGTTCTCTCTTTGCATGGAGTCTGGGATCCCGGGATGTGAGACCTTCAGGTTTTCCCTCTGTGATCTTGGGCAGCGGCATGGTGCTGGGTGGCTGTGGTAAAATACAGCTGTAGGTTCGTGGGTGGGACCAGCACCGGGATGGCATTTTGGACCAAAACTGTGGTTGTGCTCAGGAGGAGTTTTGGCTGTACCCGACACCCAGCCACTACATACTAAACTCTATAGAACATGGTTAGTGTAAGTGCAATGTTATTATCAACATTTACTCATTCTACTGTGACATATCATTTCTGTTCTATGCTTGTTATGAGGCACCCCCATATAGAATTAGTTGAGAGTGCAATATTGGAATATTATGTACCAAGCCTTACTGTATTTTATTAATATAAGCTTGTTAAATGTTTGAGTGTGATACACCTTTAAGAGATCTGATGTGTTGACCCTTTAAGAGATCCTGTGGGTCCACTGGTCACAGTGTGTGACCAGCCAATAGGAGAGAGCCAGAGCAACGCCCACCCTCCACTGGACAGGGTAAAACCCCTGTGCAGTGAGCAGAGCGGGCAGAAGGTTGCTGGCTGGTAACAGAGATACTACGTATTGGCCTGTATCCTGTATTTTCCTACCACTCTGTTGGAGGACTCAGAGGGTGGCTTGTTTCCCCCACACCAAACCTGGACGCTGAGTCCCACTGTATACCACTTCTGATATTAATTGAATAAATGGCCACAAATATCTAATCAGAGTTAGCCACAGTGCTTCCTTTGTAAGTATTTTTTAATTTTTTTTTTTAATTTGTTGCAGGTAATTCACCTTATACAAGATGGTCTTCCATTACAGCATTATACAAACTGTCCGGTCCATACAGAAGTATCTGTATTTGTGTGTGTATATACATGTATCTGTGGATGTCTATGTATCTCTTTTTGACTGTGTATCTGTGTCTATGTGTGTCCATGTATCTCTGTGTGTGACTATATCCAGTATTTTTGATAAATTAGGAAATTATATCAATAGTCAACTATTCTGGTGATATATCTCCTTGTCCAAATATGTGACTAGATGACTTTAACATTATGCACATGTATACTGACCTCAGATATCATACCATCAGTAAGTAGACGCTGAAGAGCCGAAATCTTTGCTTTTCTGTTGACAAAATGGGTCAACTCTCCAGTTAAGACAGTTACTAACATTTGGCCTCCTGTCGTAATATTAGAAGTATCATCTTATACTTTGTTCAAATGGCAGATTTCTCAAATAGTATATAAGCATTGTAATTACAAAAATAATTAACCCTATTGTGCCTGGTACCCGCGGCAGGGCTACAGTCATGAAGCCGGGAACTAGTGCCAATGAATGCCGCTAGAGGCTGGATACATAGGCCTATTGAGAATATTGCATTTTTGGATGACGTGACATGACACGTGATACTTATTACTTTTTTTCACTTCACCTAGAAATATAAAAAATGATGTTATATCTACATTCTCCGAAAGTTTCATGTTTATTGAGCCATTATTTTCAATTTTCTTCAAGAAAACGAATATTTTGTAAATGATGCCTCAAGGCATCACCCGGCCATGCCTGGTTGATGCCTTGAGGCATCACCCGGCTAGAGCTGGTTGATGCCTCAAGGCATCACCCAGCTTGAATGGTTTAAAGATATTTGATAGTAATGTGTCAACATAATCATCCAAAGAATAATATTACATCTTATGGGTATAAGAGGAAATATGATATTGGTTCTATGACAAAATATACAAGATATTGAGTGAAATAGATGGAAAACCTGGTTTTAATTCGTCAGCACGTGACAGAAGGAAGTGTGTCCAGTCCCTTTGTCCCATCTCTCTTGTTACTGTTTTTAGCCTCTCTGGAGTAGCAACTTCTTCTTTATCTGGCCTGGATACATGGAGATTAGATTATTTTCTACTATGTCAGATTTTAGTAGCAATCAGAATGTATTGTTTTTTATATCTTTTTAGTGACCCAATATTCCATAGTGATATAAAGTTAACCATACACACAGAACCAAATATAGGTTTATTTAGGTGTCTTTTTTATCTCCAATATCCTACACGCCGAAACTCTCCGAATCATGACTCCATTGACAATGTCACTCTCACCCAGAGCGGGAAGTACATTACAAGACTAATCAGAAGTCAGATACACACAAAACCAGACTCAACAAATGGATGTTTATTAACAACTTCCCGAAGTGATCCCGGCTAGATCACTACCAAAATACAGTACCTTGACACAGGTGTGCCAAGTAAAGCTGGGGAGGCTAATCCAAATACCGGTGTACTGGACTCACCTAACCACCAAGAGGGTTTGGAAAATCCAGCAAATAAGGATCCAAGGATCCACTCTTCTCAGAGAAAACACAAAAGAATGTTTGCTGATCTGCTGTGAACCCGGCCTATATATAAGCCAAGTTATGTAATCCAAGCGATCCCCGTAACCCTTGCGTGAACAGGTTTTGAGGGTGCGTCCACCAACCACGACAGGGCTGCCACAACGGCTTTCCGACAAGGTCCAAGACAGCTCTACGATTGGAAGGCGTGTCGTAGCCTTGTCGTGGTTGGTGGACCCTAGTTCCCGACAAGAGGCTACGACAAGGCCCCGAGAGGCTGTGACACAAAGCTTGTCGGGAGGTTGTCGGAGGCCTTCCGACAAGGCCACGACAATATCGAACATGTTCGATTTTTGCTACGACTGGACCTTTGTCGTGGAGTGTTGTGGTTTCCTCGATATCACTGTCGTAGTGTGTCGGAACCATGGGCGCCTTTTTTACGGAAACCGGCAACGTCTACGACATGCCCCGACACCGCTGTCCCGACAATGCTCTTCTCACGACAAGGCTGCGACAAGGCTGCGATTGGAACTTTCATGTCGGCACTTGTCGTAGCCTTGTCGTGGTTGGTGGACGCACCCTCTTACCCTAATCACTACACTGCAGGGACTGACATCCTGTACCCTCTTTCGAAGAGCGAAAGAACAACTGCTAGACTGACCCGACCCCTACAATATTAACAAAGAACAGTTGTCTTTGAGTAATCAGGAAAATGCAATGGTCATAGTTTTTTAAGGGAAAAGGGGAAGGTATGAAAACCAGGCTTGTTAGGCCTGATACTCACCCCATTTTATTGTTGTCATGTGAAACACAGTAAGAAATAGAAATGTAATTACAATCAACAAATGAATCACACTGGTTCATGTAATATTTGTACTGATTCAGTTTATATGTTATACCGAGAAAATACATGTAATGTATACTAGACAACAATAAAAGAATGTTCTGGAGAAAAAACAAAGTCAACTTCACCAAACTATGTATTCAAGATTGACATCACCTCTCAGAGACCCAATGCACAGCAGTGAAACAAACCCCCAGATCCACTGATCCTCTTGGCATAACCTGCTTGTAGAAAGTCTTTCCTGAGGCAAGTGTGAGAATATTATCATTGTCCATAAGGATATCATCAAAGCGTTCTGTGTAAAGCAGAAAAAGGCATTTTACCCATGGTGTTAAACATGTGTTTGCTATACTAGATTGATGTAATGGTGTAATACAGTAATTCATTTATTCTGTTGTGACAACTAAAAATCTATACTGTCTAATAAAGTCCACATCGTTCTCACTTTTGAAGTGATTATATAGAACAACCATAACACAGTCCTACATCATTGAAGATGGACCCAATCTTAATTCATAGCATGATGTAATGAGGCCATGTTCCATGAATAACATCAACCTCATGGAACCTTGTTTGATGCACCACCATGGCAAGGTGTCCATTGTGTTAATGTGCATGAAATATAATTTTACCATTTCATCATAAACCATTTTGAAGTAAATGCCACACTCTGTCAATGCCTCACAGATTTTCATAAACAGATTAAAAAACTATAAAATCTTTTGTGCCAGATTAGAATTAGTATTTATCACACAAGGGCTACGAATGCCAAGTTCACGAGAAACCTGATTTACACTTTCTACTATAATATTCATTGCACATGTAATTGAATGAACGATTCCAACTGAGGGGATAACCTGAAAACCCTGACAAATTAAAAAAAAGAGAGAAATCATGAACGCGAATCGTTTAAACTATCTAGAGTGACTGTCTATTTAAAGATCGCTATAAATATCTACATCTGAATTGATACAATATGAGCTCTCAAGACTGTTTATTTATTTCATTAGTATGCATTGGATGTTCAATCTGGTATGGCACAGAGGGATACTGCACTATGTATTTTGTCGTTTAACTATATATCGTAAATCATTCACCAAAAATGAAAGGAAAATGAGGAGTATGGGAAAAAGACAGATGGACCAACCTCAATTCAGACTTGACTGAAGAACTAAAAATACCGTCTAAAGGTTTCCATATAGTACATCAGAATGTATGTAGTACGAATTTTGATAATCACATAAATAATCTCAAGCCACAAACCTATATGTTATCACAAATCAGAAAGTACTTAGCCTCAAAATAAGCTACCAAAGTATACAAAGCTAAAGTATTGCCGGTGAAAGAATGCAGAGTCATACTTATTCAGAACTGTTCAAATAATCTACTGCAAAATTGTAAATAATCCAAAACCAAGCCCTTAAGATATGCCTTAAAGTTCCTCCCCACACCGAAACTCTAGAAGTACACAAAAATGTGGGATAAATCTCCTAAATGAAAGAAGAAACACCCATATCCTTAATTCTGCCTAACTTAGAACAAAATTGGAGAGCTATATTGACAATAGAAAACGAATAACGAGGCTAGGAATGGCACCTGTAATGACCGAAAACACCTTCAGCCTGGAATCTATGGTATAAAATAAGTACTGCCTAGAATAATCTCAATAACGATACAAGACAAATAGAAACATATAAAAGATTCAAAAGATTTACAATGGGAAACCTCACTGCCCTACGCTTAACATACTGAGTCTTGCATTTTCCAGTTCCCAGAACTATACTCCTCGACAGCGTTATTATAAAACTATAAAAAAAAGTAAAACGGCATTGTATATATCATATAGTATTAGTTTCGTTTTGTACTGTCCAATGAATAGAAAATGTATAATAAGTATATATACTTATATTGTGATAAAACCTGTACTTCATGTTACCTTTTTAATACTCTTATACTCTTTGAAAACCTACCGAATTTGATTCATGGCTCTGGAGCCTACTGAAAATAGGATACACTGTATATCCTAGTAGTTTACTCCAGAATAAACATCAACATAAAAAAAAATGTAAATCTGTAACAAGAAAATTCCACTTACCTTGAACATCTTGGAACACAGATCCAAAATTGTTGTTTGGAAGATCATTAAAGACCCAACATAACTGGAGTCCCCTTCCATGAGAAACATCTAAATAATCTAAAGAAAACTTATGACTTTAGATTATTAAGGTCTATCATCCATATATAAATATTATATATACATATATGTTAGTCTATCCATTGAATGTTTGATACTTTGGAAAAGACTTGATGGGTTTACATGTAACAGCTTGATGCAAACACACTTAAAGCTTACCATATTTAGTAACCAAGAAAGAATGGACTCCACTCGCTTGTGTGAAAAATAAAAAAAACATCTAGTGAGAACTGCTCAGAATATGGTCTCAAAAACAATGCTCATAAGATGTATTAGCCTTGAGTGGTCACATTGATAATGATAATGGAGATCATAGTCTGTCATAGGACCTATTGGCTGGCATGCTCTTGCAGTGGATCAAATATTTGCTGAGAACAATACAAGGGTCAGTTAGTGTAAATGTAATAAATATATTGATTTGAGGATGGATTTAAGATATTCTACAAAGCAGAGCCAGAGACAGTTTGACCAGCATACCTATAGGGAAAATAACAGATTGACACACTGACCTCTGCAGGCTTTAATTGCTGGCAGAGAGTTGCCACCATCAGCTGCCCCATAGTCACACACTGTGAAAGTATTATCAGTAGAGGTATCCACATCGCCTATTAGGAGAAAGGAACGTTAGCAATCACACTATTTTCTGCTTGTGCTGCTATTCAGATTAGACATACACATTTGTAGCAAAGCAAGTAATCTATTAGGAAATATCAACATCTTAGATTTTATCTTGTATCCTTGTGGTGTTCTTACCACATCTCAAAGTACATGTTTTTATATAGAATTCTTAAAATCATATTTACATATACATTGATGCCCCAAATCTGGTGATCCATTAACACAATGATATAAATGAGCCAAGCTCTAGTTTGTTTTAGTCATTATAGGTGTCATACACATCCTCATCCATCAATAACTCCCATTCATTTGTGTGGATAGACAACTTCTTTCAGAACGTTAGTCATTTCAGGGAGTGTAACTACCAGAAATCATCTAATCAAAAGGATAGTCAACTTATTGAATTACCTAGAACCATGTTAAGAGTGGGAAGTAGGTCCTTGATGAAATATGCCTGCATACATGCATTCTTTGTATACCCTTCCTTATGGTGCACATACTGAGGTAATACTTTCTCCATGTTTGGATGTCTGGATGCTCTGACTGTGGCTTCTGTTAAGACTTGTTTTTCTGTGTTCCTCTCAGAAATATGGCCTGAAGACATGATGAAAAGAAAGTCAATCTTCACATTATACCCTAAGCTAAATTAAAGAAAGATGCTTGTTTAAACATTCCTTTTACAGGAAGAGGTTACAACTGTTCTTTTAACTTAGGTGTTTGATCAGGTACCACTGAGTGTAGTGCATCTATAATCATATCACATGATCAAAGTATCAAGTTATCCTAATCAGCCTTTTGAATCCTAATTTTGTGAGGTATACAATGACACTAGTACTCAATCACAAGTGTATGACTGCCGCAAGGTCTCACCACAAATGGGTTAAGTAATAGCTTCTTGAAAATGTATAATAGTGTGATGGCCAGTAGCCTGCCATTGCTGCTCTGAAAAGAAAAACCATTAATTCTTTTCCCCTATGTATGGATATCTGATAAGATACTTGGAAAGTTAAGAAGCACTTACCACACTTGTATTACATATGCACACAATTGTAACTCACAACTCAGTTTCTGTATCATATAGTTTATTACGAGTGACATCTGATCCAGACCAGATAAACACTGTTATATTAGCTACAACCTAATTTACGGGTATAGTTTTTGAAAGTATTTGGTAAAAATTGTTATTCGTTCCGGAAAAGTGTTTTTAACAATTTCCAGTTGGAAAATTTTTCCAACTGGGAATTGTTAAAAACACTTTTCCGTAACAATTTTTTACCAAACACATTCAAATGGGTGTATAGTACACACTACTGAGTGACATGAGGAACCAGGCTCTAAATCCTAAGAGACAGAACAAACCGCCACTAAAACACAAAACAGTGGGAAAAACAGAAACAAATAGAGTGAAAAACGCACCTCACCTGATGAGACCCCAGAAACAGGGTCGAAACTGCAAGGGAATAATTGATCAAACCCCAGGAAATGACAGTAAAAGGCAAACAATTAGACATCTAACTCCTCCCACCTGTTCTGGCCCATTTCCAAGCCATGACACCAGATGACACTACCAGCTGGGGACACACAATAAGTTAGTTCCATTAGAACCCACTAGATGTCCTCCCACACTGACTGGGCACAGACCCAGACCCAGCAAAATATACTCTCCGACCACATCTTCCTACTAAGGAAGAAACACACACAACCGGAGAATGAAAGACACGGAAATACGATGTCACATGCACTGTCAGAACCAATGAAACTAGGGTAGCAGGCGGGAAAAGTTGTAATCAACTAAACCCGGCGGAATCCTCAGTCACTTGCAGTAGTGAGCGCACTCCAACAGCCACGTTAAACAGTATAGTTTTTGAAAGTATGACAGTTACTCAATAGTAGACACGCTGAGGCAACATAAACAAAGTTGAAGATTTACAGGTGAACGTTGTGAAATGCTGTATTGGTCTCTACAGATATATAACTGTACCTGAAAGGCATACATGTAAACAGACTATTATCTTCTGACATAGTTGAGATTTACTTGGTGTAGGAATTAATGAAATTGATAAAAAATAGTTATATCATATATGTGTAGTGGCTCGGTGTCGTTACAGCTGAAGCTCCTCCTAAGCACCACCACAGTCTTGGTCCAGAATGCCTTCCCGGTGCTGGTCCCACCCGCAAAACCGCAGCTGGCTTTTACCACAGTCTCCCAGCACCGTGGCTCTGCTCACAAGGATCACAGGGAGAGCCCCGATGGCGTCAAATCCCTGATCTCATCTCGGAACCTGAGAACTCTATCCGGAAAGAAGATCTCATGGTCAACCTTCTCCTTGTAGACAACCAGGACTCTCTGACTTCCCCACCAGGAGACCCAAAGGTCTAGCACCATTGGCGGAGACCAGAGACAGAGCCCTGTAGAGGGACCACACATAGTCCCTCCACACCCCAGTGTGTTCAGCTAGGCTTCAGCAGGCCTCTTATATACACCCATTGGCCTTCACTCAACATGTGCAGAACCCTGTTGGGCCCCCTATGGGTGGCCAGATAACCCATTTAGACTGGTTCCAACATGGTGCCAGAAATAGCAAGCAGCTTGTGATCTTACAGGTTGCTCGTAGCAGGCCACTACAGACCCACGATTTGGCACCCACCTCACCGGGCCACAGCTAAGCATGGAAAGGCTTAGTAGATTAACCTCTGGTCCCCTACACATGTATCAATGTGGGCAACACCAACACAAACTGGGTGATTCTTGTTTAACTTCCACTTACCTTCTCTTCCACTTCCAGCTTAGACCTGCATATGTTGTACTAATGTGATTTCAGTAAAGCTGAATACTAATTACAGCTTCAGGATGAATCCCAACCACATTCCTAGGTCAATGTGGTGTATGTATCAACATGCTACTAACAGTCGGTTTCCCTGATGTGTGATTCCCATAAAAGAGTGAGGTATAGGATGCAATTCAAAGTAATCAGAGGATGACCAAAATTTCCTCATGGTTCATAGGCTCCAGGCTTGACCCCGTTCGTCCACGTAGAAAAGCCTTAAATTAGTTCACATGCATTCCAGGTATGCAAAAGGACTCGTCTTTATGTAGAACTGGATTGAGAATCATATGAATTAATAATACCCCACGAGTTTGGAGGCACCACAATCGACATTGAGGCGAAGCAGAGTGCCAATTACTTAGCACCCTAATGAGTTGGATCTTGTTTATTTCAGGAAAGTATAAATCTCCATCGTGATATCTCATTCTCATTCTCATTCAAATCCTGTCCGCTGATTGGCCAGTCTATTATGAAAATACTACACCATGACCATGGCATAGTATTGTCACTTTATTGAGCGCGGGAAAACGCGCTCATATACGTCATCTAGATAGAGGTTAGAATGCTCACACAGGGTTTCAGCTTGCTGTAAAGAATCTAACGCTTTACTATCAATGTCCCAATCATAAAGGCCTGTTTAAATGAGCAGGGGCCGAGTATCCCAGTATCCCGTATCCCTGCCCCACTACTGACTTGGTTTCTTTTAATAGAACTTTCATAGCTGAGTGACCTTGTGAATGTGTGTGCAGTGTGGTGAAGCAAATCAACAGAAATCACATATCAATGGACAGGAATCACATATCAATGGACCATGATAATAGTGTCGAATATATCTTAGAAGTAGATGGAAAATAGATGAAAAATATGTTAGTAAGAGGACTACCAAGGGCACTATTAGTACTCCAAATGAAGTACCCTCAAGCTAGAGGGTACATATATGATATACTATGATATATAGACCAGGCACAAGTCAAAATCGAAAAATGTTAGATGTCTATACCATAATACATATTCCTATATACCCATTATTGAACTAACTAGAGTTACATACCGCTGCAGGGGGCTGCATTAAAAATAAGTTATGTGTCGAGGTCGACGTTTTCGTCCCGCTCTCATGTTTTCGTCCTGCTCTGACGTTTTCGTCCCGCTCTGATCACGTGATACAATACAGCAGTGGGACGAAACAATAGCTGTTGTGGTAACTCGATAAGGGTGGCCATTTTCGTCGGAAGTATTTCAGGTAAAGAATTAAGCATTTTTATTGATATTTAAAGGAATAGGGAAACCAAGTACTGGTAAGCAAAAGTCAAAGTTACTCGGTAAGGCTTGGAAAAATTGTATACCCATGGGCTTTGCTCAGGGGTTATCAATTCCTCCCCGGTGTCCCCCTCTACCGCGCCTCACGGGCGCCCCTCCTGCCCCCTCGCGGCTTTCTCACATACCACGAGGTCACGTGGTACAGCCCGGTCCGGACCCCGGTCTCACTTCTTCTCCACCCGTCCTGCAGTACACACATACTCCAGTACTTTTTCGTCTCTTTGGCCACGTGCTCGCAGCCCAATACTCCCCGAGTATAGGCCAGCACACCATACATACGATAGAGTACGATAGAACGATAGAGAAGAGTGGAAATGCCGAATACAAGGAACACCCCCATGCCTAGCATGTCTCAGGCACCGCAGGCGGCCCCCGGCTCGGAGGCCACGCTGAAGGGATCGACACAGGCGTCAAACGAGCAGGTTGACTCCGTCTCTGACCACGGCTCGATGGTCAAGACGTCGAGAATAACGGCTCTGGAGGGGAATGTCGCCCAGATACTGGAGGCAATAAAGGGACTCCAATGGGCGAAATCGCCGTCGAGGGCATCACAACCGGCGACCGTCAGAGAACGCACCGTCGCGGAGGAACCGGACCAGGGATTGGGCCCACGATCAGCCATCCCGTCTCCCGGTGCCCAGGCAACTTAGCGACCGATACCTCCCAGAGGAATTCCTGCAAAAAGAACTCGACCGTGAAGGACTCCGACACGACCGTACGGCCGGTAGGTTTAGTTCTCCATACCGTGAGGTTACTGTCTAAACCGTATATGTTTGTCGAACGTGAGGGCCTGTTCACCGTAAATCAGAGGCTCGAGGTCAGGGGCACGCTCGGCCTCATGGAATATGTTAGTGCCTTCCTGGTAATGATGGAGGACCACCGGGCTGTCCCCGAGGAGGATAGGAGGGACATGTACCGCCACCTGTCCCAGGTCTCCATCGACGCCCAGACACAGCCGTGGGCCGGAGTCAGGCGTTGGTCGCAGTTCATATTTGACCAGGTCTAGGCCGGGAGGATATACTGGTCCGACCACGTGCGTATACAAGACGAGCGGGTCCGGCTCGCCATAACGGCGACCACGACACTGCACGACGGTCAAGACATGAGCAAGGCCGGGGGACGGGAGCTGCCGTGCCGGGCATTTAACTCGGAGAAGGGGTGCCGCCAACGCAACGGCCACCAAGATGGCGGAATCAAATGGCTGCACGTGTGCTCCTTTTGCGATTCGGTCGGCAGGATGTGCACGCACTCCATACACGCGTGCAACAGGAAGCTGTTGTACGGTGGCGGGTATGAGAGTGCTGCACCAACACCTGCACCTGCCCCACGCCGGATGCCGCACGCCGGACACACGGTCCGCACCACGGACCTCTCAGGAGTACAGAAACAACACGGGGCGGCTTCAAAAAACGGACCGGACGCGCCCCGCGACTGAGTGTGGCGCGTGTTACACCCCTCGGACCCAGTACGAGTGCACTCAGCGAGGGGGCTGCGGTCACGGAGTGCACGACCTGTGACGCAACACCCCATGTGACAACAACACCGCGTGCCGAGCACGTTGGGGACTCACAGCAGCAGAAAACCCCGCCCCCCGAGGAATACACTCCCGTGTATAGGGGCGACGGCGGGGGTTCGGACCAATTGGCTCGGCAATTGCCCCGGTAGGACGGCAACGATAATCTACGAATCAACTTCGCTGCCGTTAGGGAGTTCTGCGAAACCGGAATTCCCTCTCCCGGAGTCCGGACCGACCCCGGTACGTTCGCCGGACACAGGCGGGCCCACTGGCCCCACTTCTCCGCCCCCGGGCCGCCGGGACACGCCGACATATACGACCGGGTGTGGCGCACGGGGATGCCCAACGCCCTCGGGGCCCGTATCGAGATCCCGACTTATCTCAACATCCCAGTCTGGATCCGGTACCTCTCGGGCATCCCCGGAAAGGAGGAGCTGATTGATTTTGTTAGGCTCGGGTTCCCCCTGGGGTATGCCGGCCCGGTTACCGACACACGGGGAGTGCCCAACCACCCCAGTGCCACGGGATACCCGGACCAGATAGCGAAATTCATTGACAAGGAGAAGGGGCATTCCAACCTCATGGGTCCATTCGAGGACCCCCCCTTCCTCCCGTGGTGCCACGTGTCGCCGTTAATGACACGCGAGAAGAGGGGTACGTCTGATCGCCGCGTTATTACGGATATGACGTATCCCAAGGAATCCAGCGTTAACGGCTATATCGTCAAAAACTCTGTCTACGGTGAAGAGAGAGAACATGGCCTCCCGACTGTCGACGGCTTTGTCGGTCGCCTGGTGGCCTCGGGGCCGGGGAGCTATATGTCCACCATCGATATCGCCCGGGCATACAAGAACTTCCGGTGCGACCCCCTCGACTGGCCCCTGCTCTGTTTCGCGTGGGAGGAGGGGTACTACTGTGATACGGCCATGCCGTTCGGTGCCCGCGCCTCCTCCTACCACATGCAGTGCGTAGCAGATGCCATCGTCAAAATCCTCGGCCAGAAGGGGGTCGATGCCGCGATGTACCTGGACGTCCTTATCATCCTCTCCCTGACGGCCGACAAGGCGGCATAGTCATAAACTCCGTGGATATGTCCCTCAGCATCCCCCGGGACAAGCTTCAAGACGTGCGGGAGCACGTACGGGCCGTCTCCTCCAAACGATCGCTGACGAAACGACAGCTCCAGTCGGTCCTCGGTTGGGTCCTCCACGTCGCCAAGTGTATACGGCCGGCCCGACCCTTCATCAGCAAACTGCTCGAGGCCCTCCGGGGCATGGCCGGTTACTAGATGAACATCAACTCGGAGATGCGGCAGGACCTCCAGTGGTTCCTGCGGTTCGCCGAGGGATGGAACGGCCATGCCCTGATACCTCGAGGGCCTCCCACCAAGTGCATCATAGTGGCACGTGCCTGAGCGGAATAGGGAGCACGGACGGCAGGTACTTCTACTCCGGGAAAGTCTGCCCCGTGGAGGACCCCATGAACTGCATCGCTGAGCTTGAGGCCCTCAACACGATTTACGCCATGTGCACTTTCCTCACGGATCGCGACCGTGGGACCCGTGTGGAAGTGTATTGCGATAACATGGGAACCGTCCAGGCACTCAGGTTGGGGTGTGCCAGGAACCCCGTCCTGGCCGAGTGTGCCCATCAGGCATGGACGGTCCAAGCCAGACTCCAGGTGGATTTCGTGTACACACACGTCCCGGGGGCACTCAACACCGTAGCAGATGCCCTCAGCCGAGCCCACCTGACCTCGAGAGACTATGCCACGGCCGTGAATTATATGAATTTTCACTCTCTCGTTGAAGTTATCCCCTGCACTCATGCTTCTTTCTACCCTGTTCTACATCTCGCCTGCAGATCCGGCGCTACAATCACTCCAGACGAGGGCATCTGCGCGGCAATGCGAGGCGCGTGCCCCCGGAACGGTCGTGAACCAGCGGAGTGCCGTCGCGACCTACCTGGCCTTCTGCCAGAGGATGGGGGCGGACCCCCAGAGACCCACCGTGAGCTTTACCACGGCGTACCTAGAGTACGTCGTGGGCCACGCCCCCTCCCCTGCGACGGTCGCGAACCAGCTGTCGCACGTGCGGTCGCACCTCCGGCTGACGGGCGGCGATGGAGGACTTCCGGGTAAAGCACATCGGGCTGCGGGCCGCGGTTCTGATCATCGAAGGCAGAGGTTCATCTGATCGCCGATTTTACCAAGTATTTTATCCGTACGGAGACAGTCAGCCTGTTTCTCTATTATTATATACCTTAAAATATCCAATTTTTAAACTTGTTTCTGGGCGAGTTTTTGGATTTCGCCGCCATACATGCCCTATACACCACATACATACCCCGTAAGTCACCTAGGTGTCGTACGGATATAAATACGACATGGGTAGGAGCAGGCCGTATGTGTAGGATATACTACCACAGGTATATAATAATATGTTATATTCAAAACATGCGTGACTCAACCTATTATAAGATATTTATAAAGGAATTTCTAGTGTATAACCCGACCATATGGTAGGATCGTTATGGAGAGGCAACTGACACTGGTCCCGTATCACTGGTATTATCACCTGATTGTTATTAATAATGTATGACAGTGACACATCAAACTTTCTTCTATCTGTTTGTCCTGTAATGTAAACCTTTTATTGTCTCCATGTTATGTCTTGTTCATGGATTTTACATGTAAAAACACCCTGTTGGGTGAACTGTACTTCCTTACCTGAATGAAAAAAAACAAAAAAAAACATATGGCCAATAATAGGTCACCATTCACTAAATGATCTATGAGACTACATCTTTGATCTCATCGTGTATTTATTGAAGCTTTAGGACACTAACCAATATTGAACAACGTTAGGCTTAGAATCATCTTGAGATATTTTTTTATTATACGTTCCAAACATTGGCAACATGAGAATACTATTATTCAGAAAGTGTAGAGAAAATCAAGACTAATTAAATATAGTTTATAATAGAACACTAATAATGGTTCTTATTCACACTGAGTATGCCCTGAGAAATGGTTGACATAGATTGGATTTATTCATATCTTTTTTATCTGAACTGCATAATGACCGCACACACTTTCAAAATCATGAGGGTTTTGATGGATGACCTCCTCTACAGCACTATAAAACTTCTCAACAAGCCTTCCATATTCATCTGTGTCCCTGCTGATGGCCAGAACAGAAAGATAGATGTTTGATGTGGTTTTCACCATATTCACCATCTTTCTGACAAAGTCCTTAGTAGCTGATTCATCTGTAAAAAAAGAACAGGTTGGTACATATCTTAACACATATTGTCACATTTCAGTAGAGTTTTCTTCTATAACTCTGTGCTTAAATGTACCCATTGGAAATATGATTCACGATAGATATTAGATGAACTGGAGCTTAAAAACTTAAATTCTATTTCTCAAACTTAAACGACATGATCTTCATATTACTCATTTCAATAAGGACTTAGAAGATATATAAGGAATAAGAACTGACCTTTTGCCCCACCCGAGTTCTCCCATTCAATAACAAGCTTGTCCTCTGGCCTGTGATGCACTATACTGATCAGTTGTAAACCTTCCTTGATAACAGGAAGATGTGGCTCTCTTTCAAAAGGAAAACGGATCTCCTCCTCTGAGCGATTAACACAGAAATCAAAAGAAACCAACTTGAATTCATCCTAAAAGAAAAAGAAAACCATAGGTGTGTCAGTGTTCAAATACAGTCTCATTTTCAACATGAATTACAAACAACAAGTGATGACAATGATGTGAATCTACACCTGAAAGGCACCTAGCGACTTTTGGGCCAGATACGTGGCACATATCATCAGCAACTAGAGTTAGTGTAGTTGACAATGTCAAAACTTGTAGTTTCTGATTATGGCTTGTTCGCCTTGCTATAGTTGCCAATTATAACGGTTCCCCTTGAGCGAGGCACTACCTGCAATGATGCCCCTTGTAACTGATGTACATTTTTGTGTAAAAGGCAGGTGATTCCTACTTAACGACTTCGTAACATGGATGGTCCTTTATCAGCAACAAGGAACAGTACTTTGTCCCAGACAAGACATCCTAACAAGGTCGGCCGTTGTCGGTTAGTATGGCACCCCTTTCAAACAATTTGCCTAAGTGAATTCCTCCTGCAGAGATGTTCTATTGCTGCCAACATATCGTCGGCTAATGTTCCAAAATTGATTCCGACAAGTTTATCAATGTGTTCATGAATTCTGACAACGTAATATTAGAAAGACCTCTGGGGAGCATACTGATATCAGCCCATGTCTCAGTGACATAATTAGTCACTGGGTGAGGAGGTTGTAGGGGTGCCACACAGAGTTATGTGGTCAGATGCGGTCCCTCACTAATTAGTACCCCCAAGTTGACCAACGACTAGAATCTTAACACGGTCTGAGGGTAAAACATTGCATCTCTGTGGTCATGTGTAGACCCCCTCTGGTATCCCACTGTGATGGCCGCGTGTTTGTCGACTAGAAGCGGAATTTGCCTGAGATTAGTTCAGTGATAGCTTTACGATTTAGCAACTAACCATTCAATCCCCGAATGGTATATATGTGCACTTGACATTCAGGTATAACATCCCCATCAATTTCCACAGATTAACATACTTATGGTTAGGTTTAATTGCACTCAGTATGATTATTTCAAAATTATTTGAATCACTTAACAATATTTTACTGAACCCTTTCTTATGTAATGATAATTAGTTCTTTATTAGGGATGATTATTGTACTATTCAGACAGATGCGTGGTTGAGGGTACAAGTATTAATCACAAAAAAATTGTATTTAGCTAGAGCTGGTATTGTTGTATGTGTTGGTAGGTGTTGCAGTATGAGTGCCTTTTGGCATCACTGGCCTCAGCACAGTTGATGCCATATGACATCACCGACCATGATTGGGTTAAGGAATTGGAGCCATAGCGAATTATTTTGTATGGAAACCTTCTCTCCTTCACTTGAAATACTCGATCGGGGAGCTGTTTCAAAAGTCAGGAGGGTGCTAAACGAGACTACTCATCGCCAATGCGAGAGGCTAACAATGGAACTTGAGGCATCACTGTCGAGGTGGAGGTGCCGCTCTCTATGGGATATTGGTAGTAGTTTTGCTGCCGCTTTGATTTGAGGTGCCGCTTGCTGTTGCTGGCCTCTCGCTTTCAAAATGCGACGTGCCGCTGGCGAGACCTCATTCGACTTTTGAAACAGCTCCCAGTTGTCATTTAAGTAATCAAATGAGTTGGACATTATACTGACCTCAGATATCATTCCTTCAGTAAGTAGATGCTGAAGAGCCAAAAGCTTTGCATGCTTGTTGACAAAGCGTTTCTTGTTAATGTCTTCACTTGAGACAGTTACTAACAGCTGACCTCCTGGTGAAGATACATATGATTAGTATCACTATAAAACATAAAATACACAATTCACACAGACAAGTCATTTGGTTATCTCAAGCTCTGTAACAGCATGAAACAATAAAAATTGTCTGAGTGGTATATTTGGGGAAAATAGTGTGTGTCTTTTTGTAGGGAAACAATGATGCTAACGAATCCAGTATAAACCTCTAGATTGACTAATAATCAAAGAACTAAGATCTAATGTCATGTGACTAAGTGGAAAATATACTTTTGGTCTTCATGATGAAATACATTCAGATGTCAAACATGAAAGAAAAAGCACCTGGTTTTAATTCTTCAGCACGAGACAGAAGAAACTGTTTCCAATTCCTTTGCCCAATTTCTTTTGTCACGGTTCTGAGTCTCTCTGTCATAGCAAATGCTTCTTTGTCTGGCCTGTATATATGAAAACAGACTAATTAAACACAAATAAAGGTTTACACGGTATGCTGGTGGAATGTGACGAAAATACGACCACCAATACTTTTGGGTATTTGTATATTTACACCTGCAATGCCTTGTATATGCTAGAGTCATATATCAGGAAACTCAAAGTTTCGTTCTTTGTTAATTTTTACATACAGTTGGACATGCTGTAGCATATTACAGTGATAACTTACGCCTCACACAGAAATGAGTTGTTTTGATATTAGACAGGCAATGCTCTAACTGACAGTTATAGAACTTAAAGTTGAGTATAATCCTGAACAGCAATACTGGACATATTCAATCTATTTATTCATGATGAACATCACCTTTCAGAAAGCCAGTGGACAGCATTGAAGCACACTCCCAGATGTACTGATCCTCTTGGCATGACCTGCTTGTAGAAACTCTTTCCTGAAGCCAGTGATATAATGTTACTGGTGTCTGTTTGGGTATTGTCACAGCATTCTGTGAAATGTAGAGAAAGACACTTTACCAACGGTGTTTGAAATGTTATATTTTCTGGTAAGCTGTATTATCAGGATACATTGTCTTTTGGTAAAATTAATTGAAGTGATAGGTAATATTTCATTAATTCTATGGAAATAGATGTGCGGTGAAATCGATATGTCCTTTTAGCAGAAACATCAGGTGTATACTGTACATCATTTTGAAGCATCAATAGTAATACATGAGTGTTAACAAGTGTATCATGGAGTCACCATTGAGTGGTCTACAGGGCCACTTGCCTACATTTTTTGCATTCATTCTTGAATAAATCAAACCCAGGAGTCGCCATTTTATAGGGTATATCATTAGGGACAATTTTTTCCCTTTCCAGCAAAGAAACACCATTTGCCCTAACTGGTGTGTCTGTCCAGTGTGTACTCTGTTCATGATCAAGGTTATAGAGAAACAGTGATCAAGATGAGGCTTGAGTTTTATTGAGTGTACGACGCTGTAAGGCTTAGTTGCATGTATAACATCAACATCAACAAGCTTTGTATGATAAATAACCATGTCATGTTTTTAGAAACTTATTACTTGGCCTACATTAACAATGTTTTACTATAACTGGGTGTATAAACCATTTCAAAGGGAATGGCACTGTCCACCAATATCACGAGGTGCTCTATATAACAGTGTACAGAACATGGGGCCACACACAATGCATATGACATAGGAATCAGTGACAAGTAAATATAAAAGTATACATATAACTTTAGATTAGAATGCAAATCTGTAGCTAGAAAATACCTCTTACCTTGGACATGTTGGAACAGGGCTCCAAAATTATTTCTTGGAAGATCATTGAAGACCCAACATAATGGGAATCCCCTTCCATGGGAAGCATCTAAATGGTCTATAGAAACATATATGGCTTGCAGATTAGTCAAGTGAACCATATATATCTGTGTGTGCTGTATCACCCATGTAAATATCAAATATCTAATTCCTTTGAAAAATGTTCAAATATTCCTAAAAGGTACATTCTTTAATACATATTCCTTTCACAATTTGATCAAAACCATACTTAGTTAACACACTTAAGTCCTACTGATATATGTAGTAATCAGGGAAGTCCACACCCTAGTGTAAACAATCCCAAAGTTAGTAGGATCTTTATATCATCAAGCTGTTGCAGTAGATCAAATATTTGCTGAGAACTATATGAAGGTTAGTGTAAATGAAATACAAAAACAATATATTGATTTGAAGATGGATGGGAAATATTCTACTAAAAATTAGATCCAGAGAAAGTTTGATAGGCATACATATAGGAAACAAAATAGCCTGAGAGACCTACCTCTGCAGACTTTAATTACTGGTAGAGAATTGCCACCATCTGCTGCCCCATAGTCACATACTGTGAAGACATTATCATCAGAGGTATCCACATCGCCTAAGGAGGAATGGACCGCCGTGTTTAGAAGTAGAATGCTTTAAGCCTGTTCTGGTCCTCCAGATTAAACATTTCTACCCTTTGTAACACATGTAAGGGAATTTCTATGTAACAAAGTAGCTAAGCTAAGATATTAACTCCTGAATCATATGATGTATACACATGGTTATCTCTCTACAGCATAAGGAACGTCTAACACTTATATATATTTAATGCAAGAGAAACAAGCCTATCAATATAGATCACTCAAATCAGTTAAGTGTAGTGTGCCACCCATATGGAGTCAGTTATTGCAGTGATTATTCGGGTATCAACCAGACAAAGCCAAGGTATTCACCACAATCCACTGTTATGACCGAATATCTACATTTGGAGGTATATCCCAAAACGTATCATCTTTTAACAGAGTACCATAGCTATTGAGTTTTATCAGTCCAATGTTATGATGAACTATAATAACGCTCCCACATAGTTATTTTGTTTTTAGAAACATTCTTTATTGCAGCTTCAACTAAGAATTTTACCTCAAGGAACTTGAGCAAATAAACACCAAGATCACTCTAATTAAAAGGATATTGAGCTAATTACATTACCTAGCACCCTCTTGAGAGTGGGTAGTAGTTCCTTGATGGCAGATGCCTGCGCACATGCATTCTTTGTATACTGTTCCTTATGGTGCATAAACTGAGCTGATGATTTCTCCATATTTGGTTATCTACTGTGAAATAAAGGAAATATTTAATTAGTACTATAGGAAAGCTATGTAATTGTATCTGTATGGAATGATTGCTGACTTTCTGATCGGTGTAAATACCTCCGACGCAGAAGACGGAGGTGGGTATTTACACCGATCTAAAAGAGGTACATACCTTAAAGTGTCCGTAAATATTCAATTTTTACCATAAATAGTTGTTAATGGCACTGTCACTCTATGCAATTTACAACGAAAGGCACACTGTATAAAAATCATTCAACTGGCAACTCAGGGGCGTCAGAACATTTTAAAAGTGGGGCGGGGGGGGGGGGGGGGGCTAACTGAAATATTGCTGACATTTTTCTTATAGGGCATGAAGTCAGACTCTCATATTGACCTATTCAACAGGATTTACCATGAAGTCTGTGAAACATCAAGGCTTATAGCCGTCATTGCACGCTGAAAAGTCAGACAGTGCAAAGTCCAGGCTTAGCCATCATTGCATGCTAAACAGTCAGACTTTGACATTTTTCCATGGTGATAAGCCAAGGCTTAGCCATCATTGCACGCTAAAAGGTCAGACTTAGACATTTTTCGATGCTGATAAGTCAAGACAGTTATTATACTTTTTCACTGTGGAGAGGCAAAGAAGCAGCGGAGTGGTTCTTAGCAGAATGGAGCATGGTGACCCGACGGTCTAGGCATATGGCGATGTCCCAAAATGTTAGTGCCTGTGATGTGGGACGAGTGTGAGTATTGTGAAAGCAAAGAGGGTTGGTGTTGATGCACCCCTCTCACCCAACGAGTAGGCTGATAGTGAAGCGGTCGGCCTTTAGGGGGAGATAGCATTGAATCCCAGTGTTGGCAGTGTTTGTAATCTATTCAAGAAAATTAGCCAAGATTGGTGGTCTTACCTGTTCCTAGGTGCAATGTCTTGTTACATTCCCAAGGCCTTGTGGCATAGTCGGTCATTACTATCAACAAGATCAACAATTAGACAAAATCAACAATTGGAACACTGCCAGATTACAGACATGGAGACGCTAGCATCCCCAGCACGGTCCGCATTAGCCCTGACGTCATTATTGGGAATTCCTTGCTATCACGTGCCATTTTGGTGTCAAACAAGTCCAAACTATGAGAACCACCGCATAAAAGGTGTTTTGAAGTGAGTCTCCTGCTGTCTGATAATGAATGTTTTCAGTGGTAAACCAACAAGGTTAAAGGTAGTTGAGTTATGATTTAATAGGACACATGTTTTGCAGAGATGCACCGTACTTTTCTAACAAAGGTATGCTTTACTAATTAAAAAAAAAGACACACAGCTGTTATATATGTCTGGTGGGACATTCCCCATTCATGGATTTGATGTATACATAGTTCTTATATTTGACTACAGTATCAATCCAACAGTTGCTTGCAGGTTGCTACTTCTACTCATACAAGGAAAACCGTTTACTCTTAAGCCTATCGTGAAGATGGTATTAGACACACAGTAACCACTGTATGAGTACTTATGAGATCAAGGATGCATGACCAGGTAATTGGATGATGACTGAACAACAAGGTACCTGAATAGCTACTCTCCCCCCTCACACACACACACTCGCCGACACTCATAGCACCAACACCAGTCTAAACTTCTTGTTGGCCTTCATGGAATTCTGATATATGATGTTGTTTGTGGTAGGAGGGTATGGGAGACCCTATATTTAACAGCTGTTTGTTACAAAAAGGTCGAGGGATTATTATTAGCATTAACTTAATGTTGATATTGCCATGGTTAAAATGTTTTATCTTACTTAGACACTACTTAACGTATAACCCTTCATGAATATTCTTTGCTATTTTTTGACAGACACCTGAAACAGACTGTCAATTTCTGGATATAGAACAATGAGTATCATGCACATGTCTATATGGAAAACCACCATAATTAGGCCTATATTTGGTAAATTGCAGATCGATTGAAAATACTCTCTGGTGGTTATAAGGAGACTAAATGTGCTGTAAGGTCATGCCTTACACGGCTGGCTGCCAACTGCAAACAAAGACAGACTTCTAAGTTGTCACAACCTTTCCTACGTTCTATTGGATAAATCACTTGTGACTGACTTTAACCGCAGAATCTTCTTGGATATGATTTCGATTGTCATGATAATAATTTTTTCGTTTGTTACACTGGCGTCAATTCTGGCATTCAAACTACGTATTTAAGATGGTGGGGACAAAATATAGGCTAGGATTGGGAACTTGTTGATTTTGATTTACCTTCTATTATGCCCTAGGCCATACTGGTGTACATTTTGGCGTTTATTCTTTGCAATGCTAGGTTTACATCAGCATCCAGGCAGTCCTGGGTAGTCACAGAAGGTCACCATCATAGGTTGCCAGGTCTACCCTGGGGCTACTTAAGTCACCACACTTGTGAATTGTAACTCACCCTGGCTGCCGGGTCACTGCCATGGTAAGTGTAGCTCTGTCAAAAGATCCAGCACAGCAGCCAAGGCAGTCCCCTATGGCTAATGAGAATTAGCCTCAATTCACCACGTCTTCTGCTACGGACCTAAACTCATCCCAATAGGCTAAGCGGGGGCGTCCACCAACCACGATAAGGCTGCGACAACGGCTTTCCGACAAGGTCCACGACAGCTCTACGATTGGAAGCCTTGTCGTAGCCTTGTCGTGGTTGGTGGACCACAGTTCCCGACAAGAGGCTATGACAAGGCCACGACAGGCTGCGACATGAAGCTTGTCATGGGACTGTCCGGGGCGTTCCGATATGTTCGATTTTGGAGCCGTGTCGTGGCGTGTCGGGAGGTTGTCACAGAGGTCTACGATAGAATATTCAGGTGGAGTGTGCACTTCCCGACAGGCTGCAACAAGGGGTCACGACAGCTCCCCTCCTCACGACAATACTGCGACAAGGCACCGATTGGAACTTTCTTGTCGGCGCGTGTCGCAGCCCTGTCGTGGTTGGTGGACGCCCCCTCTAAAGGTCATGGTGGTTTGTGAACAGTCAGTTGCTGGGCTTTGCCAGGGACTTCTCCCAGAGGGCACAACTTGAGGCCTGTGGCGGCAGGAAGCCCAGCGAGTTAAGGCCTGTCAAGGTTGATGGCAGCAGTGAGTGCGGCAGGGGATTAATGAAACATGAAGAGTTCCAATTGATGCTCATGGTGGCTTAAGGCCCAGTAGGGTGAGATAAGACTGACTGTGGTTATTGTATAAGGTGTGTAGGTGGACAGATCTTCATTCAACAGGAATCAGAAGTTGAAGATCCTGATGCAGATTCTGAGCCTGAATCATCTAAAGCTGAAGATAAGTGTGAAGGCTCAGGACAGAACGGACACGGTTGATGGGCCGGACACCCAGGGAGCTGAAGACATGGTACGTCAGCATGCAGACCAAGGTTGAGAAACAGTAGCGAGTTCTGGGGAAGTTTGGCAAAGGCACTTCCGAAGACTGGATAAATGTAAATTGAGGACAAGACAGCACACAGATAAGAAAATATACCAATAATGATGTTCAATCGATAATCCTAAGAACCTGTTAAGATAAGTGCCACATGTTTATATATAATTGCGTTCTACATGTTAATAGAGATGCACATATTTATATGGTAAATAACATACTCTCATTTCTATTATCATTTATGTCAAACCAGACACAGCCTCTGGGATTACTTTCTACAGGGGAAAGCACCTCATATGTTGCAGGGCTTTGTTTTTGTTTTTTTGAAAAGAAAATATACCAATAATGATATACATATAGAATGACAATAATACAACTAACTTAAATCATCTGTTCTTACAACTCTACTGCACCTGCCGGCAAGCTGAAGTACCTCTCAAGGTACTAACACTGATGGCTAGTATTCATAGTGTTCATCGCCATCTTGCCATTGCACCTCTTGCCTCCACGGGGTGAGAACCAGATTGTGTTCCTCATCTTTGTGGTTGACCTCGTTGGCATGCATTGTCAGGTACCGGATACCCAGAAGGTTGTGGAGAGCAACAGCAGCCTCAATCATATCCTGCCTGGTATCAGGGTTCTGCTCAAATGACTGCAGGAAACACCAGAACCATTTTGCAAGGATACCAAAGACATTCTCCACAACACGCCTGCACAGGAGATACGGTAGTTCTAGATACACTCCTCCTTCTACAAGCCCCTCCTCTCATACAGCTCTATCATCCGGCTCTTGAGAGTGAAGGCGTCTTCACCAAGTATGAAGTAAGACACGTCAGTGTTGCCGTCGTTGTTGGGAGAGGACTTGGAGGTGGCAGGCTTATTGTCTCCTCCTCAATCATTTTGGCCCATTCAGAGTCATTTAAGATCTGGGCGTCAAACATACCCTATACCCTCCCCCCCTGCAATCCACACGAAGCGATCCTGTGCATCAACCAAGGCAAGAAGGGGGGAAGGTGCCTGACGTAATCCAACTAGTCTGGTTCTGTTTGTCAGTGACTAAGTCGATCTGTGGTGATCTGATTGCATAATCTCCATAATATAAAAGGTGAGCATTTCTCAGAGGACCCATTCTTATTTATCATGCCAAATTATAGGTTGGTGGTTCCTGATTTGAATACAAGATGACTCTGTCTACTGACTAGGTTGCACACATATATATATAAACACTTTACTCACATTTCTGACGTGTATTCTCTGGTTGAAAGCGGGGCAAGCGTATGCTTTACTATGTTGCCTACTATACTATCACTGCGTTCTCTCTGTGGCTACACTATGGCTTTGTAGCCTGAATTTTAGGAGGTCAAACAATTTAAGCTTTGCTCTACTTACCAGATTTTATGATATACAGGAGGTGGGAAGAACACTTCTATTGATGTCGATTGAATGGGTGTACCCATACGTCACACTTTGTCGTATTACCATAAATGCGACATGGGTAGGAGGCGGCGGTATACATAGGAGATATTGCCACAGGTAATACTGCTGCCATCATATTTGGTTGAATTTGAGGGTAAAAGTAATTGGCACTTCTCGTCACCAACACAATTTCCAATGCCATTACACTTTTGCTGCTGTGACCACACCTATGTTCAATCGATAACCCTAAGAACCTGTTAAGATAAGTGCCACATGTTTATATATAATTGTGTTCTACATGTAAATAGAGATGCATATATTTTTATGGTAAATAACATACTCTCATTTCTATTATTATTTATGTCAAACCAGACAGCCTCTGGGATCACTTTCTACAGGGGAAAGCACCTCATATTTTGCAGGGCTTTGTTTTGTCAACAATGCCATATGCTCCTCTGAACGAGCAGTCTAATCGACTGTTGGCTGGTTCCCCCTGTACCCTGTCATACCCTGAGAACCAGCATATGACATCACTGGGTTGGGGCAGATATTAAGCCAGCGCTAGCGCCACGAAAGATCTGGGGGGAGAGTGAGTCTCTGGATCATTTTCTGTAACCCATTTGCACCCAGTGAACTAGGCATTCATGCAATTGCCTGAGCCCAGTATCCAAATATATCAAGCACCATTGAGTCTGAAGGTGTTTCGGTCTTGAGGGATTGGTCATGGTCAGCTGGACATACCTCTAGAGTGGAATTCACACGGTGGGATTCATGTACCTCACAGGGTTCAAAATCTCATGCGATTCTTTTCCTTTTTAGGTGCAAATGTCTTTAACAATTACTGGGGAAAAAACATGTCTCAGGGAAATGAAACTCAATAATTTAGTCAATGAAATTGTGTTCGAGTACAAAATCTCGGCAGGATTTGTCTCAGAAAAACACCCTGTAAGGTACATGAATCCCATCGTGTGAATCCCACTTAAGACCCTGAGACACTGGCCCTCTGGTCTTTTCACAAAGCGACAGTGAATAGGACGCACATAGTGAAGGAATATCTTTTTTTTGCAGGAAACTGGACCACATTGCTTTAGAAAAAGGTCTTTTTGCACCATGGTTTTACTTAAATCATACAGTATCTAAACTTACAGTGAATATGTTAAACCCCAAAAAGGCGTGCTTCCCAAAGACACCCTCTTCGGCATTGAAAATGTATATAGCAGCTGAAATTTGCCCTCCCGAAATTCTGGCATGTTGGAATCTAAGAGTGCAACTTTCGGAGTGGTAGCCACTTCAGATGAAGAGGTCAACTGAGATATAAATCTTAAGCAATGTAATGGAAAATTATTTTGAAAAAAAAATCATTAAAAATAGTAATATCAATCTAATATATATATATATTCTAAGAATATAGCTCAACTGTATATTCAACTATAAACCGAGTGGCGCCATCAACGGTAGAAATCCAAACTACAGCTACTACCACCACCTTACACTGGCCACCAGAGCTACACAAAGTTAGCTCTGGTCGGATTATAAAAGTGGCCACCTTGACCCAGTAGCGGGAACTCTTTATTATTCTCCTACCATATTTTTCGAACTGCTTGGAGAGTGTGTTTAGTCATTATCCCGAAGGCAATTTACCATTTTGTAATATCCCCTTGTATGTATTTTTCAGAATAAAACCACCATAAAGCTAGATTTAATTATCAATTTGCTAAGCTATTAATCCTACTTATTAAGTATTTCTGCTTTTGGAGCCTACATAGAACAAAAATACCTGGATGGAGGCGCACCCAGAGTGATACCGTGTTGGATTTAACTCGACCAACCCCTATGTTTTAGACAGGGGTTGGTTGCCAAACTACCACCACCTGTGGCTAACCGCGACAGGTGATCAGTGTAATTCACCTGTAAAAGTCCCAAATGCTGACGTACCATACACGCACTCAGTAATAATCATTAATAGTACTATAATAAATAACTCGAAGGCGGGTATGGCGGAAAATATAATAAAACAAGCTTTATTGAATGACAATGGGACACCTCAACATCTTGAAAAACAAGGAAGCTAAAAGGTTAATTACAAAGGTTAATAGTGCAGCATAGTCGAGAATGCCGATATATGGTTTATTCTTGTTCACAATCGTGTAGTCTGGTAATTAATACAATAACGACTGGTATAGTGTACGAGTGACCTTCAATCTCCATGTATTTGACAACATTATATCCTAGCCTACGCTCGGATCTTACTATGCGTCAACTACTCGGAGATTACAGCCACTCCTACACAAAACCAGACATTATTTTATATCTAAAATCACATGACATTGCATGTCTAAAATGTATATATGCCTAAAATCATTCATTTGAAGTTGCCTGATGTATGACTGCAGTCAGACATTACACACCTTTTTTTCCACATGTTACTTAAAACGCAGATCACTGTGTACTTTTGTGAAAATGATACTTATGTCTGCAAAAAGAGTAGTGAGTACTCAGGTGGTATATACTGGAACGCACTTCCTGCTATTGTGCGACAAACCCCTACCTATGAAGAATTTAAAAAGCTCACAAGAACTATAATGTTTGAATCAATTCCGTAAGTGAAAGAGAATGAATGCAAATGAAAGTTTATCTGTTAAATGTAGAATCCCTCGGTAAATATTTGTTACATTGTGTGGTTAAATTGAAAACACATCAACCTCAACAAATTTTTGTTATAATGTATTGTAGTTATATCACAATGAAAGGCCAACATGTCAACAACAACTGTAAGTGTATCACGCCCTTGTATTTGAACAAAATGATATAGGAGTGCCTGACGAGAACCAGCATAGGAAACTTCCGCAGCTGAGAAGGCATCCATTGCCGTCTTTTATTGACACTGCTTCACAGAAGATATTGTAAAATCAACCGAATGTATATCAAAAGCTCAATAAAGACATTTTCAGAAAAAAAGGGCGTAATGTGAAACCATAGACATGCTCATAAAATCATCACTGATTATTCTAAATCCAATGACCATCCTTTGCAGGTCGTATGTAGGACACATGCTGAAGGATCGTCGTTAACCACTTCTCCTTTACAGTGTGTGTACTGGGAAACAGATGTACATAGGTTCGAATTACTCATATTTTTTTTATCTGAACTACATGATGACTTATGACACTGTCAAAAGCATAAGGGTCTTGTCGGATGATCTCCTCTACAACACTATAGAACTTATGGGTAAGCCTTTTATTTTCCTCTGCATCCCTGTTTTTTTCGAGGATAGAAAGATAGGTCTTTGATGTGGTTTTTACCATATTCACCATCTTTCTGACAAAGTTGTTGGTAGCAGATTTATCTGAAAAAGAATAGAGTTCACTGTAAGCAATCTAGTATAAAGTTTGCCTTTTTCAATTTTCCTCTGCTAATTATAGCTTTAAACTGTTAACGCCTTTTTTCGGTAAAAAGAATTAATATTCCTTTTGATTTAGCTAACATGAGGTCAACCTGAGATATTGCATAATCTGGAATATATATATATATCACTATATAACCTGTTATATGTATATAAATTGTAGAGCCTCAGGATACGTTTCTATCGTATCGAGGTGGTTACCCGATTGCGCTTCACCCTGGTAACCGTTACATCACGTTGTCATCACTACACGCGGTAGCCGCTTGGTTACGTCACATTCTAACAGCTAACGGATACTTGTATCGTTTTCTCAGCAGGGAAAACATGTATATTTTAGTCTCCTAATTTTTATCGGATTATCGATAATATGGGAAGAAGGAAGACTCAGAAGAAAGAAGCCCAGTGGGAGCAGGAAGCCTCTGAAGAAGAATTCGTGGACTTGGAAAAAACAAAAGAGGGAAAACGGACGTTTTCCTTCTCCCACACCAGTAAAGTGGGCAAAGTTTCGGAGGGGGATGCGGCCTGCGGTGGCGACGTTAAAGATGCGGTAACAAGTGCAGCAAAAACGATGGAAGGACGGATGGACGGCTTGGAGAAGACTATTACAACGTTAGTGGAGATGATGTCCATGAAAGGAGAGAGGGGCTGTAGCAAGAAGAAGATATCAAGGAAAAAACGTTCTCCAAAAAATGATTCTTCTGAAGATTCAAGTGATTCATCTCGTGAGGATCGTTCAACTTCTAGAGGAAAGCGTCGAAACAAACGAGGTAAATACGATCACGAACGTTATTTGCAGAAAAGTGATAAAGTAAACTCCTTCGAGAAATTGACATTGATAAACCTCCGTATGATGAAAGACCTATCGGAAAACGATAAGCCTATCTCAGGATTATTAGAACACATGATTTTGTTAACCGAGAAGGCCGATACAAAAGTGTTCGCGAATGAGGCTCTAATTAACTATGATAAGTCTGTTAAGACTCGTGTGGATAAAGACGGGATTGAAACGTTGAAAGACATTAACCCAGCGGATATCGTCAGGCATCTGAGTTACGATGGTTCACTCAATGCTAGATTTTAAAAACAAAAGTCGGTAAAAAACGTTGTGAATGGTTATTGTTTCAACTACAACAAAGGAGAGGGGTTATGTAAGTACCAAAATTGCAAATATCGCCATTTTTGCTCTGTATGTAATGCTGGTTCACACGGTGCTTTCAGTTGCTCAAAAAACGCAAAAAGCGCCCCATGTAAATGAAACAACGCAGTCGGTGAAGCTAAAAGTATCCATTTGGGGAAAAGAGATCTAAATATAGATGAATGTAGGTCATCTAAAGTTGACTCGTTAATTGATACATTGTTTGTACATAACGCTGTAAATAGTTTTGCCGATAGCTCAGTTATAAATAATAATGACGTTGTTTCAGAAAATTTGAATCGTTTAGATGAGAATGTTTTTGTTGATAACATGGAAAACGTTCTAACTGAAAAAGATTTAAAACCGATATATGATGCGAGTTTGAATCTTGTTGATGAAACGTTGTATATTTGTGATAGTTCCTTGGGAAATATAAATGTGGGACATAAATGTTTGGAAAACGTATGCGATTGCGTTTATTACGTTGGGAATGCTATCGCTCAGTTAAAGCCATGTCCTGCGGCTTTTCATGTTTTTAATAACTTACCATCAAGTTTATCAGTGGAAGATAAAAACTTTATTTGGAGAGGTTTAACAGAAGGTTTCAGAATTGTTAATAACGACTGTAATGCCAATTACGATTGCGAAAATTACAATTCGATTTTAGATGAGAAGTTTAAAAGTAAAATGGATATTATTATATCTGAAGAGTTGTTGTCGGGTAAGATTCAATTCGCTGATGTAAAGCCTGACTGCATCCACTCACTAGGGGCGGTTGAAAAAAGTAATGGAGGCCTAAGGCCTATCACAGATTGCTCTAGGCCTGAAAGCCTTAGTATCAATAACTTTATGTCAGATACCTTTGAGAGCTTTAAGTATAATTGTATCTATGATGCTGTAGATCACTTGGAGAAAGGTTTTTTCATGTCTGTTGTTGATATTAAATCGGCTTACCGAGCTGTTAATGTTAATTATCAACATGTAAAATTTCAAGGAATTCGATGGGAAGAAAAGATCTATGTTGATAACCGTTTATGTTTTGGTTTACGTTGTGCACCCAATATATTTACTCGTATTTCGAATTTTGTTGTAAATATCGCAGAACAACAGGGAGTTGGTCGTGTAGTGAATTATCTAGGGAGGGAGAAAATAGTTGGGACAAGTGAGTAAAGCCACAACAGTGGTTTGTTGAATAATCTAGGCTCCTAAGTGAGCTCAGTACTGGTGACCTATCTGCCCAGCGACGACATGTTGTAGGATGGTAGGCCTGTCCTGTTAAATAACATGTATTGCCCCATGGTAAACAAATCCTGGTTCAAAGTCTCCTGCAATTGACGAGAGGTAAGAGGCAAAGAGATACATGGATTGGCCTTGATCGAGGTGTGACGAATGGTAGTGGTGGCGATCAATGGAAGTTCCGGTCCAGTTTACTGAGAGCGAAGTGTATTTCCTTCAAAAATACAGTCTTAATCATATGAAGTCCCTCATATTCAAATGGAGAAGCAACTAATAATTGGTAATGATGCAGGTAGATTGAGACTTCGATTCCCAAACCCAAATTTTAGGAAAACTTCTTGAAGGCCTGTGATACCTTGCAATCTTGGACTCCTTTGTGTCAGACAGATATAATAGCACAGACCATGATCTCCAGTCGCCAATCCGCGTAATGTCCTGCAGAGGGACACCAATAGTAGCCAAAAAAGTGGCCCCATCTTCGTAGGCTATGAGGGCTATAGCAGCCCTATGGCCCACCAAGCGGCCTGAGGGGCCTGTTGAATAGGCTTTGAATACATGAGGACCCTTTCCCGTCGGCCAAGGACACCCAGGGACTATTGCGGACTTATGGACGACCTTAATAGATTACAAGGACTTTGTTAGCAAACGCATTTAAATATCATCTACTGATAATGTAGCTTACCACTGGTCGCTGAAAGTGTGTGACCACTTTTAATGAATGGCAGTCAACTAATGGCTTGAGACGTCGTTACCCCGTGCTTACCGCTCCAGCACGGGTGGGTTAAGAATGAACCACTGGAAAGGGCAGGGAGATGCGGGATCTACAACCTATCGCTACTGGTGGACACAAAACCAGACTCCTGACTATTTCAATATACAGGCTTTTATTCTGTATAAAGGTTACAGTATGTTAGTGCTACAGGGCACCAACTAACGCGGGAGGAGATTCTGGTCTCTTCACCGTTGAAAGGTTCCGAAGCAACCTTACCAGTGTATGAGGCTCCAGGCGTTCACTCAACTGAGAGGCACTGTGAGAAGTCCTGTCAACCCGCTGCGGACTCAGTCTTAGACTGAGTTACGTAATGCAGGCGACCCTGTAGTATTTGCATACACGGGTCCGCCGGCTTTACCGCACAGTAGGGATTGGCACTCGCGCCGAGGTATATTTTGTCCTTGTGACGATTTGTAGTATCATTGTAGGGGAGATGTTGTTCAAGGTAACAAACTTTTATATCGTACAGTCAAGATACTGGACTAACAGAATAAGAGTAGAGCCATGAAGAATCGTTGAATTATTTTGCCTGGTGGAATTCCAAGAGTAGAATATACTCAAACAAATGAACTTAAGTTATGGAGGGGATGGAGGGAGTCTGGAAACCATAATCCCAACTTTGAAACAATAATAAATAGAATATTTCAATAAGAAATTTGAAAATGATTCAAGGGATTTGAACTGACTTTTTGATCCACCGGAGTTCTCCCATTCAGTGACAAGCATGTCTTTGGGTTGTCTATGTTCCAGGGTGACCAGTTGTAAACCACTTTTGACAACAGGAAGATCCGGCTCTTTTTCAAAGGGAAAACAGATTTCTTCCTCTGAGCGTATCACAAAGACATCCAAAGACGCTGTCTTGAACTCGTCCTTGAAGAAGATAAATCAATTATAAGGTAAATATCTTATGGTAAAAGAAACTGAAAGCTAAATGGCATAATTATAAAAGTGTTGGCCCAAATGTCGTACTCTGTATAAATTTTGTGAAATGTGTACTGAACCGAACCAACTTTAGAGCTGTAGTAATGTGCATAGCAAGACTAAATCCTGAGAAATCAGGGAGGATCTAATGATGGATGTATGTATGCCTCCCCTCTCAATTGTTACTCTATTTTGGAGTGGGGCAGGTTATGAAAATCAAGCCATATAAGACTTGATAACCAACCCGATTTCGCTGTCATCTAAACAACCTATTTTCAGGAAGACTAAAATAATTACAACGAGATTATGTAAGCTGAACGATGTATAAAGATCTTCCGAGAAGTACAATGATACTATGTATACACTTGACTTGTTGACAACGAAATAAAAGTTCTGAAAAAAAAAAAGAAAAAAAAAAAAATTATCACGCATCAAGAAAATGTGACGACGACCAGTCTTTTGTACCTGCTGCCCATTGGCAACCGATGAGGCCTGGAGGTAACACTGACCGTAGTCGGTGTTTTGGTTTTTTTACTAGATAGACAAATATTCAACAGAATGTAACTGAAATTGACCTAAATCACCAATACAGTCATATATATGGGTTGTCAAAATAATAATTATTAGTTTTGCTTCCTAATTTCATGAAATGTAAAAAGGGAAGAAATGAATTTGGTGAAACCTTTATTGGGTACTGAAAACGTAAATCCTGTAAGACATCCCAATTTTGATATTATATTTTTGTGAAATTAAATTTTGTTGAAATTAAATTCTGGTGAAATTATATTTTTGGAGAAGTTATCATTTCATTAACTCTCAAAGAAATCTATGAGACTATTCTAGTTATCCCTTTTTAAGTTTTAGTCATACATATTGTTATTGAAGTAGGAAGAGTGTCAATGGTATTGATTTCTGGGAAATATCTATTTATTTTGTTAATAAAGACTTGACTGTTTGATGTTTGGGTTTCAGGTTAAGTTTGGTATTATACTGACCTCAGATATCACACCATCAGCAAACAAATGCTGAAGAGCCAAAAGTTTTACTCGCTCAATGACAAAACGTTCCGTATTTACTTTATCACTTGGGACAGCTATCAACATCTGGCCTCCTGTCGTAACATTTCAAAATATAATCTCATATTTTGCTCACATAGCACATTTCTCATAAAACATTCATTGACATTATAACTTAACAAACAATAATGTTCTACATTACGAGAGAGACGCCTCCCTGGTTCCCCTGTGGATATATATATTTTGGGGGGATAGGTTATCTTTATTGAGCATAAGATTACAACACAGTAGTATAACATAAGAATCGGCCCCAATTGGGCTCAATGAAGTGGCAAAAGGTCTCAGCCTATTCATAAGACTAGTCTTAACGGCCTAGCCGTGACAATCAGGGCAGATTGAAAATCTGCATACTAAACTCTTTTCACATAGTAAAACCCATGTCATTTTCCTCAAAATTGCACAGAATATAGTAGATGTATAGTGCTATGTATTAAAGTTGTATAACCCATAGGTCACCGTGCTTGTTTTTGAAAGAATTGAAGAAACCCATATTTTTCAGTTCAATTCCTATGTAAATTAAGTAAATGCAAATATAGCCTATTTTACGTATCAGTGTTGGGAACTCCTTCGAGGAAATCGGGGCGCCGATTTCCGTAAAAAGATGATTTTGCCTGGATTGAATTCCATGCAAGTGTACACAAGATAGCAAATGAGGACGATGTAATACCTGATTTTAATTCTTTTGCACGAGACAGTAGAAACTGTGACCAGTTCCTTTGTCCAATTTCTTTTGCGATAGTGCTCTTTCTCCCTGCAGTATCAAATGGATCTTTGTCTGGCCTGGATATATGAAAAACAGGGTCTAAAGAGGGATTCATGCGGTGGGATTCACATACCTCACTGGAACACAATCTCCTGGTGTGAATGACAGGGTTCCATTTTGCTGAGACAATCGTCAGCGACAATCACCCCTAACAAGGTACAGAATCTCATGAGATTTTGACTTTAAACAGGTTTAAAATTTGGAGGGGCGTTTTTGGTGAGACAAATGTATTTCACACATTCTCCCCCAATCTGTGAGTCTCAGTGGTCCCAAATAACATCTATTCACATGGGAAGTACCCTGAGTCGGCGACTCTGTACCCTGTGTAGGGGATCTAGGGGTAAGACTTTGTACTTGTTAAGTCTTCCCATGTGAAATGAATCCGCCATGTTACCCTGAGACTGTAGAACACCCTGATCTGTGAAACTTTGTACCCAGCTGGAAATAGTAGCTGACCGGTGCAAAGGTGTGAAGTACACCAGTCTCAGGTCCATTAGTCCCACCGTGTGAATCCCACTTTAGAAAGGACATACTGTATAATGTAATTTACCTGTCAAGGTAATAAACGAGAAAATGGATATTTATTGAGAAAATGACATGTTTTTTTATCAGAAAGCCTCAATGTAAACTCCCCACCTTCCTTATCAATTTAAACAGATTGCACATTCCGATTAACATCACCTCTCAGAAAGCCAATGTACAGCAGTGAAACAAACTCCCAGATCCACCGATCCTCTGGGCATAACCTGCTTGTAGAAAGTCTTTCCTGAGGCAAGTGTGAGAATGTTGCTGCCTTCTGGAAGGCTATCATCCCAACATCCTATGAAATGTAGAGAAAAGCACTTCACCAATATTTGTGTGGGCTGGCATTTTCTAAGTATGTGTTCTACAAAACGGAATTAATGTAATAATATATGAAATCATTTGGTAATACTCCTATGCCTTTTTATAGGGGTGGAGTAGCATGGATATAATTCAATGGTTTGTCACTGGAATGTCATTGGAATATCATTGGAATTTTCTAAGGAGAATTTTAGAAATCACAATTATATTGAAATGTAAACCTACGACCAGAAGACACTACGTACCCTGGATATTTTTGAACAATGCCTCAAAATTGTTGTTTGGGAGATCATTGAAGACCCAGCACAATTCAATATCCCTCCCTTGAGAGACATCTAAATAATCTAGAAATGTATAAGACATACAAATCAGTCACATATAACATTGATATAGTGTTCTAAATTGTCCACATAAATATTTATTTTCTAATTTCTTTAAGAAAGGTAGAGCAGGTGAGAGATGGGCCACAATGTCAAGCCTAACCTTGTACTACGGGATAAACAAAAAAATATGAAAAGGGAATAGCTGTCATTGCATTTACCAAACTGAACTAGATATTATTAGACACTTATGCTAGGTTTACACCATCACCCCAACAGTCCCGCCAGTGATTTATGGGTCATTAATTTTTACAGTTACTTCTATGCTTTCTATAAGAGAACTATGAGAGTGAACTTCAGTATCTGTGGCAATAAATAATAATCATGTGTGTATCACTTTCACAAGGCAACAAAGGCACTTCAAAAATGTAACGGTAAATATAAATAGTTTGTTGTCATTTTCACAGTTCATTTATCAGCAGCTTCACTTTGTGGATGGGGCTGTGGTAAACATGCCAAACATCGCTGGAAGTCCTGAGGGGCTGGTCACATTGCTTTGGACATGCATGGCTGTGGACGGTGACTGGTACTCTGTGGACTCAGCCTATATATACTGATTGAGTCACGTAATGCGGGCGACCCCTAGTATTTGCATACAAGGGTCCGTCGGCCTTACTGCACAGCAGGGATCGGCACTTGCGTCACCTAGCGTAAAGCAAACCAACTGCCTGACTACCCTGACCCCCTATAGTAACATATATTTTTATAGAAAAGGTGAGACAAGCATATACAGAACTGATGCAGGTTGACAGGCTTACCTCTGCAGGCTTTAATTGCTAGCAGGGAATTACCACCATCTGCTGCCCCATAGTCACACACAGTGAAGACGCTGTTTATATTGGTATTCACATCCCCTGAAGAAGAAGAAGGAACATATGTGTTTATCAAGTGGTCTGTCTGATTCTGAAGGTGCTCCTCCTAACCCTGGTTTGTTTGTTTGTTTGAGTAGTTTAACGTCTCGGTAGGCAAGTTACATCCTTTTGAGACTGACTCATTGGTTGACCTATCTGGTTCTTGAATGGTATATTGACTCAACTTTGGTCTACTTGTAGCAGTGGGACCCTATGCCCGTTTTATAGTGCTGCCTCACTGAAGGGCTGTGCCGCAGACCATTGACACAACACTCCACCGGTCACATTATACTGACAACGGCAAACAAGTCACTGCAACATACTAATCAGGTCAGCAAGCTGACAAGTATGAAGCTGCTCCCTGTAATTGGCTACAGGTCAAGCCGGCTGACAGTTTTTGCGAACCTCCTGTACCAGACAGTTTTGGTCACTAAAAGTTCTCCTTTGTTCATTTCTATAGCTTTTCGAAAATCTTTGTTTCACGAAGAAACTTCAGAATTTCTTTCTTACCAGTGTTGCTGAAAACACTGGACATCGATGTTGCACATTGAATGTACTTATCCCTGCTTTTCTTTGTTGCTTGACAGTAAAGCAGAAGGTGCTCAATCGAAAGAGGCACCATAGCAAGACATGTAACAGAAAGAAAAATAATCCGGAAATAATGAGTTAAACTCAAGAAGGATTGAGGCATTCTCCCCTTTATCATACACCTTTATGTATATTATGCACATCGTTCATATGCTTCCTGAACTATCCTTCCTAGATCATAGAAATTGTGAATAGCCCACTGGGCTGCACTACGTGCTCGTCCGAGATTATGTCACGGTTTAAATACAGTTAATTATTGCAAAGACATCGTTATACAAGTTAAATATGTGTGAGTGAAACTGGCAGAAACAAAGGAAGATGGCAGTAGCCGGAAGTTAGAGTTGATCGCCTGTATAAAGAAATGAATGATCAGATGACTTGCTGATGTAAGCAGCTGAGGAGTATACCTCTGCTGCTGCTGCAGAGAGCAGCACTTGAGTATGAGGATAAGATCTAGTGGAGAACTGAGCAAAGCCGCTCCTTGCTGGAGGAAGGGTTTGGTATTAGGTGCCAGAGGCTTCGCTCTGCCTGGAGTGGAGTCACCTACTATGAACACTCATTGCGTGAAGCCGTCATCTCTGTGAGTTGCTTACAGACCGATGAGTGAGGAACTAACTCTCATTGGAGAGAACACAGAGAGCATATTATGGACGTATAAGATCTGAACACTGAATGGACTAACATCAAGAGAACAGAACACACAAGGAGTAAATAATGGATGTTTATAAATCTACAACAAAACGATCTTGAGAAATGAACGAGAAAACAAGGATTTGTTGATCGGACAGTTATGATCAAATTACACAAATGTTGACTATCCAGGTTTGCATGATTACACTTGAACTATTTATCTATGTTGCCAAATATATCATATCTGTGAATGATTTAAACCTCAAGTTTGCTTGTACCAGATCAATTACCAAGTGATAACGATTGCTGTGCAGCTACCTTAATGTTTACCTACAGATTATTCTCAGGATAATTAAAGCTTCTAAACTTTACTCCATCCTTCGTCCTTAATTCACTCTGGTCACAGGGATGTGAGGTCACCGTGTCGTTGTGACCATGCCAAGCAAGTTAAGTCTACCCCAACTTAGACCTATTCAAGATAATATTAGGTCAGTGCTAGAGATACTTAGACAGTCAATACATACAGTTTTCGGAGCCACTTCCAGGTATCAGGGGTATAAACCGAGTTTTAGGTCTCCTCCGATGTGTTCCACGTCCGCCTCACGCTACCGCCATAGATATATAGCTACCTAAACGACTAGTTAAGTTATTACATTAAACCCAGACAACGGTGCAGGGCCCCATCATCTTAGGAGCAGAAGACATTCAAGAACAGATATTGGAGTTCATCTATAAAAGCCCAGAAACCAAAGAATCTAAAAGACTTTGAAACAAAATAGAATTCAATTGGATCCACTGACTCAAAACTCAGGCACTGGAAAGCCTGAACACGCTCGACAACAGATATGGTTAATAAGGGACACCTTCATACCAAATGCCATGTCAAAAGATTTTTTCCCCAAGAAATGATCATTACTCAATTTTCGTTTCAACGTGAAATAATTTTCTCCTAACTGTCACAAACATGTAGGCACCCAAGAGCTCGTGAAACAAACAACCTCGGAGAAACCCAGGAGGGCCAACGCATTCCCCGTATATTTCCCTAAATTCCCATATCTTGATTGGAGGGAGTTTCCCTCAACTTGTACCATTATCAACCAAATAAACTAACATGTTTATTCTGCCATAGCACCTCGCCTGATGATACGACAACGCAAATCACCACTAAACACCGTTTTCAACCAAACAGGTCAATAAAACTCTATTTTTACACGTATCACTGCCTATACCCGTGTTGACACACAGAGCCCCATACAGGGTCCCCCCACCAAGTCACATACACACAGTGACATGCAGTCCTGACCACCAAATATGGAGATGGGTCAAGCATGCTTACATAAACATGACCCACTCCCCCCCCCCCCCTGTGCGTCCAACCCTGAGAGCACAAGGACATGGTCTCAATCAAACTGTCCAATCTCCACCAATTAGATTTAAACTGACCTTTGAGGACCAATAAAAACGGTCTAAGAGACACGATAAAAACCGGTGGGAAAAATGCCCGCTGGTCTAGTTGTGGTAGAGAGCTTTGGTTGTGGTAGCGAGCGCGACAGAGTATTATCTCACCCCTGCTATTTTTTCCCCATAGACTTAACATTGGAAGCTCGTACTCAACGCCCGTGGAGAATTGTTGAAAAATACTCAATAGGGGATGATGTCACACATTTAAGCCAAATAGTCAGTGATAGGGGTGAGATAAAATCTGAACCGCACTCGATCCATAGCCACTAATAATATGCCATTCATTTTGGTTTGCTACATAATCTCACTTGGCTTTGCCTCGTGAGATTACTCCGCAACCAAAACTCATGGCATATTGTTAGTGGCTATGGATCTCGATGTAGTTCCTTATTAGCACCGTACCTATAACATTGAAAGGACATACTTATACAAATACAACATCGATAGCAACACACAGTGAGCCAGTAAAAAGACTAGCTTACCCATTCCAGCTCAGTTCTCTATAAGGGCAGCAGTGGTACTGACCTACACTGCACGAAAACCACCATTTTACATATATATACGCCATCGCGATAACGCACGTATTGGGTGAATATAGACTTGTTTTCATTTGTATACACCTCTTATCAGTGTCTACGTTTCGGGCGTCTACGAGACAGTTTCCATATGTAGACGCGCACGACTTGGCTGTATTTCACGCCTGGCATATCCAAGATAAAACATGCTCTGTGCGATATAAATACGCTGAGCGTATGTGCATGTGTATGTGTATCGAAAATAAAAAGAAGTCCTCTACCTCTCCCATGCCCGTTGTTGTTTTTAGACCCGCTGACCCCTGTCTCCCGCCACCCCCCGTCACCCCCCGACACCCCCCCCACGCCACCCCCAGCCAGCCTCAGTTAGAAGCCCCCCGCTGCCCGCCGCCCACCGCCCGCCGCCAGCCGCATTTGTACAGGTTGCCTCAGTGAGATACCCTCCCCCACCCCCGCCGCCCCCCGCCCGTCCTTAGGTGTCTGTGTTCCCGCCCGTTAGTTGGCTGTGCATGTTATAGACTCAATGTCTATAGTGTTAACTTCTTAAAGGCTTATATATGGGAATAACCAGAATACAACAGAAGAATGTTGTTTTCAAGGAAAATTCTATGAGAAAAACGGTAAAAAACCCAAAGAATGCAGGGTTTATTATATGTAATTAATCGATTTATATTCAATCAGGTTTTATAAAGGTAATATAAGATTGTATTTTTCATATAATACAGACTTGGATGGTTAATGGAAAAAAAAGTGGTGTATATACAACGGAATCAGGCGTATATATGACATATATAAGACCGCACCATGGACATGTATATACGCCACTAGATAAGGCGTCTACAAGACCGATAACAGGTCGAACTTCTAGACACAAAATCCTACTGTTAGACGCGTTTCGCATACATATGTAAAGCTGTAGGTTTCGTGCAGTGCTAGTGCTCCATACAGTGTTCAGCTGTAAGGATAGGATGCAGTGAAATCGGTTACATTTGATACAAGATAAAAATCTCGACTACCAGTAAATACACTGGAAAGGTATTTCAGAAGTACCTCATCAGTTGAATATTTGTTCATACATCAGTGAACATTCAGGTTATCAACCACAGCAAGTTGGCTACTATAGTCAGCCGTCTAATCCTAGATATTCTCATCCATCAACAGAGTAACAGAGTCCGATATCTAGCACCATTTCGACTTTCCTATTAGTTTTAGCTGCTACAGAGGAAAAAGAACATGCATATGGCACTTAAATCAAAAGGAGATGTTCACAGAATTTAAGGACAAAAAACTGCATCTATAATAGCAAAATTACTAAAGTGGCAAATGGAGGCATGATTCAAGATTTTAAGAATGGAGGATTTAAGCATCTAGATCTGCATACTATATTATGGGGAGAGAAAACCAGCAAGAGTGAGCCAGGAATTGAAACTAAGCGGTGTCACATTTTTCGTCCATGGCATGCCCCACAATGGTCTGAGATTCTGACATGCAATGGTCAGCTCTGATCCATACCTTAACCTTCTAAACCTTTTTATATGTTAGCTATAGTTAATAGTAACAGGTAGAGCATGACACAAGTATGTGACAGATACATACAAGCAGGAGGTATAAATACTGTATGGAACAGGGTTCCATATGGCAAAATATGCATCAACTAAAACTAGGTTTTGCTGGTAACAATAGCTAGGATAAGTGTCCAGCTTTGTCTTGAGGGAGCCAGAGGAAAGAAACCTGGAGTATTCTGGGCATGCCCCCAAGAACTTATAGTAATTTGTTTATATGAGAATCAAAGGGGGTAACTGCACTGATTATTTTCTACCTGCATTGGTTGCCATGGTAACAAGATTCTAAAGACATAGAAACAAGAGTTACCCATTACGTCCGAAATGTTAACATATAAAAACAATTAATGAGTTTGAAACCCTATGAGTTTTCTTGTTTTTCTGGGACTTGCGCTTCAAATGTGTAAGAAATTGGTGGTTTCTAGGTAGATTATTATGCATTTAGGTTGTCATGGAAATGGAAGTGATGCTACATTCTTTTGGTCAAAAGAGTGGCAGAATCAGATTCCCCATGTAATGATTGACCAACATGGCACATTTCATGCAGTAGACTCTCCAAGTACTAGGATAAATACTTATATTAAGTCTCTATCATCAATGGCTAAAAAACCTAGTAATTTGCTTTGATGACAATCAGAGCTGGCTTCTGCAGTGTCTGTTTTGTGCTAAACTGGTTGCCATGGCAATCAAATGCTAAGGGAATGAAAAGAACAACTCCACATTATGTCCCAAATGTATACATCATGAAAATGAAATCTCATGAGTAGGTGTTTAGCTCCTATTTCTTACACCTATCATTCATATTTGCAGGAAATTGTCGTTTCTAAGTAGATTATTATGCATTAAGGTTGTCATGGAAACGAAAGTGATGCTACATTCTTTTGGTCAAAAGAGTGGCAGAATCATATTCCCCATGTAATGATTGACCAACATGGCACATTTCATTCAGTAGACTCTCTAATGGCCATTTTGAGACTATACTCTTCTACTAGTTGCCATGCCATGCAGATTTGCCATACAAATGTCCAGTTAGTGTATCATTATCTGGCTGCTTTGGTCATAGAAAAAACCTTGTTATGGTTGCCATGGGAACAATTGAATGGCTTCAAAAAATGGTGGTACCTATCAATGCTGTCTGTTATTGCTAAATTTATCAATTTGTATGTGTCATTCATAAAATTATTCTTTTTACCCAACTTTAATAACCATGAGAAATCCAAAAATGGGGGTTCCCCCACAAATTGGAATGTTACCATGGCAACAGTTCTTCCAAGAAAACAGAAAAGGGCATATTTCCATACTGTACACTTTTGGCCAAAGAATGATAAATTTTACCGACAGAAAAAATGCATTTATTCACCTTTTCTTATAAAAGTATGTATTATGTGTCAGTATGTATTAAATTTTGTTTTCCTTCTATTACCATGGAAACGAGTATGATGCTACACTTTTTGGAACAAACGAGTATCAGATTCAGATTCCTGAGGTCATAATTGACTAATATGGCAAGTTTCAGCCAGTAGACTTTCGGGGGTCAATTTTACCCATTTTTAGGCCATTTGCTCCTCTACTATATATATATATCTGACTTATAGATCTAACTGGAGCCACTATTCCATTTGAACGAGAAAGCATCAATCATTTCAGCTCCTGTATCAGGATGCCAACCATGGTACTCTAATACATGTAATTCAATAATCTCCATCTCTTCCTCTCATCTCCTTCTTCTGACCTGTGCTTCTCATCCTGATAAGGACACCAACAATGGTGCAACTTCTTTAAAAGAGTATTGCCAATGTGCTTTTCTCTGTATGACTTTAGATCCTTGTTATTTTAAAGGATTTTATACTTGTTCATGTATCTGTCTGAAGGTATTTCAGTTTGCGCAGACAATACTGCATCATCATGATACAAATGTGAATACCTTAATGTAATGAGAGAGACAGCTGATTACATTACCTAGCACGTCCCTAAGAGTGGGCAGTAGGTCCTCAATGATATGAGCCTGTGCAATTGCATTTTCTGTATAAGCTTCCTCATTGTGCACAAATTGAGGTATTGACCTTTCCATGTCTGGGTATCTGAAGAACACAAGGAATATACAGATAATACAGGAAATAGATAGACATTTTACTTTCATTACCTTTTATAAATACATACCAGGCCCGCAATTTTCCAACTTCCTATTGCTTGACTCTAAAGGACGGTCTCTCTAAGATAGAAGGTAGCGACATAATGGGAGTGACTATTGTTGTATCACTGGTAGCTGATCTGATCTGTTGTTGTAGGGAAAATCATTACATGCAAGGTTTCTATTTAGCTTGTCATCCATTACTTCTCTTTATAGTGTGGAAAATCTAGCCTCAATCTTATTCGATTGATGCCTGCGACAAGAAGAGATTGGGAACTTTATCTTACAATGAAACAGTTTGTTACTTCTCTGAATGGATATGTAAGGACAATGGCTTTCACATTGGTGAGGATAACTTTTTCCTTTGAAGGGAATCACAGGACAAATTGATAGATAAGGCACCCTTGAAGATACTTATAATTCCATTTTCCTTTTGGGAAATACCACATTAACTCATAATTGTATACCTGTGCCAGTATGTTACACAAATACCAAACTCTGCTAGGGTAGTGTTATCAAATATATACCAGCAGAGTATGGTAGTATAAAATGATGTAACACCCTACTTTGAATACACATTCTGATTGGCTGAAAAAATCATACTGACTTACTTGTGACATACTGGCAGTGACTTGCGGCACTGTGCTAATTTAGGTGAGCAAAAGATCAAGGGAGTTAAAGGGGGAAAAAGTAAAAAAATGTGCTTGGAGAGTATTCCGTGCTTGACTTCCGGTAAGATGTCAACATATATACCAGCACACTTTGAATCCAGATCAGACATCATCACATTTCCATATGTAATTCATCAAATAGCAAAATAACAGCATAACTTCAAGCTCCCATACTTTTTCTTAATATTTTGGTACTGACTAGCTAAAATGATGTTCAAAAAGCTTGATTGTCTACTTTCTAAGCTTCAGGTTGCCACAATTTAACATTCTCTACTTGTCTTTACAGTTTCCATGGCTTCATTAAACATACTCAATGTCCCTGAGAATAGTTCTTGATATAGGCAATTTTCTTGGTGCTGGGAAGGAAATGTGGCTGGAAACAACTCAATGAACAGATAGGATATAATAGAATATATTGATAGATAGATAATGGACATAAAACAGAACATATAACGCACACAGAACATACATGCTAGATGTCATGGTTACAGTACGGGTCCTGGTAATGAACTTGACAGGAACTCATATGATTTTAGATTGTACAGACGTGCTACTTACAGGTAGATTACTCCGTCTCAGAGCAATGTCAGTATCGTATGAATCCTTGTGAGAGAGTGATGTGGTAAAATTATTAGAGGATGACTGAACGAGAAGGTAGTCAGCAATCCAGGGCCCTGATTTTTAGTCACGACATCCTATATGGAAGACATCCTACAGCTGTCAGTGTACTATAGATAAAACATCTTTGGGGATCGGCCAACGATTGTCCCTCAAGGATACTTAGGCTGCAGCCAGGGCCCTGTTTTTTTTAGTGACGACCATCGTTACGGGCGACATGGTTTTGCTGTCAGTGTGCTATAGTCGCGATAGTTTAGGGGGTCGGGTAACTATCACTGCTCTAAGAGACTTAGGGTGGTCTGAGGTGTGCTATAGTCACGAGACATGTAAGGTCACGTGGGTCCCAAACTGTCTTAGACCTAAGACATCTATGGACATGTCGTACAGGATGGGCAAGTTCACTTCCTGTCGGGATTAAGCGATGAAATTTTGACACGAGTAAGGTATACATATAACCTATAATCGTCCCAAATATGAAGGAAATCGGACGCACCGTTCCGAAGATATCGGCGTTTGAATTTCGTCATAGCAATCTCTGCTCTGGTGGCCAGTGTACCCCTACGCTCACGTGACTCTCATTACCCCTAACCCTGAACACAAAGATAGGAGACAAGTATGGGCTAAATAAAATCTATTTAAATTTTATGATGTCCATTATGTATGTGATATTAATACATGGTAATAATATCAATGAAACGAAGATACATATTGGTAATATGTATGATAAGGTATGGTATACATATTGAAAATATGATACAATTGATATACATATGTAGATATGATATAAGGTAGATATGAATACAATACATATAGTAATTGACAGTTGTCAATTATGTACAGTATGAGTAGTAATACGTATATGTATTTGTATAATGTATATAAAATAACATAACCCCTACGAGAGTAGGGAAGAAGAAAGAAGTAGTGGGTGGGTGGGAGAAAATTGAAGCACGTGTGAACGTGGTGAAGGGCAGGAGCAGAATGGAGGATGAGTCTGTGCAGCGGTGCGCCACTTGACCGCATGGTTCACGTGACCTACACGAGAGGGCGCGCAGGGAGCGCTAGTAGAGGGGGAGTGCGCCAGGGGGAGCAATGACCGCCCCTGACCCTCAGGCCATTGGCTACCCATTACCCCTAACCCTGAACACAAAGATAGGAGACAAGTATGGGCTAAATAAAATCTATCTTAATTTTATGATGTCCATTATGTATGTGATATTAATACACGGTAATAATATCAATGATAAGAAGATACATATTGGTAATATGTATGATAAGGTATGGTATACATATTGAAAATATGATACAATTGATATACATATGTAGATATGATATAAGGTAGATATGAATACAATACATATAGTAATTGACAGTTGTCAATTATGTACAGTATGAGTAGTAATACGTATATGTATTTGTATAATGTATATAAAATAACCCAAGAGTCCATAAGAAAGGTGAGAGGTGGGTGGGAATTGAGTTCAAGATCACTCATTGATGGAGTGTATGAGTGATCTGTTGACGGCGATGCCATTGGAGTCCTGGATATAGCTCCTATGGGCATTGGAGCGCCACGCCCCGTGTCGTTGTATAGATAGTATGGGCACCCCGGCCTGGAAGGCCTGGGTGGCGGCGGCCTTCTTCAGGCTCTGGAGGGTATACGCCTTTGGGGGGTGGCCCGTCTCGGTGAGTAGTCGTTCCCAGTGCCGGCCTAGTGAGCGAGTCGTTATCGGGGAACCGTCCTCGTTCATGAGGAACGGATCCTGCTCCGAACGCGTACTGCTGCAATCATATCCCTCACGGCCGTTAGGGGGCACATCCTCGGGTCCGGCGATGGCTGGAGTACGACTCGCTTCTCCTCTCCAACACACTGAAGATTTTTGGCGGCTTTAATCCTTACGGCCCCGTGAGTTAACGTGAGCGCGACGTCCCCACGTGAGAGGTGCCGGACTGGGTCGAACCCTCTCACCGTGGGCATGGCTACCTCTATTTGGCGGAGCGCTCATAGTATACCACCAGGAAGGCTGCTTTCAGCGACTGGTCAAGGGGTGTGGCCGTTAGGCCACCGAGGACGTCCCGGAGTGCCTCCATTGGGATCGGGGGCTTGATGTTTTGTTGGTATGTCTTGTCTCTCTTCATGGTGTCGAGTGCCCTCTTCACCCGCACGTCCTCTGATGGTGTCGGCGACGCACTGCATGTGGTACGACAATGCGCGGGCACCAAACATCATCGCCGTGCCCAATAATACCCGCCGTCTCACATGAAACACAGCAGTGGCCAGTCGAGAGGGTCACACTGTAAGTTCTTGTATGCCCTCGAGATGTCGATTGTAGCCATGTAACTCAACATCCCCGAGGCCACGAGGCGGTGGACCAGGCCGTCGACCGTGGGAAGGCTGTGATCCCGCTCCTCCCCGTAGACGGCATTCTTCATAATGCAGGCGTTGACACTCTTCTCACGGGGGAATGTCATATCCGTTACGACCCTCCGGGTGCATCCGTTTGAGTCGTAACCAGGGGTATCCCGCTGACCACCTGGGCCCAAGTCCTGGGCCGCAGGTCGGTGGCCGGGGGTGTTGTTACACGTACATCCGGGGTTACGTTTTCTTTGATGTCACGTGCGCCGCACTCGGTGACCCCAGGCCCGGGGGTGCGTGCATGTCTGTAACCTGATGCCGGGTGCACTCCCATCACTCGCGGGGCGCACCGTAACCGTTTTTTGCCGGCTGCGGTGCCCCGTGTTGGTAGAGGGCTTCCTGTCCGGGGTCCGCCACCCGCAGCGTGTGTCCGGCATGTGGAGGATATCCGGTCGGGGCCCCACGGTGGGGGGCCGGAGTGGGGGCCGGTTGAGCCTCGTAACAGATCGTGTAGCCCAGTTTACGATTACATGCGTGTAGAGAATGGCCGCACTGTTTCCCTACTGAGTCCCAATAGGAGCATATGTGGACCCACTTAATTGGGCCGTCCTCGTGGCCGCTCCTGTGGCGGCACCCCCTCTCCGAATTATACTGCCTGCATGGCAGCTCCCTCGACCGTCCCTTAGCCGCGTCCAGGCCGTTCTGTGACATTGAAGTCGTCATAGCGAGTCTCACTTGCTCCTCCTGGATGAGTGAGTAATCGCTCCAGGCTAGGCGGCCTGCCTCAATCTGTTCAAGCACAAACTGGGACCATCTGCGTACCCCGGCCCACGGTCGGGACTGAGCATCCACCGAGACCTGGTGGAGATGCTTAAACATGTGGTCCCGGTCCATCGGGTCCACAGCTCTGTCGTCGCTCAGCAGCATATTCCATCGGCCCGAGGCTCCCCCACACCTCGAGTTTCTGTGCGAGGGTGAACACTCCCTCACGGTCAACAAACATATACGGTTTGCTCGTAAGGCGAGCGATGTTAATGTCTGAATGGAACCTACCGGCCTTGCGGTCGTGCTTGATTGCTTCTCGGTCCAGCTCACGTTGAATATACAAGTCTGTGGCGTAGTGTTCTCGTAGCTGGCATGGGTGCGGTAGAACCCATGAGGTTATTGATCGCCGCCATGACTCCGTTGATCTGGTTCTTCATATCCACTAGGCCGGACTCTACGGCCACCAGCCTCGAGGACCTGACACTCCCGGCCTGGGAGACCGAGTCCACATGGTTGCTCGGTTTCACGGTCGAGTCGGTGGCCTCGTTGGCCTCTTGTGCAGGTTCCTGCGATATGCTCGGGGTAGCCTGTGTCTTCGGCATTCTCCCTCCTCTGTAATCTTCACAATTCAAACCATAATATGCCTCCAGCAGTCCTAGGTCCGTAACTCGTGGAGTGTACGGGACAGCGAGCGGGTAAGGCCAAATGGAGAAAATTGAGCGCTAGTAGAGGGGGAGTGCGCCAGGTGGAGCAATGACCGCCCCTGACCCTCAGGCCATGGGCTACCAATTTATGCAGTGACCTCAAAGTTCACTGGAGGTGGGAGGGTGCAATGGCCAGAGCAAACGTTTGCTATCACGAAATTCAAATGCCGATATCTTGGGAACTTTGTAGCCGATCGTCTTCATATTTGTGGCGATTATAGGTTGCATGTATACAGGTCTTACTCGTGTTAAAATTTCATCGCTTTATTCCAACGGGAAGTGGAAAGATCCTCTATATACGCACAGTGACTTAGACATTTACTGTCTAACTATGACCCTTTTAGCAGCGATATCCCGTGGCGCACTATGACACCGTCTATAGCACTCCAGCCATCTTTTGTCGTCAAAACTGTCGTGAAATCGCTGGTTGGTCTTGGGCCTTCCTGGCCTCACAATGGTCATGACTAAAAAACAAGGCCCTGGTGTACTATAGACAAGACATCCTTAGGGTCACGTGGTTCAAAATGTCTTCCAAAGTGTCATAGACCTAGGAATTTATGGTCATGTCGTACAGAATGCGGAACTTCACTTCCCGTAAGAATTAAGAAATGAAATTTAAACATGAGTAAGAAATACATATAACATATAATCGTACCAAATATGAGGAAGATCGGCCACACCGTTCAGCCGTTATCTGCGTTTGAATTTCATCATAGCAATCGTCTGCTCTGGTGGCCAGTGTCTATCAAAGACCATCAGAGCACGTCTCCGCTAATTTATGCAGCGGTCTCCACAGAAGACAACACTGGCCACCAGAGCAGACGATTGCTATGACGAAATTCAAACGCGAATAGCGGCGGAACTGTGAGGCCGATCTTCTTCATATTTAGTTTGATTATATGTTGTATGTCTCCCTTACTCGTGTTAAAATTTCATTCCTAAATTCGTTTGGGAAGCACGGGAAATCCTCTATATGCACACAGTGAGGTTTGATAGACCCTGAGACAATTCTATACTTGTCTTAGGCCTGGCGTCCACCTACTACGATATGGCACCGATATGCCCTACGATGCACCTCCCGATAAAAAATCAAAATCGTGTCGGAAGGTTACCTAATATCGGGGCAGTTTACCACGTTTCTGCGATTAGACACCGATAAAAAACCCATACAATGCGCGGTGGATTGGCCTGTCTAGACATATGTCTATGATTATGCACCTTCCCGATATGGCACCGATTTTGACATTTTGTATCGGTGCTATATCGGGAGGTCTACGATTCTATCGTAGTAGGTGGACGCCAGGCCTAAGGCAGGGACGTTTTTAGCGGCGATCAAATGTGCCGCGCTGAGACTCTGTCTATAGCACACCGGCCATTTTGTGTTTTGCAAATTGTCTTCCAATCGTGGAGATGTCTTAGGGTATCGTTGGGCGATTATGTCTTGACTGAAAAACAGGGCCCAGTGCTCTCCCTAACCACCTAACCGTACACCTCAATCCATTTTATTCAGACGTTATATGTAGTTTTGGTATCACTTGGCTGGGTGTGTCAAATAAATGATAGTTCCATTTTACCCTGATGGCACACTGTCTCTAACTAAATGCTAGAATATAATGGCTGTAGGAATGTGTTTAAAAATTAATCAATAGTATTGAAATCCCTTTTTTGCATTGAATTAATGGATATCGGCAGTATTTAATTATCTATAGACTATTACGTACCTCGTCATCAGTACCTCGTATACCATAAGTTATACCATAGCAGGCGAAACACTACCCAAAACATCCCCATCTTATGGACCTGCTCATTCATTCTCCTCAAAGGCATTTTGGACAATTTGGTTTGGTCATTTTCCTTAAAATCTAATATGATTATCTCTAATTGTTGTAGAACACATAGCTAACTTAAAAGTCAGGGGTCACTGTGCTAGTTTTTGATTTAGAGATCAATATTATGATAATATTATAAAAGAATATATAGAAATTCTAAAAAGTTGTTTTTCACATAGTAGCACCCATGTCATTTTTTCCCAAACTTTCACGGGATGTAATAAATGTATCATATCACACATTTAATTTTTAAAAACTATAGGTCACCGACTTTGTTTTGGGATAAATTCAAGAAAACCATATTTTTTAGTACATTTCCTATATAAATCGAACAAATGAAACTGGGCCCATTTGACCTATCGGTTAGTTCAAACCAGATAAAATTTGAATAGTTTGCTCTTTGGACTTTGAAATATGCCACAAATTGCCAGTTTTATTGTATGAATAAGAATATACAAAAATCACAAGGCGGCACCAATGCTTATTGTAGGATATGCCTTTAATTTGTATTATAAATTTTCCGACTCATACAGGTTCTTATTGTGATCCTCATTACTCTATCATTTTTCTTATTCCTTGTTTCATCTTCGGGTGCACCCCTCTCATAAGATCTCACACTCTCTAAGTCATATTCTGTACTCTCACTACCCTCTATGGAGGAGAATTCTTAATGAACTAGGCTTAGAGCCCTGAGAATTCACTGGCTTGCCTCCCGTGCTAATGAGGTACATCAATGCAACCGAAAGATTCCTATAATCTCAATGATGCCACCTAGCGGGAATAATGTGTGCCAGTGGATTCTCAAGGCTCTAAGCCTGGTTCGTTAAGAATTTGTCTCCCATAGAATGCAGTAATTAAGAAGAATAAATATTTATCAGCTTTGTGAAACATTATAAACATATGGTATGCAATCATAGACATACAAACTATTTAGAAAACGAGGCGAAAGCACTTCTAATCTCAACCGATGCTACCTTGAAAGTGACAAAGACTTGAGCAAGTCTACATGCCTCTCAAATATAAATTAATTTTTTTTTTTTTTTTGAGCAAAAGATTTTTATTTGTCATTTCCATAGATGTACATCTCATACCTGTTCCTTTCCAGATTTACATCAGCTAATTCTCACAGTTCCATTTTACTCATATACCGTGGTCAATTTCTTCTTGCTCCTACTTTTTTAAAAACAATTTTACTAATCAATTGAATACTAATGTGAGCTAGTCTAATTAAAACCTTACTCTTGTTTTAGATATTGATTGCCACCCTTTTGTCATTTATTCCTATTTCCTTTACTTGTTTCTTCTTCCTTTGAATCATTAGATAAATATCTCAAGCGAGTGGTTTCACTAATCGTTTGCTGACTACCGACTTGGGCTGCCTCCGTTAGGATGGCTTGCCTGAGACAAATTACCGTCTCTTTGTCGCCGACAAAGGTACATCAATGTTCCGAAATCGGTAGATGTGTATTGGGCTTAAATGAACAATCCATCTGAATCAAACATCACTGATTAATTCATGATTGATACTAACCTGGTCTTATACTTAGAATGCAGAACCGCTCAATGGTAGACAAAGTATAATTGAACCAATTTGTTCTTTTAACCCTTTAGCTACGCTATGATGCCTAGAGGCATTCCCGGGCCTAGTACGCTATGATGCCTGGAGGCATTCCCGGGCCTAGTACGCTATGATGCCTTGAGGCATCATTTCTGAAATTAAAGCAATTGCTATTTTCAATGAAATAATGCGAATATTTTGATAATATTTTTTCCAATATAAGTAAAACTATATCATAGTTAATGTCATTACTATTATATAATATCTTAATTATTTTGGATAACCATGGAGGTTTTATAAAATGACCTCACTGTGGATATTGTGAGAAGTGCCAGCGTACTACAGGGGTGAAAATGGTACTACAGCGGCGTATTTTGGGGTGTGTATTTGGCACTATGCAGCGTAGTGAAAGGGTTAATATAGCCTGTGGTAAATACGCTACATCACTGGAGGTCATACAGAGTATGACGGAAGCGTGTCATGAGGCTTAATTATAACTTATGTGTGCGGGCCCTACACTGAAACACCTCTCCACATGTAACGTTCCTGTTCTGCTTGTCTCTTGTGTCGTCTGTTGGCCACCTTTGTATTTTTTTATGTGTTTTTATGGTGAAACAATTCCTTCTTCGATTTGTTGGGCTCGCCTTCCCCATGGGGGTGTGTGGAGACCAATTAATTTTAGAAAAAAAATTCTTATGTGTTTTTCTTTTCTTTTCTCTTTTACACATAAATAACACATACATTAGATAAGAAAAAACTGACAAATGAATGTGAAATCTTTGTGGGAAAGCTTTAACTAACAGAGTAAAGCGATCTTACAAAAAAACTCTGTATCATTACTATGTAAAAAAAGAGGACTTACCGGGTCGCCCCCCCCCCACCCGAAAAAACAACAACAACAACAACAAAAAAAGAGACAACAGCGCATCCATGACTTTGCCAATCCAATATTGAAGGAGTGAAGGAATATTGTCACCTACAACAGGAATTGGAGATTCTATTTCACTGATTATGACTGTCTAGTTAAATGAGGATTCTCAAATGAAATACTGTATGTAATGTGATACTTTATGTAATAAATGGTGCTATAATATAGAGAAACAGGCTTACTGTTTCTGTACGGATAAAATATGCGGTAAAATCGACGATTTTACCAAGAATTTTATCCGTACGGAGACAGTCAGCCTGTTTCTCTATTATTATATACCTTAAAATATCCGATTTTTAACCTTGCTTCTGGTGAAGTTTTTGGATTTCGGCGCCGTACATGCCCCATACGCCACATACATACCCCGTACGTCACCTAGGTGCCGTACGGATATAAATACGACATGGGTAGGAGCCGGCCGTATGTGTAGGATATACTACCACAGGTATATAATAATAAAGGAAATGACCATACTGTTACTATATCATATACTGTTACCATATGGGTAAAGAGTTGAAAAAATCTTTATTTTGATGTCTCTTCACAGTTTATAACACGATAAAGTTATAAGATACATAAAGCAGGCAAATTCGTCACCTAGGACAGGTGGTAGCTGGTTTCAATCGGATCCCCTGATGAGTACCGGACAATTGATTTGAAGACTGCACGAAACTAACGCCTTTATTCCTATATACGCCATCGCGGCAGCGCACGTATCGGCTGTAAATCGACTTGTTTTCATTTATATACGCCTGTAATCCGCACCAGCGTATGAAGCGCATACAAGAAGGAATGGCAACAGAGGTGTGAGGCTCTTATCTGTGTCTCCCGTCCGGTCGCTGCGCGGCCGTCACGATTGGGTGAATACACTGCATACAGTAGTTCCCCAGTCATCCGCTAGAGGCTTAGCCCTACCCTAATGGCAATAATACACTATTTCATGGTTGATTATACTGAACTGAATTGAAGAGCATAGATTATAGTATACAAAATATTGATACTATATTTAAAAATCAATAGTTATACCAATTTCATAGAAGAGAAAAAATACTACATATCTAAAACGCAAGATCAAAGGTATGTCGGTTGTTAAGCCAAATTCTACCCTACCTTCTCCAACCCTTCCTCTCCACACCTATTTTCGATAAAAATTGAATTAATTCTATATTTTCTCACATAAATAACATATAATATAACTCCCAAGTCAGTGGTTTATACTCTTAAGTGACCTGAATTGACCTAGTCTCCACATTTCAAAGTTTGTGTGCATTGTCAATACCGACCGCTGAGCCTCCGTCAGCCACCCGCCCGACACAAATACGGAGTGAATTGTTTTGAGACAACTACACACCCTACATACATGTGCTATATACCATTGGAAAGGCCTGAAACTGTAGTATATCAAACATTTTAGATCATTTGGATAGATTGTTCCATTAGTTCTCACCGACAGGTCAAAAGTATGTTGTTTGTTAGGCCAAATTCTACCCGAGCGTCTCCGACCCTTCCTCTCCACACCCATTTTCGATAAAAATTGACTTAATTCTATATTAAGTTTAAAAACATAGAAAGCTTCCTCTTGACTAGATGAATAGATTCTGGGTCTTTTTTAGGCAAGTTTCTAAGATTTCGGCACCAGAACTGATGAAAAAGGCACAGAGGCACAAAATTACAAAACATATGAATTTAAAAGGAGGGGGAAAGAAAACACACATTCTAAGGGTGGATATACATTGTACTGGGTCCAGAGAGTCTATTGGAATACAAATTGATGCAGTTCTAATCTGAAGCCGAAGTCACCCAAAATTTACCCTGGGCCCTCAAGTCAAAAATTGTGAAAACGAAAAATGTCTTTCAAAATTAATTTTAGATACATAGAAAGCTTCCTCTTGACTAGATGGATAGATTCTGGGTCTATTTTAGGCAAGTTTCTAAGATTTCGGCAACAGAACTGATGAAAAAGGCACAGAGGCACAAAATTACAAAACATATGAATTTAAAAGGGGGGGGGGGGGGGGGAGAAAACACACATTCTAAGGGTGGATATACATTGTACTGGGTCCAGAGAGTCTATTGGAATACAAATTAATGCAGTTCTAATCGGAAGCCAAAGTCACCCAAAATTTAACCTGGGCCCTTCAGTCAAAAATTGTGAAAACCAAAAATGTCTTTCAAAATTAATTTTAGATACATAGAAAGCTTCCCCTTGACTAGATGGATAGATTCTGGGTCTTTTTAAGGCAAGTTTCTAAGATTTCAGCACCAGAACTGATGAAAAAGGCACAGAGGCACAAAATTACAAAACATATGAATTTAAAAGGGGGGGGGGGGAGAAAAACACACATTCTAAGGGTGGATATACATTGTACTGGGTCCAGAGAGTCTATTGGAATACAAATTGATGCAGTTCTAATCGGAAGCCAAAGTCACCCAAAATTTAACCTGGGCCCTTCAGTCAAAAGTTTTGAAAACCAAAAATGTCTTTCAAAATTAATTTTAGATACATAGAAAGCTTCCCCTTGACTAGATGGATAGATTCTGGGTCTTTTTTAGGCAAGTTTCTAAGATTTCAGCACCAGAACTGATGAAAAAGGCACAGAGGCACAAAATTACAAAACATATGAATTTAAAAGGGGGGGAGAAAGAAAACACACATTCTAAGGGTGGATATACATTGTACTGGGTCCAGAGAGTCTATTGGAATACAAATTGATGCAGTTCTAATCCGAAGCCGAAGTCACCCAAAATTTACCCTGGGCCCTTAAGTCAAAAATTGTGAAAACCAAAAATGTCTTTCAAAATTAATTTTAAATGCATAGAAAGCTTCCTCTTGACTACATGAAAAGATTCTGGGTCTTTTTTAGGCAAGTTTCTAAGATTTCGGCACCAGAACTGATGAAAAAGGCACAGAGGCACAAAATTACAAAACATATGAATTCTAAAGGGGGGGGGGGGGAAACACACATTCTAAGGGTGGATATACATTGTACTGGGTCCAGAGAGTCTATTGGAATACAAATTGATGCAGTTCTAATCCCAAGCCGAAGTCACCCAAAATTTACCATGGGCCCTTAAGTCAAAAATTGTGAAAACCAAAAATGTCTTTCAAAATTAATTTTAAATACATAGAAAGCTTCCTCTTGAGTAGATGAATAGATTCTGGGTCTTTTTTAGGCAAGTTTCTTAGATTTCGGCACCAGAACTAATGAAAAAGGCACAGAGGCACAAAATTACAAAGCATATAAATTTAAAAGGGGGGGGGGGGAGAAAACACACATTCTAAGGGTGGATATACATTGTACTGGGTCCAGAGAGTCTATTGGAATACAAATTGATGCAGTTCTAATCCGAAGCCGAAGTCACCCAAAATTTACCCTTGGCCCTCAAGTCAAAAATTGTGAAAACCAAAAATGTCTTTCAAAATTAATTTTAAATACATAGAAAGCTTCCTCTTGACTAGATGAATAGATTCTGGGTCTTTTTTAGGCAAGTTTCTAAGATTTCGGCACCAGAACTGATGAAAAAGGCACAGTGGCACAAAATTACAAAACATATGAATTTAAAAGGGGGGGGGGGGGGGGAAGAAAACACACATTCTAAGGGTGGATATACATTGTACTGGGTCCAGAGAGTCTATTGGAATACAAATTGATGCAGTTCTAATCCAAAGCCGAAGTCACCCAAAATTTAACCTGGGCCCTTAAGTCAAAAATTGTGAAAACCAAAAATGTCTTTCAAAATTAATTTTAGATGCATAGAAAGCTTCCTCTTGACTAGATGAATAGATTCTGGGTCTTTTTTAGGCAAGTTTCTAAGATTTCAGCACCAGAACTGATGAAAAAGGCACAGAGGCACAAAATTACAAAACATATGAATTTAAAAGGGGGGGGGGGGAAGAAAACACACATTCTAAGGGTGGATATACATTGTACTGGGTCCAGAGAGTCTATTAGAATACAAATTAATGCAGTTCTAATCCGAAGCCAAAGTCACCCAAAATTTAACCTGGGCCCTTAAGTCAAAAATTGTGAAAACCAAAAATGTCTTTCAAAATTAATTTTAGATGCATAGAAAGCTTCCTCTTGACTAGATGAATAGATTCTGGGTCTTTTTTAGGCAAGTTTCTAAGATTTCTAAGAACCGCAGCATGATGCCTTGAGGCATCATAGAGTTGTTATTTTTATAAAGTCACTTTGTAAAGTCCCCGCTGTAAGTGAGCACGGGCCTACTCAAGGAACAAGACCAACACCATTCGCTGCTGAGTTCATACTAAAGCTTTATTATCATTTCTCCTGCCAACAGCCCACCGGCTGCCAGCGTCTCTATGGAGACCGTTTCCAAGGCAACACGCCAGCAGGCCTCTCCCGGGCTGCTGAAGTAACCCACGCTAAAGTATAAATTATGCACATATAATTAGGATCCACCACCATGACACTGTTAACATCATTACAATGATTACACAGGTCCTCACCTCAAGTTTTCAAGTATTTGAAAATAATACGAAGACAAAAATTGTATGACGATGGGACCACAAGTATAAAGGGTACCTATAAACGATACATTACCAAAAACCACTAAAGACATAAATAAGAATAACATTTGTAAATAAACATAATTACGGTCCATCCACAGGGACGATAAACATTTTACGTATTTTGTGTTCATCCTTACGAGCTAGTTCAGTTCCCATAAATATGTCAAACCATATGTAGTTGCAACACTAATTTCTAAAAATACCATACTTCACGATTTCTAGATACAGTAATTGTTATTCAATCGTTTTACGTTCATCTCTCCCCCTCTTTGGACATATATTGGACCGAGCTGACCTATTTCTTATCTTTTCTTTCGACCACTTTTTCTCCCTGCCCGACATTACGATTGACACTCATCACCATTTCTCTCATTCTCGGTGTTACAGGAGGGTTCACGACATCTCTCATAGGGATCGATACAGGTTCATTCACATTGTTCTCGATAATGATTTGGGGATGATCAGGGCCAACATTGCCATCATCGTCGTCGACAATTTTCTTAATACACTTATTTTTGATCCGGTCGCGATTTACATATATCGTCACAATGACGGAGACAAGTACCACTACAATAGCAACTATACCCATTGACCCTCCGTAAATAGAAAACCTGTTTGTCCTATCCCACCCAAAATAGTCCTCTTGAACGTCGGGCAGAGCAATAATCGGTATTTCGTTCCGTCTTCCCAATTTGAGTTCTTTAACCGTAATGGGGTCTAACGCCTTAGGCCAGGTGATATTTAAACGAGGCAGTTTCACCCATTTCTTTGGTAGAATAGTCACGTTGCTAGTGCCAATGGACATACCCTTTACCTCCCATTCTTTACTTTTCAGACGACAAGTTCTATTCAAATGGTATAAGCCTACCCCCACATGATTCACGATCTGCGGCACCTGTCCCGAACACAATTTTCTGATGGTGGCCTTCTTTCTAGATACCACAACCACTGAAGATGCATCATCGATCAATCGGTATAATTTTGGATCCTTGGACCCTGCTGAGAAGAGGGACACATTACAACGCTTCGGATTAGCCATCGTTATCATTTCGGCCTCGCATATACTCGGATAGTTCATAACAACAGGTTGACATACCTTAGGCGCATCACCTACACACAGATCCGTCATAACCTTAAAAGAGTCTTTTGAAGCCGTTGAAATAGCCACTAGTTGGTTCCCCACTATTTGTCTATCATATTCCGAGTTCATGGGCACTGGGAAATATTGAAGTCTATAATTCAGAAACACCTCTTTTTCGACGGTGACAAGGGATATCTGGTAGACCATCTGAGAGTCCTCCCCTGATTGAGACCACAACGGTAACACATTCATGTACCTATAATACCAGTGTTCATTTATGGCGTCGTATCCCAACTCTGTCATTAAGGCCAGGGTTTCGCGTAGAACTTTCGGTGGTAGAATGTCTCTGTTTAGATCGTTACGCTCCAAAGCTAAGAACTGTCTGTTGAATATTTCTGCCCTTCTGATGAAATCGTGTGATAAAGCTTCCATCATTTCGATGTGGCCCTCGACCATTCCATAGATTCTTAGATGAGTTAGAGCCTCGTCCAACCACGACATTCGGCGGGCCAGCCTATCCGATATACGATTCAATTCCTCGGTGGCCTGATTAAGTTTGTTAATGTCTTCACGGTCTTCTTTCACAAACATCCGAGTTAGATTCATGACCGATATTAGTTTCTGGTGGTTGTGTCTCACCGCAAAAGATGATCTTTGTAAACTCCTTAATTCCTCTTTTACCGAGTTTAGATCACTGGTAGTCGCCAGTCCGAATAAGAATTTGATGGCCTTTCCCACTATGTTGATTAATCCGCGTTTTGGTCTGTCACTGTTTGTGTTTTTGCTTGGGCCTGTAGTAGGGTCCACCCTTCCACAACGTATTAACTCCTTACCCCAAGTGATGCGGTCGTCCACCAGGTTCATCCGCAATTTCCACATATCCCTGCGTTTGTCTTCGTACATGGGTTTGAGTTGATTAATCACATTTTCTGTGTCTTCTTTCCATTGTTTTAGGTCTGGTGTTTGTGGGCGTTCGATGGTGACTACCAACGACCACGATCCTCCAATAATTCTTGAAGATCCGGCTTTAGTGATAATTACTCCATCATTCACAATTCCCTCCATTTGCATATCTTGAGCGGAATAACCCACCGCTAAGCACACGATTCCCAGTATCCAGGCACACCACATGTTTCTGGTTCGATGTACTGTACTCATGTATGGCTATTTCAATCGGTATTTCACTGTCTGCCTGCCAGATCGGAGTGAAGGGCCTGCGTATGGTAGCACGATTGTGGAGCGACCAGCGCCGGCTTTTCCCGCCTGGTTATCGCGTACTCCTCCAGTCGCTCCCTTCACCCCCGTTTCCTCCTGTCCCCCATCTGTTTGTCGGGGTCCCGCCCCTGTATCATCATCGGCTCCCCTCGAGCCATCTGGAAGGATGTATTCATCATCATCATCGCTTTCAACATCTGGTTCGCCCCCATCCAGATGTTCGCGCCCCCTATCCTCCCTTTCAACGTTTATCCCCTTTCGGGATGTGTGGGTTCGCGTTCCGAGCCAATCGGAATCGTACTCAGAATCCCCGTCGCTATCGGTCCCTCGACCGTTCCTATGTCTTTCTGAGTTTCTGTCGGACACCCCCGTATCTGCGTCCGATCTCTCAAATCGGTTCTTAGGGGGTTCACTAGCCTGTGCCCGAGGCCCGCCCTTCCGGCCTGCTGCGATCCCACCTGCTCCTCTCCTTAACGTTCCCCTCGATAAGGCTTCCCCGTATCTACGCGTATCGTCGGGATAGGTTCTGAGATTTCGCGCTCTGGCACGTACCCCCAGTGCCTTGTTCATATTCTTTGAGTCTACCGGGTTTTTGTCTAGACGCAAACGATCTACATTCACAGTCTGTATCTTCCCGTCTGGCCCTCTAATCGCGGCGGTAACGCCATTGGTTCCGATAACCATGAATCCACTTTGAAATCGCGGATCCAAAGGAGCCGCAGCCGGCTGGAACAGTAACACGTAATTCCCTTTTTCTAAAGGAACCGCCCGGGGACGCCTATCCAACCTGTCTTTGTTCCTCTTTTGTTGGGATTCTAGATTGTTCTTAACTATTACGTATGCTTGTTTCATTGCCTTCAATCTGTCATCCAGAATGGCTGTGAATGATTCGTGTGAGGCCCCTCCCAGATTAGCCGCAACGGGAATGGGTTCTCTGCCATACTGCAGGAAATACGGTGAATACCCCGTAGCCGCCGATACGGCTCTTCGATGTGCCATCAGGGCTGGTCCCAAAGCACTCTCCCACCTATTTGCCCTGGCATCTACCAGTTTGGCGATGATAGACTTTATGGTACGGTTGAATCGTTCCGTTTTCCCGTTCGATTGAGGGTGATAGCTAGTGGTATAGTGTACCTTGGTACCTAGTTTGTTCAGGTATGTTTCCACTGTGTGGTTTTTGAATTCGCACCCCCTGTCACATATCATAATCGCCGGCGCACCGTAGCGGGGTACGTATTTATCAAATAGAACCCTAAACACCGATTCAGCGGATTTGTCGGGGATCGGTTCCGCCTCGGCCCATCCCGAACAATGGTCTATAATCATCAGGCAATACCGGTTCCCATTCTCAGATATTGGCATTGGACCAATAAGATCCATACCCATGATTTCGCCCGGTTGTGTAGGTATGGGCATATTTGACGCGGGTGGGAATAGTCTCTTCGTTCTGTGAGCGTTACATACAGCACATTTTTCAAGTTGTACAAAAACTTGTCGAGCCATACCGTTCCACCAAAATTGCTCATCTAATCGTTTCATAGTTTTCTCGACTCCCATGTGTCCTATTTCTTCGTGGGCCCGCATGATTACTTCGTCCGTTAGGGATCTGGGGACTACTAATCGTGGTTTATTGTCATTCCCCCCTTTCTTCCCTAACGAATATACTATCCCATTGTGCGTCACGAAACGTCCCCTACCCTGCTCGGCCCACCGTTTTTCCCGCGTTTTTGTCTGTCCCTTCTCGACCTCTGTAGGACTCAATCCGCTGTGCTCCCAGAAATCCCACATCACCGCACCCTGTAATTCACCCTTTTGCCTCGGCGGTCTCGATAACATATCGGCCCTTACGTTTTGACTCCCCTTTCGGTACTCTATCGGCGCCCCATATTCAGCCAACGTAATAGCCCATCTTTGGATTTTGGAATTGTTAATCTTTGTTTTGAATAAATTAATAAGGGGACGGTGATCAGTTACGATGGACAGGATGGATCCCCAAATATACGGCTTGAATTTCTCTAGGGCCCACACCACTGCATAAGCTTCCTTCTCGATAACCGCCCATCTCGATTGCACCTCGGATAGGGTTTTGGACAGATACTGTATGGGTCTTTCTACTCCTTTCTCATCTTTCTGAGTCAGGATCCCCCCAACGCAATAATCGCTGGCATCGGTGTACAGAATAAACGGTCTGTTAAGGTCTGGGAACGCCATTACTCTGTCTGAAATTAACTCGTTTTTCAGTGTATTCCATGCGTTTTCTTCGTGTACCCCCCATCGGAAATGAGCGTTCTTCTTTGTTAATCCCACCAGCGGTGCGGCTATTTCGGAGAATCCCTTTACGCACATGCGGTAATAGTTCGCCATCCCCAGGAACGACCTAACGTCTTTTATGCATTGTGGCGGCGGCATTTCTTTTATTGCCTTCGTTTTCTCGGGATCGGGTGACACGCCCTCTGTGCTCACAATGTACCCCAACAGTTTGATCTCTGTCCGTCGAAAAGTACACTTATCGGGGTTCGCTGTCAAATGGTTTTGCGCCAACAATGTCATTACCTCTTCTAAATGTCGGGTGTGTTCGGCTTCATCTTTAGAGAAAACAATTATGTCGTCTAGATACACCAATACTGATTTCGAAATCAAAGGGGACAATACCGAATTAATGTACCTCTGCCAAACTGCGCCACTGTTGGCTAGTCCGAAAGGCATAACATTCCATTCAAAGAGACCCATATGCGTAGCCATAGCCGTCTTTTCCCTACTCTTTGGATCGATGGGGATCTGCCAATAGGCCGACTTGAGATCAATGGTCGAGAACATTTTCGATCCATGTAGTTGGTCAAATATATCAAGCACCTGGGGCATTGGGTGGGCATCCTTTTTGCTTATATCATTGACCTTCCTATAATCTACCACACACCTGACCGACCCATCGGATTTCGGCACTAAAAGGACGGGCGAGGACCACGGGCTTTGACTGGGCCTGATTATATCTTTTTGTAGGAGTCCCCTTATTTCTTCTTCGACCATTTTGCGTTTCTGTAACGGTACCCTGTAAGGTTTCTGGTGGACCGGGTCATGACCGGCAGTATCTATGGTCATTTGTACCCCCTTCCTCCTAAAATGCGGATCGATCTTTCCCGAGAAAACCTCTGGGAATTTCAAACGCCACTCGTCTAATTCGTTCAGAATACCTTCAACATACCGTTCTCCCCCGTTTTCCGGTCCCCACTTATATTCCCTATTTTTCAACATGATGGTTTTGTTGCTGCAATCGATGCGCGCGCCTAACATACCCAGAGCATCAATGCCCAACAGCATATCGTGTCCCATTTCTTCTACCACATAAAAAGGGATGGATTCACCTAACAGATCAATCATGCATACCCCTACAGTATCAATGACATGTCCAGATAGAGATTTCAAACGCTCACCCTGCATCAGGTTCATCTCCCTAACATTTTTCCCACACAGTGTTTCGACCATCGAACATTTCATCATCGATCGGCATGCGCCAGAATCGGCTAGAGCGATATATTCCCTACCTCCGATGTCCATTCGGATATTCACTCTGCCGTCCGGCGCACCATTTAGTTTCCCGAATAGAATGCCGATTCCTCAGGTTGGAATTCCTCGAATGTCTCCATTCCTCCCTGGGTATTATCTTGGTAGACGTGACAATCCCGAGCAAAGTGTCCATAGTTTCCGCAAGTGAAACATGGTCCTCTTGGTCCTCGTCCCGATCCATTTCCGTTGTTTTGATTTCCTCGGAAACCGCTCCCTCTACCTCGTCCCCTTCCACGACCTCGCCCCCGTCCTCGTCCTCTGGTTACCGGCGCGTTGAATTGATACACTATCGGAGCCGAGGTTCCTCCCTGTGGCTGTCGTGCCGCGGGATCCGCAGCATTGGCGGGGCCCTGGTTGCTTCCGACACCGGCCATATTCTTCTCTTCTGTCTTCGTCGGCGATGTTGCTCTCACTGCCGCCATATTCTCCTTTCCTTCGATTCTTTTATCCACGCTTTTGAGGGTTTGTTGTAGCGATTTCATGAGATGACACAGTTCATTCATCGGGTCCTTAGGTTTTCCCCCATCACTGTCTTTGTTCTTGTTTTTACCTCCAGATTCGCTCGCCGCTGCCATGGCATTTTCTTCTTCGGTCTTAGACCTCCTCCCTCGCCTTTCCGTCGCCTTGCTCGCGCGACAAGCGAATTTCACGGCTTCTTCGAGCGATGAGGGGTTTTGCATATCCGCATTGGACTGCACCAACCGGTCTGACAGTCCGTCGATGAAAGCATCAATTACTCTCTCCTTATTCAGGATTTCATTCAACTGGTCTTCTTCGTATGCTATGCGTACCGCTTCTGAGAACCGTACTCCATAATCTCTCACGGATTCGCCTTCCAACTGGGCCATCCTGTCTACTTTGAGGCGCAGGTATTTCTTCTCATCCTCTCCGAGATATGTTTTCGAGATTTCTTCTTCCAGCTTTTCCCAGGAAATGTCTTCCTCGTTCCAACTGCTGAGTGTCGTCTCAATAAACGTAGCCAATCCACCTTGGGCCAGGTACCCGACCATCTGTATCACCAGTGTTTGGCTCGCACCCGTCATTCGCTTGGTATATCCTACCGCTTCCAGCCATTCACGTAGGTTTTCCTTGTTCACCCCATTGCACCGTCCTATGGATTTGGAATACATCTTAAGATTGTCTCTCGTTTCCCTATTGACGTCCAAATCCAATCTTAACCTGTCCGCGTCATCGTCAGGCTGTTGGTCTGCCATGATACCTCTTTAGTCGGAGACTTTACAAGTGTCCTGTTTCTGGTAAATTCAGAATCCTGGCAAGCTCGCCAATGTAAAGTCCCCGCTGTAAGTGAGCACGGGCCTACTCAAGGAACAAGACCAACACCATTCGCTGCTGAGTTCATACTAAAGCTTTATTATCATTTCTCCTGCCAACAGCCCACCGGCTGCCAGCGTCTCTATGGAGACCGTTTCCAAGGCAACACGCCAGCAGGCCTCTCCCGGGCTGCTGAAGTAACCCACGCTAAAGTATAAATTATGCACATATAATTAGGATCCACCACCATGACACTGTTAACATCATTACAATGATTACAACTTTTTCAGTCGATTTAAGCACGAAAGGGTTAAGAAAAGTTCCAGATGTAAATAAAACAGTTTAAAATCAATGTATTTGTGTGTTTCGAGTCTATTTAGGGACATGAAGATCGTTATTTGCGAGCAAAAGTTGGAGAAAAATAAAACAAAGCTCTGTATAATATTGTAAATTTATACAAAAGAATCATTGAAACATAGAGAATATTAAAAGTATGAAAATATATTATGAATCTGACCACGTCGAGTACCTGCGAGACACTGAATCAATGTATATATCAGCCTGAAACATTCCTGCCTATAAATGTGAACTAGCACGTATGATTCACCTGAGAAGTGTACGACCACAAACGATATTTTGGTTTTTTATTCTAATCTACTGTATCAACCTGAAACAAAGTAATCCTGGACGATCTATAGACCTTCAAGGTTCTCCACATGTACATTTTGTGAAAATATATCGATCAGAAGTGGTCAAATTGATTATTATATCGGCGATAAAGCCTCCACGTCTGACCACGTCGAGTGCCAGACAGACACTGAATCAATGTATACCTTGTCGACTATTTTAAAATTGATCAAATCGTATCACGATGTCAATGCAATCATATGAAACCAATCGTCTCATCTGCCAGTGTTCAATTCTTTTTTCAGATCTATGTATATCAGCCTGAAACATTCCTGCTATGTGATCTAGCATGTAATGCTATTCTACGATTCAACTGAGAAGTGTACGAATACGAAATATAATTTCATTTTGTGGCTAATCTAAGTTATCAATCTGAAACAAAGTAATCCTGGGCGATCTATGTATCATCAAGATTCTCTACATGTATATTTTGTGAAAATATATTGATCAGAAGTGGTTAGATTAATTATTATATCGGAGAAAAAGCCTGTAGGTCCGACCACGTCCAGTGCCAGACAGACACTGAATATATTTATATCTTGTTGAATCTTAAATAAAACATGCCTATCTAACTAATCTATGTATATCAACCTGAACCATTCCTATGTGATCTAGCACGTTATGCTATTCTATGATTCAACTGAGAAGTGTACGACCACGAAATATAATTGGTATTTATATCTAATCTACTGTATCAACCTGAAACAAAGTAATCCTGGACGATCTATAGTATAGACCTTCAAGGTGCTCCACATGTACATTTTGTGAAAATATATCGACCAGAAGTGGTTAAATTGATTATTATATCGGAGAAAAAACCTCCAGGTCCGACCACGTCGAGTGCCAGACAGACACTGATCATATTACCTTGATGAATCTGAAATAAAATATCACTGCCTGTGTAAAGCTAACCTATGTACATATTGTGAATACGATGTCGACTGCTGCACCTGGAAATGTATCAAGCTTGTCAACCTGTGTGTATGTATATATTGAACAATATTGATGAATAACAGATCTGAAAAAAATACATACACATTCTTAAAATATATTTTAAATCTTACTTCACCTACCTTGACATTCTTTCTCTCTTCCAGAAATGTTCGTATGTAGATATAATCAATCATTGTCCAGCAATCAATTTAAAAGTTAACTCCTCCTGGAGATGTCAATGCTGAATAGGCACAAGTCGAATTTTCCGAATTCAATATATCAGCCTGGACATTAAATATATATGTAGATAATCCATAGAGTGTGGGAAATAACCACATGTAGCCTTGTAATGATCAAACTCCATTAGAATCCTTAGACGAATCAATTTGAAGATGCCACTGTAATTCTGTGGTCGATTCTCTATAGTATAATCAATGGCGAAAAAAGCCAATATAGTCACTGCTCGAATCTAATTTTCAAAAATGAATATCTAAGTCCCAACTTGTCCGAAATGGTCGAGATATATATCAAATGATACCTGAGAATCTCTAATTTACGAATATTAATGTCTCCAATCATATATTTGAGGTTAAATCCTCATAATAAGTGATTTTCTAAATCGTGTCCCGACCAGTGCCCCACTAGCCTAACGCACCCATAGTAAAGGCTTAGCTTAGATGTCCATACTTGTTAATTATATTCTAAATTCTCCGATGGTTCAAAGTTCATGATATTTCCTGTAAAGAAACCTTAGACAGTGTAGATTGCCCTAATCCAACTCCCCGTTCATAGATTCAAGGTGAAAAGCCTCAAATAAATCATGTTGTACAAGATGTTTTAGCACCTAGCAATGGCGAGATAAGCCAATATAGTCACTGCTCGAATCTAATTTTCAAAAATCAATATCTAAGTCCCACCATGTTTGAATTGCACATTATATACATCGGAAGAAAGCCCAGAATCTATAATTTACGAATATTAATGTATCCAATCATATATTTCAAGTTAAATCATGATAATAAATGATTTTCTAAATCGTATCTTGCCCAGCGCACCACTCCCCTACCGCACCCATAGTAAATCTGTAGCTATATGACCATTTCTTTTAATTCAATTCTAATTTCTCCGCTGGTTCAAATTGAATGATATTTCGTTTAAACAAACCTCAGACAGTATAGTTTGCCCTAATATAAGTCCCCGTCCATAGATTCAATGCTGAAAGCCTCAAAGAAATCATTTTGAAAATGATGTCTTATAACCCAGCTATGGCGAAAAAAGCCAATATAGGCACTGCTCGAATCTAATTTTCTAAATTCGATAACTAAGTCCCAACTCGTCTGAAATACACAAATTATATATCAAGAGAAAGCTGAGAATCTGTAGTTTACGAATATTAATGTCTCCAGACATATATCTAAAGTTAAATCCTCATAAAAAAAGATTTTCGAAATCATGTCTTGCCCAGACCCCGACTCCCCTTCAAAACCCATAGTAAATCTGTAGCTATATGACCATTTCTTTTAATTCAATTCTAATTTTTCCGCTGGTTCAAATTGAATCATATTTCGTATGAACGAACCTCAGACAGTGTAGTTTGCCCTAATATAAGTCCCCGTCCATAGATTCAAGGAGAAAAGCCTAGAAAAATGCATTTTGAAAGAGCTGTGTTAGAACCTAGCTATGGCCATTTTATTCACTGAGTACTTTTAATTTTCTAAATTCGATAACTAATTCCCGAAATACCGAAATACACAATATATATATATCAAGAGAAAGCTAAGAACCCGTAGTCTATGGATATTAATGTCTCCAGTGATATATTTCAAGATAGATTCTCATAATAAATGATTTTCTAAATCGTATCTCGACCAGCGCACCCCTCCCCTACAAAGTCTATAGTAAAGCTTTTAATTTTCTAAATTCGATAACTAAATCCCACATTGTCCGAAATACACAAAATACCTATCAGGAGAAAGCTGAGGATATGTAGGTTACGAATATTAATGTCTCCAGAAGCATATTTTAAGTTAAATCCTCATAATAATTGAATTTCTGAATCGTGCCTGGCCCAGATCCGCAATCACTTGGAACCACACAGTTAGCTATGGACAGCCGTTCTGATATAGTCTGCGCATTGAGCAAACAATGTAACCAATTTCTAATTCTCCAGTGGTCAAATAACCCAAAAGCTCATACTGGAACAAACCTCAGAGTCAATAGAATGTGGAAATACACTTCCCTGTGGTTAATTCTATTGTTTAAACCCTATCTGAGCTGATTTTGTTAGTGGTGAGGGACAGTGAGGGAGTGGTGAGGGACTGATGAGGGACTGGTGAGGGACTGGTGAGGGACAGGTGAGGGACTGGTTAGGGACAGTGAGGGAGTGGTGAGGGACAGTGAGTGGTGAGGGACAGTGAGGGATTGGTGAGGGACTGGTGAGGGACAGTGAGTGAGTGGTGAGGGACAGTGAGGGATTGGTGAGGGACTGGTGAGGGAAATTGAGGGAGTGGTGAGGGACAGTGAGGGACTAGTAAGGGACAGTGAGGGACTGGTGAGGGACAGTGAGGGATTGGTGAGGGACAGGTGAGGGAAATTGAGGGACTGATGAGGGAGTGGTGAGGGACTGGTAAGGGACAGTGAGGGACTAGTAAGGGACAGTGAGGGAGTGGTGAGGGACTAGTAAGGGACAGTGAGGGAGTGGTGAGGGACAGTGAGGGAGTGGTGAGGGACTGATGAGGGAGTGGTGAGGGATAGGTGAGGGACAGGTGAGGGACAGGTGAGGGACTGGTGAGGGACAGTGAGTGAGTGGTGAGGGACAGTGAGGGATTGGTGAGGGACTGGTGAGGGAAATTGAGGGAGTGGTGAGGGACTGGTGAGGGACAGTGAGGGACTGGTGAGGGACAGTTAGGGAGTGGTGAGGGACTAGTAAGGGACAGTGAGGGACTGGTGAGGGACAGTGAGGGATTGGTGAGGGACTGGTGAGGGACAGTGAGGGACTGGTGAGGGACAGTTAGGGAGTGGTGAGGGACTAGTAAGGGACAGTGAGGGACTGGTGAGGGACAGTGAGGGATTGGTGAGGGACAGTGAGGGATTGGTGAGGGACTGGTGAGGGACAGTGAGGGACTGGTTAGGGACAGTGAGGGAGTGGTGAGGGACAGTGAGGGATTGGTGAGGGACAGGTGAGGGAAATTGAGGGACTGGTGAGAGAGTGGTGAGGGACTAGTAAGGGACAGTGAGGGACTGGTGAGGGACAGTGAGGGATTGGTGAGGGACTGGTGAGGGACAGTGAGGGACTGGTGAGGGACAGTGAGGGAGTGGTGAGGGACTAGTAAGGGACAGTGAGGGACAGGTGAGGGAAATTGAGGGACTGGTGAAGGAAAATAATGCGGAGTTGACGGCTCGACGTTGTCGGGTCGTCGCTCACGGTTGACGGCTCGACGTTGACGGTAGCGCGAATTGACGGGTCGTCGTACAATCGATTTCTAATGACAGCTCGACCACCCTAACTATAGGGGACAGAGCCATTGTTAGTTCACGAAGCAGTCACTAGGTGGTCGGGGGACAAACCTGTATTCTGGCTCTTTGTTCTTACAAAATTCAACTGCCTTTCAATATTTTACCATGGTTCCCTTGACTCTCTACACCCATCCCAAAGTAGGATGACATAATAACTAAACCCAAGAGATAATATTTTCCATATGAAACACTTTATATAAATATGTGAGCAAGGCTAAAGTTGTGGCATTTCCCAATTATCACTCACTTCTTTTCCACCTTCTTTAGTGAAGAACACCTACTTTTTCACCTCCTTTAGTGAAGAACACCTACTCGGGGGGCGTCATGGCGGCGCCCATGGATCATAGGCTATATGCCGTATACAATATAAGCAATGGCGGATCGAGCTAGGCCAGAACTGAACGTGCGTAATGCGCATCTTAATTTATTAATATCTTGGTCTCTGCTCGTCTAAATCTGATAAAATACGTACGGGAACAAACCTTGGAGTCTATAGAAGGTGAAAATACACTTCCCTGTGGTTAATTCTATTGTTTAAACCCTATCTGAGCTGATTTTGTTAACCTCGTCTAAGATTCGACTGAACCAGCAAGCCGAGTGCGTAATACCCAAGGTTAAATATGAATTATTAAATCTAAACTCGTCAAACCTGGACAATATTTACATAGAAAGGAAGCTTACAGTATGTAGAATATGAATATATATGTGATTAATCATTAATCTAAAGTTTAAACCCGGTGCGAGTTGATTTCTAATGACAGCTCGACCACCCTAACTACACAGTATAAGCAATGGCGGATCGAGCTAGGCCAGAACTGAACGTGCGTAATGCGCATCTTAATTTATTAAAATCTTGGTCTCTGCTCGTCTAAATCTGATAAAATACGTACGGGAACAAACCTTGGAGTCTATAGAAGGTGAAAATACACTTCCCTGTGGTTAATTCTATTGTTTAAACCCTATCTGAGCTGATTTTGTTAACCTCGTCTAAGATTCGACTGAACCAGCAAGCCGAGTGCGTAATACCCAAGGTTAAATATGAATTGTTAAATCTAAACTCGTCAAACCTGGACAATATTTACATAGAAAGGAAGCTTACAGTCTGTAGAATATGAATATATATATGATTAATCATTAATCTAAAGTTTAAACCCTGTGCGACCTGATTTCTAATGACAGCTCGACCACCCTAACTACACAGTATAAGCAATGGTGGATATTGCTCTCTGCTCGTCTAAATATGATAAAATACATACGGGAACAAACCTTGGAGTCTTTAGAAGATTGAAAATACACTTCCCTGCGTAATGCCGACTTTCTTTGTTTGCTTATTAATTCTAACGTGGACTAATCTCGACAATATTTACATAGGATTGTAGCTTAGAGTGTGTAGATGATCAATATATAAACAGAATTACATTAATTCCAATGATAAACTCTGGGCGAGATGATTAATGATTCAATCCGTGCCCACTCGGCAGCCCCCTCCACACAGTAAGCTATGGACAGACGGTCTGATATAGTCTGCGCGTTGACCAAACAATATAATCAATTTCTAATTCGCCAGTGGCCAGATAACCAAAAAATACATACTGGAACAAACCTTAGAGTACATAGAATGTGAAAATACACTTCCCTGTGGTTAATTCAAATGTTTAAACCCTATCTGAGCTGATTTTGTGATCATCGTATGAAATTCGACTGAACCAGCAAGCCGACTGCGTAATACCCAAGTTTAAATTTGAAATATTAAATCTGAACTCGTCAAACCTGGACATTATTTACATAGAACGGTAGCTTAGAGTGTGTAGATTATGAATATACGTATGATTAATCATGAATCTAAAGTTTAAACCCGGTGCGAGCTGATTTCTAATGACAGCTCGACCACCCTGACTACACAGTATTATCGTAAAACCGGATGAGTTTTAATCTGGCTCCCGTATGCCACGACTGGAGTTTGGTGTAGTGATATCACGAGGCGGAGCCGAGGGGTATCTGGAACCAAACTCCAGGAGTGGCATGCGGGAGCCAAGATCAAAACGAATCAGGTTTTGATTTTATCCTACCCCTCTCTATAATATTTTAATATTAAAATTATGAATGGAAATCAACAAAATTCCGTATGCCCCTAGTAGCATACAAACGTCCGTATGCCAGTCAGCGTGGCATACGGAATCTCAATGCTAAGCCTATGGGATTTTATATTAGGGGTAGGATAATATCGTAAAACTGGATGAGTTTTAATCTTGGCCACCGTATGCCATGACTGGAGTTTGGCATAGTGACTTCATGAGGCGAAGCTGAGTGAAGTCCGGAGCCCAAACTCCAGGAGTGGCATGCGGTGGCCAAGATTAAAACGAATCAGGTTTTGATTTTATCCTACCCCAACTCCTCAATTTTGGAATATTACGTGATAACAATGCTGTATGCCACTAGTGGCATATAAAACTCCGTATGCCAGTCAGCGTGGCATACGGAAACCCAATGTTAAGCCTATGGGATTTTATATTAGGGGTAGGATAAAAGCAATGGCGTATCGAGCTAGGCCAGAATTCAACGTGCGTAATGCGCATCTTAATTTATTAATATCTTGGTCTCTGCTCGTCCAAATTTGCTAAAAATACATACTGGAACAAACCTTCGAGTCTATAGAATGTGAAAATACACTTCCCTGTGGTTAATTCAAATGTTTAAACCCTATCTGAGCTGATTTTCTTAACCTCGTCTAAGATTCGACTGAACCAGCAAGCCGACTGCGTAATACCCAAGTTTGAATATGAAATATTAAATCTGAACTCGTCAAACCTGGACATTATTTACATAGAACGGTAGCTTAGAGTGTGTAGATTATGAATATACGTATGATTAATCATGAATCTAAAGTTTAAACCCGGTGCGAGCTGATTTCGTATTATAACTTGACAACCCTACTGTTCGAGCAGTGACACGGATTCCCATAGACTCAACCTTATAATCTAGACAGCACTCTATAGAGTTTCCTCTATAGAGGCTTTGCCGATATTAGTTACAAAGCGTTAGGTTAATTCCACCGTGTCAAGTCTAACACCTTCGTATAGCTTCTGATCAGATGAACATAATGCTGGTCTCAGTTTACACTGTTGACGCCATAGGAAGATATAAATGGCAATTCTGTGGGTGGTCGCATCGACTTGTAGCAGACAGCTTAGCAGACATGGCGCTGTCACTGGACTTGACACCTATACTCCCAGCCTCAGATCCGAAGTTATCACCGTATTAACCACACTTTAGATGGTTTTTCCGCCACAATATTTATATCCTTTTGTAGGCACAAGCCTTATCTTGAACGTCCTGGGCTCTATTTATGTTGTTAATCCGATATTTGACGAGAGGAAATGATTTTACACAGCGTCCATTGCGTAGAGGAATCTCCTTAGCAATCCATGTTGACACTGACACTCCCGCCCCCACCGACGGTTTTGCTATGGTGCACGAGTTCAAACTTTCGATATTGCTTAGATCACTTTAGGAGTCGTTTTATTTGATAATACTTAAGAATCGTGTAGGTAGGGATCATATTTGAATTGAGATGTGGGTTTTATCGACTTTAACGTATATATATATATTGATGCAAACAAAATTGCAATAGTAGTTCTCTGTATGGCCTCGGATACGCGGACGCCATATGCCCATTTACAATCCCAAATCTCGCGTTCTCTCGCGCTCTCGCAGCCAGTTTCCGGTGCGGCAGGCGGCCAGAGAAAGGCACTCGTTCGATGTAAACAACAAGTTCTTCGGTAGTTTTATGTATCAAGAATACAGTGAAATAACCATATTGCCTTTTGCGAGTCAAAATATAATCTAGCCGACTGATTTTTGCGTGAATTAAGCAACTTAAAAGTTTTTGCCTGGACTTTCTAGCTTAATTATTCCCAAAGTTACAACGTGGGACGTAGGCGGTACCCGTTTTAAGCAAGGCGATGTAAACAATGAATTCTTAGTTGTTTTAAATTACAAAAACAGTGAAATAAGAAATTGATATATATGTGTAGTCATAACCAAAGTTTAAACTATATCTTTCGGAATCTGATATTTGAGAACTATGGAGGTGTAAGTAGGTTTGGCTGTCATTCTCCGCTACTACCGTGTTGTCGTTCCTACACCACGGACCCCGGGAGAGAGGCGTGGGGGTGCGGGCGGGCCGTGGGCGGTCTCCCATCCTTGACAACGACTTGGCAAAACATAACTCTGTGAATATTCGAATAAATAACCTAGAAGCGCCAGGTGAAGACTAATAAACTGCTTAAGACATGAGGAAAATGATCAGCAAATTTATATTTAGATTCATGATGGGGAATATAAGTTTATTTGCCGTTGCGTTTTCTGCCGTTTATTTTTTTCATCGGTGCTTATTTTGGGCCAACTTCGGTTCAGATTTAATAAAACCCAACAGTTGTTTTTATTCACAAAATACATATACTTACCAAGCTACATATCTTCTGCTTATCGTAATGGTCATCGTTTATTCACTAATCGTCAATTTGTGGAGAAAATTACGAAATTCTACCACATACTATGGGGCGCCGTTCTGGACAAACCCCTTTCGTCAATATTTTCGTCATACAGTATACCTTTCGTACTACGGAATGTATTTCGTTCACGAAATACACTACGAAACGTATATTTCATACCCCAATAATTTTTCTCAGAACACAAAAATATTTTACGAAATACATTTTTGTCAACACAAATTTTTTGTTCCCAAACTAATAATTTTGTCAAAAAAATCCATTTCGTCCATCACAAAATAAATTTCGTCATTGACGAAATAAATTTCGTCTTTCACGAAATAAATTTCGTCATGGACGAAATAAATTTCGTCTTTCACGAAATTCATTTCGTCGAGTTCCGTCTACATACACCAGGGGGCGACACTGTGCCGCTGCATTGGGGTGCATCTTCTGGTGTATCAACTACGGGTTAAAGTTCACTTTCCATAACCACTCCCCCACCAGGAACACGTATTTACCTCTATTAGATGGGCACCTCTACAATGCTGTCCCTCCACCATACTACCCCTCTACTATACTGCCCCTCCTCCATACTGCCCCTCTACCATATTGTCCCTCCACCATACTGCCCCTCTACAATACTGCCCCTCCACCATATTGTCCCTCCACCATACTGCAACTCCACCACACTGCCCCTCTACAATACTGTCCCTCCACCATACAGCCCCTCCACCATACTACCCATTAACCATACTTCCCCTAAACCATACTGCCCCTTAACCATACGGCCCTTAAACCATACTTTTACTCACAATAGTACCCCTCCATCACACTGTCCCTCACCATAGTACCCCTATGAGGGGCAGAATAGTTCGGGTCTGTATAGTTTAGAGGCACTAATGTGAGGGCCAGTATGGTTTAGGGCCAGTATGTTTAGGGCAGTAAGGTTGAGAGGCAGTATGGTTTAAGGACAGTATGGATTAAGGGCAGTATTGTTGAGAGGCAGTATTGTTGAGGAAAAGTATGGTGGTTGAGGGGAAGAATGGGTGAGGGGCAGTATGGTTAAGAGGCAGTATGGTAGAGGAGCAGTATGGTGTAAGGGAAGTATGGTTGAGGGGCAGTATGGTTGAGGGGTAATATGGTGGTTGAGGGAATGTATTGGTGAGGGGTGGTATGGTTAAGGGGCAGTATGGTTTAGGGGAAGTATGGTTAATGGGCAGTATGGTGGAGGGGCAGTTTGGTGGAGAGGGACAGTATGGTGGAGGGGCAGTATGATGGAGGGACAGTATCGTGGAGGGGCAGTGTGGTGGAGGGGCAGCATTGTATAGGGACAGTACCCCTTAGTAACTATTACCATTCAATCAACATGGTAACACCACACTTGATGGTGTAGTGGTTAGAGTATCAGATGTTGATCTCCGGATCGCGGGTATGATTCCCGGCCCTGACTAATGTTTTTTTTAAAACCTGAAATCTATTGATAAGCAGTTATTAATAAGAACAATTCGTGAACAATTAATAATATTGAACCCGATCTTGGAGATACAAGATATAAGGGATTTGGAGTGAAGTATTTGGGACAGGGAGAAGTATTTTAGGAAAGTATAAGGGATATGGTATAAGTATGGCGCCTCCAGCGGCACAGTGTCGCCCCCTGGTGTATGTAGAAGGAACTCGACGAAATGAATTTCGTGATTGACGAAATGAATTTCGTGATTGACGAAATCTATTTCGTGATTGACGAAATTTATTTCGTGATTGACGAAATTTATTTTGTGATTGATGAAATTTATTTTGTGGACGAAATAAGTGGTTTGGGAAAAAAACATTTTGTACAATATTTTTGTCTTTTTAAAAAATTATGGGGTTCTTAAATATAGCTTTCGTTGCGTATTTCGTTGACGAAATAGAGAAGGAAACCATTATTTGATGACCCAATATATTTGTTGGGACGAAAGGCATAGTATATTACGAAAATGAGGACGAAAGGGGTTTGTCCAGAACGGCGCCCCATAACTACCACCTTCAGAAAAGCGAACGCGGAACCCTAGCGGCAAAACATGCCTGCGGTACAACGGTGAATCTGGTAAAAGCCTGCTGCGGTAGTACATAGTATAACGATAGGCGGCGCTGCGATCGAGTGGAAAACCGGGTAACGCCGTGCGGCGGGGAATGGGTTAGGCCTAAGTCAAAAATTGTGAAAACCAAAACTGTCTTCAAAATTAATTTTAAATACATAGAAAGCTTCCTCTTGACTAGATGAATAGATTCTGGGTCTTTTTGAGGCAAGTTTCTAAGATTTCGGCACCAGAACTGACGAAAAAGGCACAGGGGCACAAAATTACAAAACATATGAATTTAAAAGGGGGGGGGGGGGGTGAAAAAACACACATTCTAAGGGTGGATATACATTGTACTGGGTCCAGAGAGTCTATTGGAATACAAATTGATGCAGTTCTAATCCGAAGCCGAAGTCACCCAAAATTTACCCTGGGGCCCTTAAGTCAAAAATTGTGAAAACCAAAGATGTCTTTCAAAATTATTTTTAAATACATAGAAAGCTTCCTCTTGACTAGATGAATAGATTCTGGGTCTTTTTTAGGCAAGTTTCTAAGATTTCGGCACCAGAACTGATGAAAAAGGCACAGAGGCACAAAATTACAAAGCATATGAATTTAAAAGGTGGGGGGGGGGGGGGAAGAAAACACACATTCTAAGGGTGGATATACATTGTACTGGGTCCAGAGAGTCTATTGGAATACAAATTGATGCAGTTCTAATCCGAAGCGGAAGTCACCCAAAATTTCGGCACCAGAACTGATGAAAAAGGCACAGAGGCACAAAATTACAAAACACATGAATTTAAAAAGGGGGGGGGGGGGAGAAAACACACATTCCAAGGGTGGATATACATTGTACTGGGTCCAGAGAGTCTATTGGAATACAAATTGATGCAGTTCTAATCCGAAGCCGAAGTCACCCAAAATTTCGGCACCAGAACTGATGAAAAAGGCACAGAGGCACAAAATTACAAAACATATGAATTTAAAAGGGGGGGGGGGAGAAAACACACATTCTAAGGGTAGATATACATTGTACTGGGTCCAGAGAGTCTATTGGAATACAAATTGATGCAGTTCTAATCCGAAGCCGAAGTCACCCAAGATTTAACCTGGGGCCCTTAAGTCAAAAATTGTGAAAACCAAAAATGTCTTTCAAAATTAATTTTAAATACATAGAAAGCTTCCTCTTGACTAGATGAACAGATTCTGGGTCTTTTTTAGGCAAGTTTTTTAAGATTTCGGCACCAGAACTAATAAAAAAGGCACAGAGGCACAAAATTACAAAACATATGAATTTAAAAGGGGGGGGAAGAAAACACACATTCTAAGAGTGGATATACATTGTACTGGGTCCAGAGAGTCTATTGGAATACAAATTGATGCAGTTCTAATCCGAAGCGGAAGTCACCCAAAATTTCGGCACCAGAACTGATGAAAAAGGCACAGAGGCACAAAATTACAAAACACATGAATTTAAAGGGGGGGGGGGGGAAACACACATTCCAAGGGTGGATATACATTGTACTGGGTCCAGAGAGTCTATTGGAATACAAATTGATGCAGTTCTAATCCGAAGCCGAAGTCACCCAAAATTTCGGCACCAGAACTGATGAAAAAGGCACAGAGGCACAAAATTACAAAACATATGAATTTAAAAGGGGGGGGGGGGGAGAAAACACACATTCTAAGGGTAGATATACATTGTACTGGGTCCAGAGAGTCTATTGGAATACAAATTGATGCAGTTCTAATCCGAAGCCGAAGTCACCCAAGATTTAACCTGGTCCCTCAAGTCAAAAATTGTGAAAACCAAAAATGTCTTTCAAAATTAATTTTAAATACATAGAAAGCTTCCTCTTGACTAGATGAACAGATTCTGGGTCTTTTTTAGGCAAGTTTTTTAAGATTTCGGCACCAGAACTAATAAAAAAGGCACAGAGGCACAAAATTAAAAAACATATGAATTTAAAAGGGGGGGGGGGAAGAAAACACACATTCTAAGAGTGGATATACATTGTACTGGGTCCAGAGAGTCTATTGGAATACAAATTGATGCAGTTCTAATCCGAAGCCGAAGTCACCCAAGATTTAACCTGGGGCCCTTAAGTCAAAAATTGTGAAAACCAAAAATGTCTTTCAAAATTGATTTTAAATACATAGAAAGCTTCCTCTTGACTAGATGAACAGATTCTGGGTCTTTTTTAGGCAAGTTTTTTAAGATTTCGGCACCAGAACTAATAAAAAAGGCACAGAGGCACAAAATTACAAAACATATGAATTTAAAAGGGGGGGAAGAAAACACACATTCTAAGAGTGGATATACATTGTACTTGGTCCAGAGAGTCTATTGGAATACAAATTGATGCAGTTCTAATACGAAGCCGAAGTCACCCAAAATTTCGGCACCAGAACTGATGAAAAAGGCACAGAGGCACAAAATTTCAAAACATATGAATTTAAAAGGGGGGGGGGGAGAAAACACACATTCTAAGGGTAGATATACATTGTACTGGGTCCAGAGAGTCTATTGGAATACAAATTGATGCAGTTCTAATCCGAAGCCGAAGTCACCCAAGATTTAACCTGGGGCCCTTAAGTCAAAAATTGTGAAAACCAAAAATGTCTTTCAAAATTAATTTTAAATACATAGAAAGCTTCCTCTTGACTAGATGAACAGATTCTGGGTCTTTTTTAGGCAAGTTTTTTAAGATTTCGGCACCAGAACTAATAAAAAAGTAACAGAGGCACAAAATTACAAAGCATATGAATTTAAAAGGGGGGGGAGAAAACACACATTCTAAGGGTGGATATACATTGTACTGGGTCCAGAGAGTCTATTGGAATACAAATTGATACAGTTCTAATCCGAAGCCGAAGTCACCCAAGATTTAACCTGGGGCCCTTAAGTGAAAAATTGTGAAAACCAAAAATGTATTTCAAAATTAATTTTAAATACATAGAAAGCTTCCTCTTGACTAGATGAACAGATTCTGGGTCTTTTTTAGGCAAGTTTTTTAAGATTTCGGCACCAGAACTAATGGAAAAGTAACAGAGGCACAAAATTACAAAGCATATGAATTTAAAAGGGGGGGAGAAAACACACATTCTAAGGGTGGATATACATTGTACTGGGTCCAGAGAGTCTATTGGAATACAAATTGATGCAGTTCTAATCCGAAGCCGAAGTCACCCAAAATTTACCCTGGTCCCTCAAGTCAAAAATTGTGAAAACCAAAAATGTCTTTCAAAACTAATTTTAAATACATAGAAATCTTCCTTTTGACTAGATGAATAGATTCTGGTCTTTTTTAGGCAAGTTTCTAAGATTTCGGCACCAGAACTGATGAAAAAGTCACAGAGGCAAAAAATTACAAAGCATATGAATTTAAAAGGGGGGGGGGGGAGAAAACACACATTCTAAGGGTGGATATACATTGTACTGGGTCCAGAGAGTCTATTGGAATACAAATTGATGCAGTTCTAATCCGAAGCCGAAGTCACCCAAAATTTACCCTGGTCCCTCAAGTCAAAAATTGTGAAAACCAAAAATGTCTTTCAAAATTAATTTTAAATACATAGAAAGCTTTCTCTTGACTAGATGAATAGATTCTGGGTCTTTTTTAGGCAAGTTTCTAAGATTTCGGCACCAGAACTGATGAAAAAGGCACAGGGGCACAAAATTACAAAACATATGAATTTAAAAGGGGGGGGGGGAAGAAAACACACATTCTAAGAGTGGATATACATTGTACTGGGTCCAGAGAGTCTATTGGAATACAAATTGATGCAGTTCTAATCCGAAGCCGAAGTCACCCAAGATTTAACCTGGGGCCCTTAAGTCAAAAATTGTGAAAACCAAAAATGTCTTTCAAAATTGATTTTAAATACATAGAAAGCTTCCTCTTGACTAGATGAACAGATTCTGGGTCTTTTTTAGGCAAGTTTTTTAAGATTTCGGCACCAGAACTAATAAAAAAGGCACAGAGGCACAAAATTACAAAACATATGAATTTAAAAGGGGGGGAAGAAAACACACATTCTAAGAGTGGATATACATTGTACTTGGTCCAGAGAGTCTATTGGAATACAAATTGATGCAGTTCTAATACGAAGCCGAAGTCACCCAAAATTTCGGCACCAGAACTGATGAAAAAGGCACAGAGGCACAAAATTTCAAAACATATGAATTTAAAAGGGGGGGGGGAGAAAACACACATTCTAAGGGTAGATATACATTGTACTGGGTCCAGAGAGTCTATTGGAATACAAATTGATGCAGTTCTAATCCGAAGCCGAAGTCACCCAAGATTTAACCTGGGGCCCTTAAGTCAAAAATTGTGAAAACCAAAAATGTCTTTCAAAATTAATTTTAAATACATAGAAAGCTTCCTCTTGACTAGATGAACAGATTCTGGGTCTTTTTTAGGCAAGTTTTTTAAGATTTCGGCACCAGAACTAATAAAAAAGTAACAGAGGCACAAAATTACAAAGCATATGAATTTAAAAGGGGGGGGAGAAAACACACATTCTAAGGGTGGATATACATTGTACTGGGTCCAGAGAGTCTATTGGAATACAAATTGATACAGTTCTAATCCGAAGCCGAAGTCACCCAAGATTTAACCTGGGGCCCTTAAGTGAAAAATTGTGAAAACCAAAAATGTATTTCAAAATTAATTTTAAATACATAGAAAGCTTCCTCTTGACTAGATGAACAGATTCTGGGTCTTTTTTAGGCAAGTTTTTTAAGATTTCGGCACCAGAACTAATGGAAAAGTAACAGAGGCACAAAATTACAAAGCATATGAATTTAAAAGGGGGGGAGAAAACACACATTCTAAGGGTGGATATACATTGTACTGGGTCCAGAGAGTCTATTGGAATACAAATTGATGCAGTTCTAATCCGAAGCCGAAGTCACCCAAAATTTACCCTGGTCCCTCAAGTCAAAAATTGTGAAAACCAAAAATGTCTTTCAAAACTAATTTTAAATACATAGAAATCTTCCTTTTGACTAGATGAATAGATTCTGGTCTTTTTTAGGCAAGTTTCTAAGATTTCGGCACCAGAACTGATGAAAAAGTCACAGAGGCAAAAAATTACAAAGCATATGAATTTAAAAGGGGGGGGGGGAGAAAACACACATTCTAAGGGTGGATATACATTGTACTGGGTCCAGAGAGTCTATTGGAATACAAATTGATGCAGTTCTAATCCGAAGCCGAAGTCACCCAAAATTTACCCTGGTCCCTCAAGTCAAAAATTGTGAAAACCAAAAATGTCTTTCAAAATTAATTTTAAATACATAGAAAGCTTTCTCTTGACTAGATGAATAGATTCTGGGTCTTTTTTAGGCAAGTTTCTAAGATTTCGGCACCAGAACTGATGAAAAAGGCACAGGGGCACAAAATTACAAAACATATGAATTTAAAAGGGGGGGGGGAGAAAACACACATTCTAAGGGTGGATATACATTGTACTGGGTCCAGAGAGTCTATTGGAATACAAATTGATGCAGTTCTAATCCGAAGCCGAAGTCACCCAAAATTTACCCTGGTCCCTCAAGTCAAAAATTGTGAAAACCAAAAATGTCTTCAAAATTAATTTTAAATACATAGAAAGCTTCCTCTTGTCTAGATGAATAGATTCTGGGTCTTTTTTAGGCAAGTTTTTTAAGATTTCGGTGCCAGAACTGATGAAAAAGTCACAGAGGCACAATATTACAAAGCATATGAATTTAAAAGGGGGGGGGGAGAAAACACACATTCTAAGGGTGGATATACATTGTACTGGGTCCAGAGAGTCTATTGGAATACAAATTGATGCAGTTCTAATCCGAAGCCGAAGTCACCCAAAATTTACCCTGGTCCCTCAAGTCAAAAATTGTGAAAACCAAAAATGTCTTTCAAAATTAATTTTAAATACATAGAAAGCTTCCTCTTGACTAGATGAATAGATTCTGGGTCTTTTTAAGGCAATTTTCTAAGATTTCGGCACCAGAACTGATGAAAAAGGCACAGAGGCACAAAATTACAAAACATATGAATTTAAAAGGGGGGGGGGGGAGAAAACACACATTCTAAGGGTGGATATACATTGTACTGGGTCCAGAGAGTCTATTGGAATACAAATTGATGCAGTTCTAATCCGAAGCCGAAGTCACCCAAAATTTACCCTGGTCCCTCAAGTCAAAAATTGTGAAAACCAAAAATGTCTTTCAAAATTAATTTTAAATACATAGAAAGCTTTCTCTTGACTAGATGAATAGATTCTGGGTCTTTTTTAGGCAAGTTTCTAAGATTTCGGCACCAGAACTGATGAAAAAGGCACAGGGGCACAAAATTACAAAACATATGAATTTAAAAGGGGGGGGGGGAGAAAACACACATTCTAAGGGTGGATATACATTGTACTGGGTCCAGAGAGTCTATTGGAATACAAATTGATGCAGTTCTAATCCGAAGCCGAAGTCACCCAAAATTTACCCTGGTCCCTCAAGTCAAAAATTGTGAAAACCAAAAATGTCTTCAAAATTAATTTTAAATACATAGAAAGCTTCCTCTTGACTAGATGAATAGATTCTGGGTCTTTTTTAGGCAAGTTTTTTAAGATTTCGGTGCCAGAACTGATGAAAAAGTCACAGAGGCACAAAATTACAAAGCATATGAATTTAAAAGGGGGGGGGGGAGAAAACACACATTCTAAGGGTGGATATACATTGTACTGGGTCCAGAGAGTCTATTGGAATACAAATTGATGCAGTTCTAATCCGAAGCCGAAGTCACCCAAAATTTACCCTGGTCCCTCAAGTCAAAAATTGTGAAAACCAAAAATGTCTTTCAAAATTAATTTTAAATACATAGAAAGCTTCCTCTTGACTAGATGAATAGATTCTGGGTCTTTTTAAGGCAATTTTCTAAGATTTCGGCACCAGAACTGATGAAAAAGGCACAGAGGCACAAAATTACAAAACATATGAATTTAAAAGGGGGGGGGAGAAAACACACATTCTAAGGGTGGATATACATTGTACTGGGTCCAGAGAGTCTATTGGAATACAAATTGATGCAGTTCTAATCCGAAGCCGAAGTCACCCAAAATTTACCCTGGTCCCTCAAGTCAAAAATTGTGAAAACCAAAAATGTCTTTCAAAATTAATTTTAAATACATAGAAAGCTTCCTCTTGACTAGATGAATAAATTCTGGGTCTTTTTTAGGCAAGTTTCTAAGATTTCGGCACCAGAACTGATGAAAAAGGCACAGAGGCACAAAATTACAAAACATATGAATTTAAAAGGGGGGGGAGAAAACACACATTCTAAGGGTTGATATACATTGTACTGGGTCCAAAGAGTCTATTGGAATACAAATTGATGCAGTTCTAATCCGAAGCCGAAGTCACCCAAAATTTACCCTGGTCCCTCAAGTCAAAAATTGTGAAAACCAAAAATGTCTTTCAAAATTAATTTTAAATACATAAAAAGCTTTCTCTTGACTAGATGAATAGATTCTGGGTCTTTTTTAGGCAAGTTTCTAAGATTTCGGCACCAGAACTGATGAAAAAGGCACAGGGGCACAAAATTACAAAACATATGAATTTAAAAGAGGGGGGGGGGGAGAAAACACACATTCTAAGGGTGGATATACATTGTACTGGGTCCAGAGAGTCTATTGGAATACAAATTGATGCAGTTCTAATCCGAAGCCGAAGTCACCCAAAATTTACCCTGGTCCCTCAAGTCAAAAATTGTGAAAACCAAAAATGTCTTCAAAATTAATTTTAAATACATAGAAAGCTTTCTCTTGACTAGATGAATAGATTCTGGGTCTTTTTTAGGCAAGTTTCTAAGATTTCGGCACCAGAACTGATGAAAAAGGCACAGGGGCACAAAATTACAAAACATATGAATTTAAAAGGGGGGGGGGGGAGAAAACACACATTCTAAGGGTGGATATACATTGTACTGGGGCCAGAGAGTCTATTGGAATACAAATTGATGCAGCTCTAATCCGAAGCCGGAGTCACCCAAAATTTACCCTGGTCCCTCAAGTCAAAAATTGTGAAAACCAAAAATGTCTTTCAAAATTAATTTTAAATACATAGAAAGCTTCCTCTTGACTAGATGAATAGATTCTGGGTCTTTTTTAGGCAAGTTTCTAAGATTTCGGCACCAGAACTGATGAAAAAGGCACAGACGCACAAAATTACAAAACATATGAATTTAAAAGAGGGGGGGGGGAGAAAACACACATTGTAAGGGTAGATATACATTGTACTGGGTCCAGAGAGTCTATTGGAATACAAATTGATGCAGTTCTAATCCGAAGCCGAAGTCACCCAAAATTTACCCTGGTCCCTCAAGTCAAAAATTGTGAAAACCATAAATGTCTTTCAAAATTAATTTTAAATACATAGAAAGCTTCCTCTTGACTAGATGAATAGATTCTGGTCTTTTTTAGGCAAGTTTCTAAGATTTCGGCACCAGAACTGATGAAAAAGGCACAGAGGCACAAAATTACAAAACATATGAATTTAAAAGGGGGGAGGGGGAGAAAACACACATTCTAAGGGTGGATATACATTGAACTGGGTCCAGAGAGTCTATTGGAATACAAATTGATGCAGTTCTAATCCCAAGCCGAAGTCACCCAAAATTTACCCTGGTCCCTCAAGTCAAAAATTGTGAAAACCAAAAATGTCTTTCAAAATTAATTTTAAATACATAGAAAGCTTTCTCTTGACTAGATGAATAGATTCTGGGTCTTTTTTAGGCAAGTTTCTAAGATTTCGGCACCAGAACTGATGAAAAAGGCACAGAGGCACAAAATTACAAAACATATGAATTTAAAAGGAGGGGGGGGAGAAAACACACATTGTAAGGGTAGATATACATTGTACTGGGTCCAGAGAGTCTATTGGAATACAAATTGATGCAGTTCTAATCCGAAGCCGAAGTCACCCAAAATTTACCCTGGTCCCTCAAGTCAAAAATTGTGAAAACCAAAAATGTCTTTCAAAATTAATTTTAAATACATAGAAAGCTTCCTCTTGACTAGATGAATAGATTCTGGGTCTTTTTTAGGCAAGTTTCTAAGATTTCGGCACCAGAACTGATGAAAAAGGCACAGAGGCACAAAATTACAAAACATATGAATTTTAAGGGGGGGGGGAGAAAACACACGTTCTAAGGGTGGATATACATTGTACTGGGTCCAGAGAGTCTATTGGAATACAAATTGATGCAGTTCTAATCCGAAGCCGAAGTCACCCAAAATTAACCCTGGTCCCTCAAGTCAAAAATTGTGAAAACCAAAATGTCTTTCAAAATTAATTTTAAATACATAGAAAGCTTTCTCTTGACTAGATGAATAGATTCTGGGTCTTTTTTAGGCAAGTTTCTAAGATTTCGGCACCAGAACTGATGAAAAAGGCACAGAGGCACAAAATTACTAAACATATGAATTTAAAAGAGGGGGGGGGGGGAGAAAACACACCTTCTAAGGGTAGATATACATTGTACTGGGTCCAGAGAGTCTATTGGAATACAAATTGATGCAGTTCTAATCCGAAGCCGAAGTCACCCAAAATTTACCCTGGTCCCTCAAGTCAAAAATTGTAAAAACCAAAAATGTCTTTCAAAATTAATTTTAAATACATAGAAAGCTTCCTCTTGACTAGATGAATAGATTCTGGGTATTTTTTAGGCAAATTTTTTAAGATTTCGATGTCAGAACTGATGAAAAAGTCACAGAGGCACAAAATTACAAAGCATATGAATTTAAAAGGGGGGGGGGGAGAAAACACACATTCTAAGGGTGGATATACATTGTACTGGGGCCAGAGAGTCTTTTGGAATACAAATTGATGCAGCTCTAATCCGAAGCCGGAGTCACCCAAAATTTACCCTGGTCCCTCAAGTCAAAAATTAAGAAAACCAAAAATGTCTTTCAAAATTAATTTTAAATACATAGAAAGCTTCCTCTTGACTAGATGAATAGATTCTGGGTCTTTTTTAGGCAAGTTTCTAAGATTTCGGCACCAGAACTGATGAAAAAGGCACAGACGCACAAAATTACAAAACATATGAATTTAAAAGAGGGGGGGGGGGGGAGAAAACACACATTGTAAGGGTAGATATACATTGTACTGGGTCCAGAGAGTCTATTGGAATACAAATTGATGCAGTTCTAATCCGAAGCCGAAGTCACCCAAAATTTACCCTGGTCCCTCAAGTCAAAAATTGTGAAAACCATAAATGTCTTTCAAAATTAATTTTAAATACATAGAAAGCTTCCTCTTGACTAGATGAATAGATTCTGGTCTTTTTTAGGCAAGTTTCTAAGATTTCGGCACCAGAACTGATGAAAAAGGCACAGAGGCACAAAATTACAAAACATATGAATTTAAAAGGGGGGAGGGGGAGAAAACACACATTCTAAGGGTGGATATACATTGAACTGGGTCCAGAGAGTCTATTGGAATACAAATTGATGCAGTTCTAATCCCAAGCCGAAGTCACCCAAAATTTACCCTGGTCCCTCAAGTCAAAAATTGTGAAAACCAAAAATGTCTTTCAAAATTAATTTTAAATACATAGAAAGCTTCCTCTTGACTAGATGAATAGATTCTGGGTCTTTTTAAGGCAATTTTCTAAGATTTCGGCACCAGAACTGATGAAAAAGGCACAGAGGCACAAAATTACAAAACATATGAATTTAAAAGGGGGGGGGGGGAGAAAACACACATTCTAAGGGTGGATATACATTGTACTGGGTCCAGAGAGTCTATTGGAATACAAATTGATGCAGTTCTAATCCGAAGCCGAAGTCACCCAAAATTTACCCTGGTCCCTCAATTCAAAAATTGTGAAAACCAAAAATGTCTTTCAAAATTAATTTTAAATACATAGAAAGCTTCCTCTTGACTAGATGAATAGATTCTGGGTCTTTTTAAGGCAATTTTCTAAGATTTCGGCACCAGAACTGATAAAAAGGCACAGAGGCACAAAATTACAAAACATATGAATTTAAAAGGGGGGGGGGGGGGAGAAAACACACATTCTAAGGGTGGATATACATTGTACTGGGTCCAGAGAGTCTATTGGAATACAAATTGATGCAGTTCTAATCCGAAGCCGAAGTCACCCAAAATTTACCCTGGTCCCTCAAGTCAAAAATTGTGAAAACCAAAAATGTCTTTCAAAATTAATTTTAAATACATAAAAAGCTTTCTCTTGACTAGATGAATAGATTCTGGGTCTTTTTTAGGCAAGTTTCTAAGATTTCGGCACCAGAACTGATGAAAAAGGCACAGGGGCACAAAATTACAAAACATATGAATTTAAAAGGGGGGGGGGGGGAGAAAACACACATTCTAAGGGTGGATATACATTGTACTGGGTCCAGAGAGTCTATTGGAATACAAATTGATGCAGTTCTAATCCAGGCCGAAGTCACCCAAAATTTACCCTGGTCCCTCAAGTCAAAAATTGTGAAAACCAAAAATGTCTTTCAAAATTAATTTTAAATACATAGAAAGCTTCCTCTTGACTAGATGAATAGATTCTGGGTCTTTTTAAGGCAATTTTCTAAGATTTCGGCACCAGAACTGATGAAAAAGGCACAGAGGCACAAAATTACAAAACATATGAATTTAAAAGGGGGGGGAGAAAACACACATTCTAAGGGTTGATATACATTGTACTGGGTCCAAAGAGTCTATTGGAATACAAATTGATGCAGTTCTAATCCGAAGCCGAAGTCACCCAAAATTTACCCTGGTCCCTCAAGTCAAAAATTGTGAAAACCAAAAATGTCTTTCAAAATTAATTTTAAATACATAAAAAGCTTTCTCTTGACTAGATGAATAGATTCTGGGTCTTTTTTAGGCAAGTTTCTAAGATTTCGGCACCAGAACTGATGAAAAAGGCACAGGGGCACAAAATTACAAAACATATGAATTTAAAAGGGGGGGGGGAGAAAACACACATTCTAAGGGTGGATATACATTGTACTGGGTCCAGAGAGTCTATTGGAATACAAATTGATGCAGTTCTAATCCGAAGCCGAAGTCACCCAAAATTTACCCTGGTCCCTCAAGTCAAAAATTGTGAAAACCAAAAATGTCTTCAAAATTAATTTTAAATACATAGAAAGCTTTCTCTTGACTAGATGAATAGATTCTGGGTCTTTTTTAGGCAAGTTTCTAAGATTTCGGCACCAGAACTGATGAAAAAGGCACAGGGGCACAAAATTACAAAACATATGAATTTAAAAGGGGGGGGGGGAGAAAACACACATTCTAAGGGTGGATATACATTGTACTGGGGCCAGAGAGTCTATTGGAATACAAATTGATGCAGCTCTAATCCGAAGCCGGAGTCACCCAAAATTTACCCTGGTCCCTCAAGTCAAAAATTGTGAAAACCAAAAATGTCTTTCAAAATTAATTTTAAATACATAGAAAGCTTCCTCTTGACTAGATGAATAGATTCTGGGTCTTTTTTAGGCAAGTTTCTAAGATTTCGGCACCAGAACTGATAAAAAGGCACAGACGCACAAAATTACAAAACATATGAATTTAAAAGAGGGGGGGGGGGGAGAAAACACACATTGTAAGGGTAGATATACATTGTACTGGGTCCAGAGAGTCTATTGGAATACAAATTGATGCAGTTCTAATCCGAAGCCGAAGTCACCCAAAATTTACCCTGGTCCCTCAAGTCAAAAATTGTGAAAACCATAAATGTCTTTCAAAATTAATTTTAAATACATAGAAAGCTTCCTCTTGACTAGATGAATAGATTCTGGTCTTTTTTAGGCAAGTTTCTAAGATTTCGGCACCAGAACTGATGAAAAAGGCACAGAGGCACAAAATTACAAAACATATGAATTTAAAAGGGGGGGGGGGAGAAAACACACATTCTAAGGGTGGATATACATTGAACTGGGTCCAGAGAGTCTATTGGAATACAAATTGATGCAGTTCTAATCCCAAGCCGAAGTCACCCAAAATATACCCTGGTCCCTCAAGTCAAAAATTGTGAAAACCAAAAATGTCTTTCAAAATTAATTTTAAATACATAGAAAGCTTTCTCTTGACTAGATGAATAGATTCTGGGTCTTTTTTAGGCAAGTTTCTAAGATTTCGGCACCAGAACTGATGAAAAAGGCACAGAGGCACAAAATTACAAAACATATGAATTTAAAAGGAGGGGGGGGAGAAAACACACATTGTAAGGGTAGATATACATTGTACTGGGTCCAGAGAGTCTATTGGAATACAAATTGATGCAGTTCTAATCCGAAGCCGAAGTCACCCAAAATTTACCCTGGTCCCTCAAGTCAAAAATTGTGAAAACCAAAAATGTCTTTCAAAATTAATTTTAAATACATAGAAAGCTTCCTCTTGACTAGATGAATAGATTCTGGGTCTTTTTTAGGCAAGTTTCTAAGATTTCGGCACCAGAACTGATGAAAAAGGCACAGAGGCACAAAATTACAAAACATATGAATTTAAAGGGGGGGGGGAGAAAACACACGTTCTAAGGGTGGATATACATTGTACTGGGTCCAGAGAGTCTATTGGAATACAAATTGATGCAGTTCTAATCCGAAGCCGAAGTCACCCAAAATTAACCCTGGTCCCTCAAGTCAAAAATTGTGAAAACCAAAATGTCTTTCAAAATTAATTTTAAATACATAGAAAGCTTTCTCTTGACTAGATGAATAGATTCTGGGTCTTTTTTAGGCAAGTTTCTAAGATTTCGGCACCAGAACTGATGAAAAAGGCACAGAGGCACAAAATTACTAAGTATATGAATTTAAAAGAGGGGGGGGGGGGAGAAAACACACATTCTAAGGGTAGATATACATTGTACTGGGTCCAGAGAGTCTATTGGAATACAAATTGATGCAGTTCAATCCGAAGCCGAAGTCACCCAAAATTTACCCTGGTCCCTCAAGTCAAAAATTGTAAAAACCAAAAATGTCTTTCAAAATTAATTTTAAATACATAGAAAGCTTCCTCTTGACTAGATGAATAGATTCTGGGTATTTTTTAGGCAAGTTTTTTAAGATTTCGGCGCCAGAACTGATGAAAAAGTCATAGAGGCAAAAAATTACAAAGCATATGAATTTAAAAGGGGGGGGGGGAGAAAACACACATTCTAAGGGTGGATATACATTGTACTGGGTCCAGAGAGTCTATTGGAATACAAATTGATGCAGTTCTAATCCGAAGCCGAAGTCACCCAAAATTTACCCTGGTCCCTCAAGTCAAAAATTGTGAAAACCAAAAATGTCTTCAAAATTAATTTTAAATACATAGAAAGCTTCCTCTTGACTAGATGAATAGATTCTGGGTCTTTTTTAGGCAAGTTTTTTAAGATTTCGGTGCCAGAACTGATGAAAAAGTCACAGAGGCACAAAATTACAAAGCATATGAATTTAAAAGGGGGGGGGGGGAGAAAACACACATTCTAAGGGTGGATATACATTGTACTGGGTCCAGAGAGTCTATTGGAATACAAATTGATGCAGTTCTAATCCGAAGCCGAAGTCACCCAAAATTTACCCTGGTCCCTCAAGTCAAAAATTGTGAAAACCAAAAATGTCTTTCAAAATTAATTTTAAATACATAGAAAGCTTCCTCTTGACTAGATGAAAAGATTCTGGGTCTTTTTAAGGCAATTTTCTAAGATTTCGGCACCAGAACTGATGAAAAAGGCACAGAGGCACAAAATTACAAAACATATGAATTTAAAAGGGGGGGGGGAAGAAAACACACATTCTAAGGGTGGATATACATTGTTCTGGGTCCAGAGAGTCTATTGGAATACAAATTGATGCAGTTCTAATCCGAAGCCGAAGTCACCCAAAATTTACCCTGGTCCCTCAAGTCAAAAATTGTGAAAACCAAAAATGTCTTTCAAAATTAATTTTAAATACATAGAAAGCTTCCTCTTGACTAGATGAATAGATTCTGGGTCTTTTTTAGGCAAGTTTCTAAGATTTCGGCACCAGAACTGATGAAAAAGGCACAGAGGCACAAAATTACAAAACATATGAATTTAAAAGGGGGGGGGAGAAAACACACATTCTAAGGGTTGATATACATTGTACTGGGTCCAAAGAGTCTATTGGAATACAAATTGATGCAGTTCTAATCCGAAGCCGAAGTCACCCAAAATTTACCCTGGTCCCTCAAGTCAAAAATTGTGAAAACCAAAAATGTCTTTCAAAATTAATTTTAAATACATAAAAAGCTTTCTCTTGACTAGATGAATAGATTCTGGGTCTTTTTTAGGCAAGTTTCTAAGATTTCGGCACCAGAACTAATGAAAAAGGCACAGGGGCACAAAATTACAAAACATATGAATTTAAAAGGGGGGGGGGAGAAAACACACATTCTAAGGGTGGATATACATTGTACTGGGTCCAGAGAGTCTATTGGAATACAAATTGATGCAGTTCTAATCCGAAGCCGGAGTCACCCAAAATTTACCCTGGTCCCTCAAGTCAAAAATTGTGAAAACCAAAAATGTCTTTCAAAATTAATTTTAAATACATAGAAAGCTTCCTCTTGACTAGATGAATAGATTCTGGGTCTTTTTAAGGCAATTTTCTAAGATTTCGGCACCAGAACTGATGAAAAAGGCACAGAGGCACAAAATTACAAAACATATGAATTTAAAAGGGGGGGGGGAGAAAACACACATTCTAAGGGTGGATATACATTGTACTGGGTCCAGAGAGTCTATTGGAATACAAATTGATGCAGTTCTAATCCGAAGCCGAAGTCACCCAAAATTTACCCTGGTCCCTCAAGTCAAAAATTGTGAAAACCAAAAATGTCTTTCAAAATTAATTTTAAATACATAAAAAGCTTTCTCTTGACTAGATGAATAGATTCTGGGTCTTTTTTAGGCAAGTTTCTAAGATTTCGGCACCAGAACTGATGAAAAAGGCACAGGGGCACAAAATTACAAAACATATGAATTTAAAAGGGGGGGGGGGAGAAAACACACATTGTAAGGGTAGATATACATTGTACTGGGTCCAGAGAGTCTATTGGAATACAAATTGATGCAGTTCTAATCCGAAGCCGAAGTCACCCAAAATTTACCCTGGTCCCTCAAGTCAAAAATTGTGAAAACCATAAATGTCTTTCAAAATTAATTTTAAATACATAGAAAGCTTCCTCTTGACTAGATGAATAGATTCTGGTCTTTTTTAGGCAAGTTTCTAAGATTTCGGCACCAGAACTGATGAAAAAGGCACAGAGGCACAAAATTACAAAACATATGAATTTAAAAGGGGGGGGGGAGAAAACACACATTCTAAGGGTGGATATACATTGAACTGGGTCCAGAGAGTCTATTGGAATACAAATTGATGCAGTTCTAATCCCAAGCCGAAGTCACCCAAAATTTACCCTGGTCCCTCAAGTCAAAAATTGTGAAAACCAAAAATGTCTTTCAAAATTAATTTTAAATACATAGAAAGCTTTCTCTTGACTAGATGAATAGATTCTGGGTCTTTTTTAGGCAAGTTTCTAAGATTTCGGCACCAGAACTGATGAAAAAGGCACAGAGGCACAAAATTACAAAACATATGAATTTAAAAGGAGGGGGGGGAGAAAACACACATTGTAAGGGTAGATATACATTGTCCTGGGTCCAGAGAGTCTATTGGAATACAAATTGATGCAGTTCTAATCCGAAGCCGAAGTCACCCAAAATTTACCCTGGTCCCTCAAGTCAAAAATTGTGAAAACCAAAAATGTCTTTCAAAATTAATTTTAAATACATAGAAAGCTTCCTCTTGACTAGATGAATAGATTCTGGGTCTTTTTTAGGCAAGTTTCTAAGATTTCGGCACCAGAACTGATGAAAAAGGCACAGAGGCACAAAATTACAAAACATATGAATTTAAAGGGGGGGGGGAGAAAACACACGTTCTAAGGGTGGATATACATTGTACTGGGTCCAGAGAGTCTATTGGAATACAAATTGATGCAGTTCTAATCCGAAGCCGAAGTCACCCAAAATTAACCCTGGTCCCTCAAGTCAAAAATTGTGAAAACCAAAATGTCTTTCAAAATTAATTTTAAATACATAGAAAGCTTTCTCTTGACTAGATGAATAGATTCTGGGTCTTTTTTAGGCAAGTTTCTAAGATTTCGGCACCAGAACTGATGAAAAAGGCACAGAGGCACAAAATTACTAAACATATGAATTTAAAAGAGGGGGGGGGGGAGAAAACACACATTCTAAGGGTAGATATACATTGTACTGGGTCCAGAGAGTCTATTGGAATACAAATTGATGCAGTTCTAATCCGAAGCCGAAGTCACCCAAAATTTACCCTGGTCCCTCAAGTCAAAAATTGTGAAAACCATAAATGTCTTTCAAAATTAATTTTAAATACATAGAAAGCTTCCTCTTGACTAGATGAATAGATTCTGGTCTTTTTTAGGCAAGTTTCTAAGATTTCGGCACCAGAACTGATGAAAAAGGCACAGAGGCACAAAATTACAAAACATATGAATTTAAAAGGGGGGGGGGGGAGAAAACACACATTCTAAGGGTGGATATACATTGAACTGGGTCCAGAGAGTCTATTGGAATACAAATTGATGCAGTTCTAATCCCAAGCCGAAGTCACCCAAAATTTACCCTGGTCCCTCAAGTCAAAAATTGTGAAAACCAAAAATGTCTTTCAAAATTAATTTTAAATACATAGAAAGCTTTCTCTTGACTAGATGAATAGATTCTGGGTCTTTTTTAGGCAAGTTTCTAAGATTTCGGCACCAGAACTGATGAAAAAGGCACAGAGGCACAAAATTACAAAACATATGAATTTAAAAGGAGGGGGGGGGAGAAAACACACATTGTAAGGGTAGATATACATTGTCCTGGGTCCAGAGAGTCTATTGGAATACAAATTGATGCAGTTCTAATCCGAAGCCGAAGTCACCCAAAATTTACCCTGGTCCCTCAAGTCAAAAATTGTGAAAACCAAAAATGTCTTTCAAAATTAATTTTAAATACATAGAAAGCTTCCTCTTGACTAGATGAATAGATTCTGGGTCTTTTTTAGGCAAGTTTCTAAGATTTCGGCACCAGAACTGATGAAAAAGGCACAGAGGCACAAAATTACAAAACATATGAATTTAAAGGGGGGGGGGAGAAAACACACGTTCTAAGGGTGGATATACATTGTACTGGGTCCAGAGAGTCTATTGGAATACAAATTGATGCAGTTCTAATCCGAAGCCGAAGTCACCCAAAATTAACCCTGGTCCCTCAAGTCAAAAATTGTGAAAACCAAAATGTCTTTCAAAATTAATTTTAAATACATAGAAAGCTTTCTCTTGACTAGATGAATAGATTCTGGGTCTTTTTTAGGCAAGTTTCTAAGATTTCGGCACCAGAACTGATGAAAAAGGCACAGAGGCACAAAATTACTAAACATATGAATTTAAAAGAGGGGGGGGGGGGAGAAAACACACATTCTAAGGGTAGATATACATTGTACTGGGTCCAGAGAGTCTATTGGAATACAAATTGATGCAGTTCTAATCCGAAGCCGAAGTCACCCAAAATTTACCCTGGTCCCTCAAGTCAAAAATTGTAAAAACCAAAAATGTCTTTCAAAATTAATTTTAAATACATAGAAAGCTTCCTCTTGACTAGATGAATAGATTCTGGGTATTTTTTAGGCAAGTTTTTTAAGATTTCGGCGCCAGAACTGATGAAAAAGTCACAGAGGCAAAAAATTACAAAGCATATGAATTTAAAAGGGGGGGGGGAGAAAACACACATTCTAAGGGTGGATATACATTGTACTGGGTCCAGAGAGTCTATTGGAATACAAATTGATGCAGTTCTAATCCGAAGCCGAAGTCACCCAAAATTTACCCTGGTCCCTCAAGTCAAAAATTGTGAAAACCAAAAATGTCTTTCAAAATTAATTTTAAATACATAGAAAGCTTTCTCTTGACTAGATGAATAGATTCTGGGTCTTTTTTAGGCAAGTTTCTAAGATTTCGGCACCAGAACTGATGAAAAAGGCACAGGGGCACAAAATTACAAAACATATGAATTTAAAAGGGGGGGGGGGGGGAGAAAACACACATTCTAAGGGTGGATATACATTGTACTGGGTCCAGAGAGTCTATTGGAATACAAATTGATGCAGTTCTAATCCGAAGCCGAAGTCACCCAAAATTTACCCTGGTCCCTCAAGTCAAAAATTGTGAAAACCAAAAATGTCTTTCAAAATTAATTTTAAATACATAGAAAGCTTCCTCTTGACTAGATGAATAGATTCTGGGTCTTTTTAAGGCAATTTTCTAAGATTTCGGCACCAGAACTGATGAAAAAGGCACAGAGGCACAAAATTACAAAACATATGAATTTAAAAGGGGGGGGGGGAAGAAAACACACATTCTAAGGGTGGATATACATTGTTCTGGGTCCAGAGAGTCTATTGGAATACAAATTGATGCAGTTCTAATCCGAAGCCGAAGTCACCCAAAATTTACCCTGGTCCCTCAAGTCAAAAATTGTGAAAACCAAAAATGTCTTTCAAAATTAATTTTAAATACATAGAAAGCTTCCTCTTGACTAGATGAATAGATTCTGGGTCTTTTTTAGGCAAGTTTCTAAGATTTCGGCACCAGAACTGATGAAAAAGGCACAGAGGCACAAAATTACAAAACATATGAATTTAAAAGGGGGGGGGAGAAAACACACATTCTAAGGGTTGATATACATTGTACTGGGTCCAAAGAGTCTATTGGAATACAAATTGATGCAGTTCTAATCCGAAGCCGAAGTCACCCAAAATTTACCCTGGTCCCTCAAGTCAAAAATTGTGAAAACCAAAAATGTCTTTCAAAATTAATTTTAAATACATAAAAAGCTTTCTCTTGACTAGATGAATAGATTCTGGGTCTTTTTTAGGCAAGTTTCTAAGATTTCGGCACCAGAACTAATGAAAAAGGCACAGGGGCACAAAATTACAAAACATATGAATTTAAAAGGGGGGGGGGGGAGAAAACACACATTCTAAGGGTGGATATACATTGTACTGGGTCCAGAGAGTCTATTGGAATACAAATTGATGCAGTTCTAATCCGAAGCCGAAGTCACCCAAAATTAACCCTGGTCCCTCAAGTCAAAAATTGTGAAAACCAAAATGTCTTTCAAAATTAATTTTAAATACATAGAAAGCTTTCTCTTGACTAGATGAATAGATTCTGGGTCTTTTTTAGGCAAGTTTCTAAGATTTCGGCACCAGAACTGATGAAAAAGGCACAGAGGCACAAAATTACTAAACATATGAATTTAAAAGAGGGGGGGGGGAGAAAACACACATTCTAAGGGTAGATATACATTGTACTGGGTCCAGAGAGTCTATTGGAATACAAATTGATGCAGTTCTAATCCGAAGCCGAAGTCACCCAAAATTTACCCTGGTCCCTCAAGTCAAAAATTGTAAAAACCAAAAATGTCTTTCAAAATTAATTTTAAATACATAGAAAGCTTTCTCTTGACTAGATGAATAGATTCTGGGTCTTTTTTAGGCAAGTTTCTAAGATTTCGGCACCAGAACTAATGAAAAAGGCACAGGGGCACAAAATTACAAAACATATGAATTTAAAAGGGGGGGGGGGAGAAAACACACATTCTAAGGGTGGATATACATTGTACTGGGTCCAGAGAGTCTATTGGAATACAAATTGATGCAGTTCTAATCCGAAGCCGAAGTCACCCAAAATTAACCCTGGTCCCTCAAGTCAAAAATTGTGAAAACCAAAATGTCTTTCAAAATTAATTTTAAATACATAGAAAGCTTTCTCTTGACTAGATGAATAGATTCTGGGTCTTTTTTAGGCAAGTTTCTAAGATTTCGGCACCAGAACTGATGAAAAAGGCACAGAGGCACAAAATTACTAAACATATGAATTTAAAAGAGGGGGGGGGGAGAAAACACACATTCTAAGGGTAGATATACATTGTACTGGGTCCAGAGAGTCTATTGGAATACAAATTGATGCAGTTCTAATCCGAAGCCGAAGTCACCCAAAATTTACCCTGGTCCCTCAAGTCAAAAATTGTAAAAACCAAAAATGTCTTTCAAAATTAATTTTAAATACATAGAAAGCTTCCTCTTGACTAGATGAATAGATTCTGGGTATTTTTTAGGCAAGTTTTTTAAGATTTCGGCGCCAGAACTGATGAAAAAGTCACAGAGGCAAAAAATTACAAAGCATATGAATTTAAAAGGGGGGGGGGGAGAAAACACACATTCTAAGGGTGGATATACATTGTACTGGGTCCAGAGAGTCTATTGGAATACAAATTGATGCAGTTCTAATCCGAAGCCGAAGTCACCCAAAATTTACCCTGGTCCCTCAAGTCAAAAATTGTGAAAACCAAAAATGTCTTTCAAAATTAATTTTAAATACATAGAAAGCTTTCTCTTGACTAGATGAATAGATTCTGGGTCTTTTTTAGGCAAGTTTCTAAGATTTCGGCACCAGAACTGATGAAAAAGGCACAGGGGCACAAAATTACAAAACATATGAATTTAAAAGGGGGGGGGGGGGGGAGAAAACACACATTCTAAGGGTGGATATACATTGTACTGGGTCCAGAGAGTCTATTGGAATACAAATTGATGCAGTTCTAATCCGAAGCCGAAGTCACCCAAAATTTACCCTGGTCCCTCAAGTCAAAAATTGTGAAAACCAAAAATGTCTTCAAAATTAATTTTAAATACATAGAAAGCTTCCTCTTGACTAGATGAATAGATTCTGGGTCTTTTTTAGGCAAGTTTTTTAAGATTTCGGTGCCAGAACTGATGAAAAAGTCACAGAGGCACAAAATTACAAAGCATATGAATTTAAAAGGGGGGGGGGGAGAAAACACACATTCTAAGGGTGGATATACATTGTACTGGGTCCAGAGAGTCTATTGGAATACAAATTGATGCAGTTCTAATCTGAAGCCGAAGTCACCCAAAATTTACCCTGGTCCCTCAAGTCAAAAATTGTGAAAACCAAAAATGTCTTTCAAAATTAATTTTAAATACATAGAAAGCTTTCTCTTGACTAGATGAATAGATTCTGGGTCTTTTTTAGGCAAGTTTCTAAGATTTCGGCACCAGAACTGATGAAAAAGGCACAGAGGCACAAAATTACAAAACATATGAATTTAAAAGAGGGGGGGGGGGCGGGAGAAAACACACATTCTAAGGGTAGATATACATTGTACTGGGTCCAGAGAGTCTATTGGAATACAAATTGATGCAGCTCTAATCCGAAGCCGGAGTCACCCAAAATTTACCCTGGTCCCTCAAGTCAAAAATTGTGAAAACCAAAAATGTCTTTCAAAATTAATTTTAAATACATAGAAAGCTTTCTCTTGACTAGATGAATAGATTCTGGGTCTTTTTTAGGCAAGTTTCTAAGATTTCGGCACCAGAACTGATGAAAAAGGCACAGGGGCACAAAATTACAAAACATATGAATTTAAAAGGGGGGGGGGAGAAAACACACATTCTAAGGGTGGATATACATTGTACTGGGTCCAGAGAGTCTATTGGAATACAAATTGATGCAGTTCTAATCCGAAGCCGAAGTCACCCAAAATTTACCCTGGTCCCTCAAGTCAAAAATTGTGAAAACCAAAAATGTCTTCAAAATTAATTTTAAATACATAGAAAGCTTCCTCTTGACTAGATGAATAGATTCTGGGTCGTTTTTAGGCAAGTTTTTTAAGATTTCGGCGCCAGAACTGATGAAAAAGTCACAGAGGCAAAAAATTACAAAGCATATGAATTTAAAATGGGGGGGGGAGAAAACACACATTCTTAGGGTGGATATACATTGTACTGGGTCCAGAGAGTCTATTGGAATACAAATTGATGCAGTTCTAATCCGAAGCCGAAGTCACCCAAAATTTAACCTGGTCCCTCAAGTCAAAAATTGTGAAAACCAAAAATGTCTTTCAAAATTAATTTTAAATACATAGAAAGCTTTCTCTTGACTAGATGAATAGATTCTGGGTCTTTTTTAGGCAAGTTTCTAAGATTTCGGCACCAAAACTGATGAAAAAGGCACAGGGGCACAAAATTACAAAACATATGAATTTAAAAGGGGGGGGGGGGGGGGGAGAAAACACACATTCTAAGGGTGGATATACATTGTACTGGGTCCAGAGAGTCTATTGGAATACAAATTGATGCAGTTCTAATCCGAAGCCGAAGTCACCCAAAATTTACCCTGGTCCCTCAAGTCAAAAATTGTGAAAACCAAAAATGTCTTCAAAATTAATTTTAAATACATAGAAAGCTTCCTCTTGACTAGATGAATAGATTCTGGGTCTTTTTTAGGCAAGTTTTTTAAGATTTCGGCGCCAGAACTGATGAAAAAGTCACAGAGGCACAAAATTACAAAGCATATGAATTTAAAAGGGGGGGGAGAAAACACACATTCTAAGGGTGGATATACATTGTACTGGGTCCAGAGAGTCTATTGGAATACAAATTGATGCAGTTCTAATCCGAAGCCGAAGTCACCCAAAATTTACCCTGGTCCCTCAAGTCAAAAATTGTGAAAACCAAAAATGTCTTTCAAAATTAATTTTAAATACATAGAAAGCTTCCTCTTGACTAGATGAATAGATTCTGGGTCTTTTTTAGGCAAGTTTCTAAGATTTCGGCACCAGAACTGATGAAAAAGGCACAGAGGCACAAAATTACAAAACATATGAATTTAAAGGGGGGGGGGGGAGAAAACACACGTTCTAAGGGTGGATATACATTGTACTGGGTCCAGAGAGTCTATTGGAATACAAATTGATGCAGTTCTAATCCGAAGCCGAAGTCACCCAAAATTAACCCTGGTCCCTCAAGTCAAAAATTGTGAAAACCAAAATGTCTTTCAAAATTAATTTTAAATACATAGAAAGCTTTCTCTTGACTAGATGAATAGATTCTGGGTCTTTTTTAGGCAAGTTTCTAAGATTTCGGCACCAGAACTGATGAAAAAGGCACAGAGGCACAAAATTACTAAGTATATGAATTTAAAAGAGGGGGGGGGGGAGAAAACACACATTCTAAGGGTAGATATACATTGTACTGGGTCCAGAGAGTCTATTGGAATACAAATTGATGCAGTTCTAATCCGAAGCCGAAGTCACCCAAAATTTACCCTGGTCCCTCAAGTCAAAAATTGTAAAAACCAAAAATGTCTTTCAAAATTAATTTTAAATACATAGAAAGCTTCCTCTTGACTAGATGAATAGATTCTGGGTATTTTTTAGGCAAGTTTTTTAAGATTTCGGCGCCAGAACTGATGAAAAAGTCATAGAGGCAAAAAATTACAAAGCATATGAATTTAAAAGGGGGGGGGGGGAGAAAACACACATTCTAAGGGTGGATATACATTGTACTGGGTCCAGAGAGTCTATTGGAATACAAATTGATGCAGTTCTAATCCGAAGCCGAAGTCACCCAAAATTTACCCTGGTCCCTCAAGTCAAAAATTGTGAAAACCAAAAATGTCTTCAAAATTAATTTTAAATACATAGAAAGCTTCCTCTTGACTAGATGAATAGATTCTGGGTCTTTTTTAGGCAAGTTTTTTAAGATTTCGGTGCCAGAACTGATGAAAAAGTCACAGAGGCACAAAATTATAAAGCATATGAATTTAAAAGGGGGGGGGGGAGAAAACACACATTCTAAGGGTGGATATACATTGTACTGGGTCCAGAGAGTCTATTGGAATACAAATTGATGCAGTTCTAATCCGAAGCCGAAGTCACCCAAAATTTACCCTGGTCCCTCAAGTCAAAAATTGTGAAAACCAAAAATGTCTTTCAAAATTAATTTTAAATACATAGAAAGCTTCCTCTTGACTAGATGAATAGATTCTGGGTCTTTTTAAGGCAAGTTTCTAAGATTTCGGCACCAGAACTGATGAAAAAGGCACAGAGGCACAAAATTACAAAACATATGAATTTAAAAGGGGGGGGGAAGAAAACACACATTCTAAGGGTGGATATACATTGTTCTGGGTCCAGAGAGTCTATTGGAATACAAATTGATGCAGTTCTAATCCGAAGCCGAAGTCACCCAAAATTTACCCTGGTCCCTCAAGTCAAAAATTGTGAAAACCAAAAATGTCTTTCAAAATTAATTTTAAATACATAGAAAGCTTCCTCTTGACTAGATGAATAGATTCTGGGTCTTTTTTAGGCAAGTTTCTAAGATTTCGGCACCAGAACTGATGAAAAAGGCACAGAGGCACAAAATTACAAAACATATGAATTTAAAAGGGGGGGGGGAGAAAACACACATTCTAAGGGTTGATATACATTGTACTGGGTCCAAAGAGTCTATTGGAATACAAATTGATGCAGTTCTAATCCGAAGCCGAAGTCACCCAAAATTTACCCTGGTCCCTCAAGTCAAAAATTGTGAAAACCAAAAATGTCTTTCAAAATTAATTTTAAATACATAAAAAGCTTTCTCTTGACTAGATGAATAGATTCTGGGTCTTTTTTAGGCAAGTTTCTAAGATTTCGGCACCAGAACTAATGAAAAAGGCACAGGGGCACAAAATTACAAAACATATGAATTTAAAAGGGGGGGGGGGGAGAAAACACACATTCTAAGGGTGGATATACATTGTACTGGGTCCAGAGAGTCTATTGGAATACAAATTGATGCAGTTCTAATCCGAAGCCGAAGTCACCCAAAATTTACCCTGGTCCCTCATGTCAAAAATTGTGAAAACCAAAAATGTCTTCAAAATTAATTTTAAATACATAGAAAGCTTTCTCTTGACTAGATGAATAGATTCTGGGTCTTTTTTAGGCAAGTTTCTAAGATTTCGGCACCAGAACTGATGAAAAAGGCACAGGGGCACAAAATTACAAAACATATGAATTTAAAAGGGGGGGGGGGGAGAAAACACACATTCTAAGGGTGGATATACATTGTACTGGGGCCAGAGAGTCTATTGGAATACAAATTGATGCAGCTCTAATCCGAAGCCGGAGTCACCCAAAATTTACCCTGGTCCCTCAAGTCAAAAATTGTGAAAACCAAAAATGTCTTTCAAAATTAATTTTAAATACATAGAAAGCTTCCTCTTGACTAGATGAATAGATTCTGGGTCTTTTTAAGGCAATTTTCTAAGATTTCGGCACCAGAACTGATGAAAAAGGCACAGAGGCACAAAATTACAAAACATATGAATTTAAAAGGGGGGGGGGGAGAAAACACACATTCTAAGGGTGGATATACATTGTACTGGGTCCAGAGAGTCTATTGGAATACAAATTGATGCAGTTCTAATCCGAAGCCGAAGTCACCCAAAATTTACCCTGGTCCCTCAAGTCAAAAATTGTGAAAACCAAAAATGTCTTTCAAAATTAATTTTAAATACATAGAAAGCTTCCTCTTGACTAGATGAATAGATTCTGGGTCTTTTTTAGGCAAGTTTCTAAGATTTCGGCACCAGAACTGATGAAAAAGGCACAGAGGCACAAAATTACAAAACATATGAATTTAAAAGGGGGGGGGGAGAAAACACACATTCTAAGGGTTGATATACATTGTACTGGGTCCAAAGAGTCTATTGGAATACAAATTGATGCAGTTCTAATCCGAAGCCGAAGTCACCCAAAATTTACCCTGGTCCCTCAAGTCAAAAATTGTGAAAACCAAAAATGTCTTTCAAAATTAATTTTAAATACATAAAAAGCTTTCTCTTGACTAGATGAATAGATTCTGGGTCTTTTTTAGGCAAGTTTCTAAGATTTCGGCACCAGAACTGATGAAAAAGGCACAGGGGCACAAAATTACAAAACATATGAATTTAAAAGGGGGGGGGGGAGAAAACACACATTGTAAGGGTAGATATACATTGTACTGGGTCCAGAGAGTCTATTGGAATACAAATTGATGCAGTTCTAATCCGAAGCCGAAGTCACCCAAAATTTACCCTGGTCCCTCAAGTCAAAAATTGTGAAAACCATAAATGTCTTTCAAAATTAATTTTAAATACATAGAAAGCTTCCTCTTGACTAGATGAATAGATTCTGGTCTTTTTTAGGCAAGTTTCTAAGATTTCGGCACCAGAACTGATGAAAAAGGCACAGAGGCACAAAATTACAAAACATATGAATTTAAAAGGGGGGGGGGGGAGAAAACACACATTCTAAGGGTGGATATACATTGAACTGGGTCCAGAGAGTCTATTGGAATACAAATTGATGCAGTTCTAATCCCAAGCCGAAGTCACCCAAAATTTACCCTGGTCCCTCAAGTCAAAAATTGTGAAAACCAAAAATGTCTTTCAAAATTAATTTTAAATACATAGAAAGCTTTCTCTTGACTAGATAAATAGATTCTGGTTCTTTTTTAGGCAAGTTTCTAAGATTTCGGCACCAGAACTGATGAAAAAGGCACAGAGGCACAAAATTACAAAACATATGAATTTAAAAGGAGGGGGGGGGGAGAAAACACACATTGTAAGGGTAGATATACATTGTCCTGGGTCCAGAGAGTCTATTGGAATACAAATTGATGCAGTTCTAATCCGAAGCCGAAGTCACCCAAAATTTACCCTGGTCCCTCAAGTCAAAAATTGTGAAAACCAAAAATGTCTTTCAAAATTAATTTTAAATACATAGAAAGCTTCCTCTTGACTAGATGAATAGATTCTGGGTCTTTTTTAGGCAAGTTTCTAAGATTTCGGCACCAGAACTGATGAAAAAGGCACAGAGGCACAAAATTACAAAACATATGAATTTAAAGGGGGGGGGGGAGAAAACACACGTTCTAAGGGTGGATATACATTGTACTGGGTCCAGAGAGTCTATTGGAATACAAATTGATGCAGTTCTAATCCGAAGCCGAAGTCACCCAAAATTAACCCTGGTCCCTCAAGTCAAAAATTGTGAAAACCAAAATGTCTTTCAAAATTAATTTTAAATACATAGAAAGCTTTCTCTTGACTAGATGAATAGATTCTGGGTCTTTTTTAGGCAAGTTTCTAAGATTTCGGCACCAGAACTGATGAAAAAGGCACAGAGGCACAAAATTACTAAACATATGAATTTAAAAGAGGGGGGGGGGGAGAAAACACACATTCTAAGGGTAGATATACATTGTACTGGGTCCAGAGAGTCTATTGGAATACAAATTGATGCAGTTCTAATCCGAAGCCGAAGTCACCCAAAATTTACCCTGGTCCCTCAAGTCAAAAATTGTAAAAACCAAAAATGTCTTTCAAAATTAATTTTAAATACATAGAAAGCTTCCTCTTGACTAGATGAATAGATTCTGGGTATTTTTTAGGCAAGTTTTTTAAGATTTCGGCGCCAGAACTGATGAAAAAGTCACAGAGGCAAAAAATTACAAAGCATATGAATTTAAAAGGGGGGGGGGGAGAAAACACACATTCTAAGGGTGGATATACATTGTACTGGGTCCAGAGAGTCTATTGGAATACAAATTGATGCAGTTCTAATCCGAAGCCGAAGTCACCCAAAATTTACCCTGGTCCCTCAAGTCAAAAATTGTGAAAACCAAAAATGTCTTTCAAAATTAATTTTAAATACATAGAAAGCTTTCTCTTGACTAGATGAATAGATTCTGGGTCTTTTTTAGGCAAGTTTCTAAGATTTCGGCACCAGAACTGATGAAAAAGGCACAGGGGCACAAAATTACAAAACATATGAATTTAAAAGGGGGGGGGGGGGGAGAAAACACACATTCTAAGGGTGGATATACATTGTACTGGGTCCAGAGAGTCTATTGGAATACAAATTGATGCAGTTCTAATCCGAAGCCGAAGTCACCCAAAATTTACCCTGGTCCCTCAAGTCAAAAATTGTGAAAACCAAAAATGTCTTCAAAATTAATTTTAAATACATAGAAAGCTTCCTCTTGACTAGATGAATAGATTCTGGGTCTTTTTTAGGCAAGTTTTTTAAGATTTCGGTGCCAGAACTGATGAAAAAGTCACAGAGGCACAAAATTACAAAGCATATGAATTTAAAAGGGGGGGGGGGAGAAAACACACATTCTAAGGGTGGATATACATTGTACTGGGTCCAGAGAGTCTATTGGAATACAAATTGATGCAGTTCTAATCTGAAGCCGAAGTCACCCAAAATTTACCCTGGTCCCTCAAGTCAAAAATTGTGAAAACCAAAAATGTCTTTCAAAATTAATTTTAAATACATAGAAAGCTTTCTCTTGACTAGATGAATAGATTCTGGGTCTTTTTTAGGCAAGTTTCTAAGATTTCGGCACCAGAACTGATGAAAAAGGCACAGAGGCACAAAATTACAAAACATATGAATTTAAAAGAGGGGGGGGGGTGGGAGAAAACACACATTCTAAGGGTAGATATACATTGTACTGGGTCCAGAGAGTCTATTGGAATACAAATTGATGCAGCTCTAATCCGAAGCCGGAGTCACCCAAAATTTACCCTGGTCCCTCAAGTCAAAAATTGTGAAAACCAAAAATGTCTTTCAAAATTAATTTTAAATACATAGAAAGCTTTCTCTTGACTAGATGAATAGATTCTGGGTCTTTTTTAGGCAAGTTTCTAAGATTTCGGCACCAGAACTGATGAAAAAGGCACAGGGGCACAAAATTACAAAACATATGAATTTAAAAGGGGGGGGGGGGAGAAAACACACATTCTAAGGGTGGATATACATTGTACTGGGTCCAGAGAGTCTATTGGAATACAAATTGATGCAGTTCTAATCCGAAGCCGAAGTCACCCAAAATTTACCCTGGTCCCTCAAGTCAAAAATTGTGAAAACCAAAAATGTCTTCAAAATTAATTTTAAATACATAGAAAGCTTCCTCTTGACTAGATGAATAGATTCTGGGTCGTTTTTAGGCAAGTTTTTTAAGATTTCGGCGCCAGAACTGATGAAAAAGTCACAGAGGCAAAAAATTACAAAGCATATGAATTTAAAATGGGGGGGGGAGAAAACACACATTCTTAGGGTGGATATACATTGTACTGGGTCCAGAGAGTCTATTGGAATACAAATTGATGCTGTTCTAATCCGAAGCCGAAGTCACCCAAAATTTAACCTGGTCCCTCAAGTCAAAAATTGTGAAAACCAAAAATGTCTTTCAAAATTAATTTTAAATACATAGAAAGCTTTCTCTTGACTAGATGAATAGATTCTGGGTCTTTTTTAGGCAAGTTTCTAAGATTTCGGCACCAAAACTGATGAAAAAGGCACAGGGGCACAAAATTACAAAACATATGAATTTAAAAGGGGGGGGGGGAGAAAACACACATTCTAAGGGTGGATATACATTGTACTGGGTCCAGAGAGTCTATTGGAATACAAATTGATGCAGTTCTAATCCGAAGCCGAAGTCACCCAAAATTTACCCTGGTCCCTCAAGTCAAAAATTGTGAAAACCAAAAATGTCTTCAAAATTAATTTTAAATACATAGAAAGCTTCCTCTTGACTAGATGAATAGATTCTGGGTCTTTTTTAGGCAAGTTTTTTAAGATTTCGGCGCCAGAACTGATGAAAAAGTCACAGAGGCACAAAATTACAAAGCATATGAATTTAAAAGGGGGGGGGAGAAAACACACATTCTAAGGGTGGATATACATTGTACTGGGTCCAGAGAGTCTATTGGAATACAAATTGATGCAGTTCTAATCCGAAGCCGAAGTCACCCAAAATTTACCCTGGTCCCTCAAGTCAAAAATTGTGAAAACCAAAAATGTCTTTCAAAATTAATTTTAAATACATAGAAAGCTTTCTCTTGACTAGATGAATAGATTCTGGTATTTTTTAGGCAAGTTTCTAAGATTTCGGCACCAGAACTGATGAAAAAGGCACAGAGGCACAAAATTACAAAACATATGAATTTAAAAGGGGGGGGGGGGAGAAAACACACATTCTAAGGGTAGATATACATTGTACTGGGTCCAGAGAGTCTATTGGAATACAAATTGATGCAGCTCTAATCCGAAGCCGGAGTCACCCAAAATTTACCCTGGTCCCTCAAGTCAAAAATTGTGAAAACCAAAAATGTCTTTCAAAATTAATTTTTAATACATAGAAAGCTTCCTCTTGACTAGATGAATAGATTCTGGGTCTTTTTTAGGCAAGTTTTTTAAGATTTCGGCGCCAGAACTGATGAAAAAGTCACAGAGGCAAAAAATTACAAAACATATGAATTTAAAAGGGGGGGGAGAAAACACACATTCTAAGGGTGGATATACATTGTACTGGGTCTAGAGAGTCTATTGGAATACAAATTGATGCAGTTCTAATCCGAAGCCGAAGTCACCCAAAATTTACCCTGGTCCCTCAAGTCAAAAATTGTGAAAACCAAAAATGTCTTTCAAAATTAATTTTAAATACATAGAATGCTTCCTCTTGACTAGATGAATAGATTCTGGGTCTTTTTTAGGCAAGTTTCTAAGATTTCGGCACCAGAACTGATGAAAAAGGCACAGAGGCACAAAATTACAAAACATATGAATTTAAAAGGGGGGGGAGAAAACACACATTCTAAGGGTTGATATACATTGTACTGGGTCCAAAGAGTCTATTGGAATACAAATTGATGCAGTTCTAATCCGAAGCCGAAGTCACCCAAAATTTACCCTGGTCCCTCAAGTCAAAAATTGTGAAAACCAAAAATGTCTTTCAAAATTAATTTTAAATACATAGAAAGCTTTCTCTTGACTAGATGAATAGATTCTGGGTCTTTTTTAGGCAAGTTTCTAAGATTTCGGCACCAGAACTGATGAAAAAGGCACAGGGGCACAAAATTACAAAACATATGAATTTAAAAGGGGGGGGGGGAGAAAACACACATTCTAAGGGTGGATATACATTGTACTGGGTCCAGAGAGTCTATTGGAATACAAATTGATGCAGTTCTAATCCGAAGCCGAAGTCACCCAAAATTTACCCTGGTCCCTCAAGTCAAAAATTGTGAAAACCAAAAATGTCTTCAAAATTAATTTTAAATACATAGAAAGCTTTCTCTTGACTAGATGAATAGATTCTGGGTCTTTTTTAGGCAAGTTTCTAAGATTTCGGCACCAGAACTGATGAAAAAGGCACAGGGGCACAAAATTACAAAACATATGAATTTAAAAGGGGGGGGGGGAGAAAACACACATTCTAAGGGTGGATATACATTGTACTGGGGCCAGAGAGTCTATTGGAATACAAATTGATGCAGCTCTAATCCGAAGCCGGAGTCACCCAAAATTTACCCTGGTCCCTCAAGTCAAAAATTGTGAAAACCAAGAATGTCTTTCAAAATTAATTTTAAATACATAGAAAGCTTCCTCTTGACTAGATGAATAGATTCTGGGTCTTTTTTAGGCAAGTTTTTTAAGATTTCGGCGCCAGAACTGATGAAAAAGTCACAGAGGCAAAAAATTACAAAACATATGAATTTAAAATGGGGGGGGAGAAAACACACATTCTTAGGGTGGATATACATTGTACTGGGTCCAGAGAGTCTATTGGAATACAAATTGATGCAGTTCTAATCCGAAGCCGAAGTCACCCAAAATTTACCCTGGTCCCTCAAGTCAAAAATTGTGAAAACCAAAAATGTCTTTCAAAATTAATTTTAAATACATAGAAAGCTTTCTCTTGACTAGATGAATAGATTCTGGGTCTTTTTTAGGCAAGTTTCTAAGATTTCGGCACCAGAACTGATGAAAAAGGCACAGGGGCACAAAATTACAAAACATATGAATTTAAAAGGGGGGGGGGGGGAGAAAACACACATTCTAAGGGTAGATATACATTGTACTGGGTCCAGAGAGTCTATTGGAATACAAATTGATGCAGCTCTAATCCGAAGCCGGAGTCACCCAAAATTTACCCTGGTCCCTCAAGTCAAAAATTGTGAAAACCAAAAATGTCTTTCAAAATTAATTTTTAATACATAGAAAGCTTCCTCTTGACTAGATGAATAGATTCTGGGTCTTTTTTAGGCAAGTTTTTTAAGATTTCGGCGCCAGAACTGATGAAAAAGTCACAGAGGCAAAAAATTACAAAACATATGAATTTAAAAGGGGGGGGGAGAAAACACACATTCTAAGGGTGGATATACATTGTACTGGGTCTAGAGAGTCTATTGGAATACAAATTGATGCAGTTCTAATCCGAAGCCGAAGTCACCCAAAATTTACCCTGGTCCCTCAAGTCAAAAATTGTGAAAACCAAAAATGTCTTTCAAAATTAATTTTAAATACATAGAAAGCTTCCTCTTGACTAGATGAATAGATTCTGGGTCTTTTTTAGGCAAGTTTCTAAGATTTCGGCACCAGAACTGATGAAAAAGGCACAGAGGCACAAAATTACAAAACATATGAATTTAAAAGGGGGGGGAGAAAACACACATTCTAAGGGTTGATATACATTGTACTGGGTCCAAAGAGTCTATTGGAATACAAATTGATGCAGTTCTAATCCGAAGCCGAAGTCACCCAAAATTTACCCTGGTCCCTCAAGTCAAAAATTGTGAAAACCAAAAATGTCTTTCAAAATTAATTTTAAATACATAGAAAGCTTTCTCTTGACTAGATGAATAGATTCTGGGTCTTTTTTAGGCAAGTTTCTAAGATTTCGGCACCAGAACTGATGAAAAAGGCACAGGGGCACAAAATTACAAAACATATGAATTTAAAAGGGGGGGGGGGAGAAAACACACATTCTAAGGGTGGATATACATTGTACTGGGTCCAGAGAGTCTATTGGAATACAAATTGATGCAGTTCTAATCCGAAGCCGAAGTCACCCAAAATTTACCCTGGTCCCTCAAGTCAAAAATTGTGAAAACCAAAAATGTCTTCAAAATTAATTTTAAATACATAGAAAGCTTTCTCTTGACTAGATGAATAGATTCTGGGTCTTTTTTAGGCAAGTTTCTAAGATTTCGGCACCAGAACTGATGAAAAAGGCACAGGGGCACAAAATTACAAAACATATGAATTTAAAAGGGGGGGGGGGAGAAAACACACATTCTAAGGGTGGATATACATTGTACTGGGGCCAGAGAGTCTATTGGAATACAAATTGATGCAGCTCTAATCCGAAGCCGGAGTCACCCAAAATTTACCCTGGTCCCTCAAGTCAAAAATTGTGAAAACCAAGAATGTCTTTCAAAATTAATTTTAAATACATAGAAAGCTTCCTCTTGACTAGATGAATAGATTCTGGGTCTTTTTTAGGCAAGTTTTTTAAGATTTCGGCGCCAGAACTGATGAAAAAGTCACAGAGGCAAAAAATTACAAAACATATGAATTTAAAATGGGGGGGGAGAAAACACACATTCTTAGGGTGGATATACATTGTACTGGGTCCAGAGAGTCTATTGGAATACAAATTGATGCAGTTCTAATCCGAAGCCGAAGTCACCCAAAATTTACCCTGGTCCCTCAAGTCAAAAATTGTGAAAACCAAAAATGTCTTTCAAAATTAATTTTAAATACATAGAAAGCTTTCTCTTGACTAGATGAATAGATTCTGGGTCTTTTTTAGGCAAGTTTCTAAGATTTCGGCACCAGAACTGATGAAAAAGGCACAGGGGCACAAAATTACAAAACATATGAATTTAAAAGGGGGGGGAGAAAACACACATTCTAAGGGTGGATATACATTGTACTGGGTCCAGAGAGTCTATTGGAATACAAATTGATGCAGTTCTAATCCGAAGCCGAAGTCACCCAAAATTTACCCTGGTCCCTCAAGTCAAAAATTGTGAAAACCAAAAATGTCTTCAAAATTAATTTTAAATACATAGAAAGCTTCCTCTTGACTAGATGAATAGATTCTGGGTCTTTTTTAGGCAAGTTTTTTAAGATTTCGGCGCCAGAACTGATGAAAAAGTCACAGAGGCACAAAATTACAAAGCATATGAATTTAAAAGGGGGGGGGAGAAAACACACATTCTAAGGGTGGATATACATTGTACTGGGTCCAGAGAGTCTATTGGAATACAAATTGATGCAGTTCTAATCCGAAGCCGAAGTCACCCAAAATTTACCCTGGTCCCTCAAGTCAAAAATTGTGAAAACCAAAAATGTCTTTCAAAATTAATTTTAAATACATAGAAAGCTTTCTCTTGACTAGATGAATAGATTCTGGTATTTTTTAGGCAAGTTTCTAAGATTTCGGCACCAGAACTGATGAAAAAGGCACAGAGGCACAAAATTACAAAACATATGAATTTAAAAGAGGGGGGGGGGAGAAAACACACATTCTAAGGGTAGATATACATTGTACTGGGTCCAGAGAGTCTATTGGAATACAAATTGATGCAGCTCTAATCCGAAGCCGGAGTCACCCAAAATTTACCCTGGTCCCTCAAGTCAAAAATTGTGAAAACCAAAAATGTCTTTCAAAATTAATTTTAAATACATAGAATGCTTCCTCTTGACTAGATGAATAGATTCTGGGTCTTTTTTAGGCAAGTTTTTTAAGATTTCGGCGCCAGAACTGATGAAAAAGTCACAGAGGCAAAAAATTACAAAACATATGAATTTAAAAGGGGGGGGGGGGGAGAAAACACACATTCTTAGGGTGGATATACATTGTACTGGGTCCAGAGAGTCTATTGGAATACAAATTGATGCAGTTCTAATCCGAAGCCGAAGTCACCCAAAATTTACCCTGGTCCCTCAAGTCAAAAATTGTGAAAACCAAAATGTCTTTCAAAATTAATTTTAAATACATAGAAAGCTTTCTCTTGACTAGATGAATAGATTCTGGGTCTTTTTTAGGCAATTTTCTAAGATTTCGGCACCAGAACTGATGAAAAGGCACAGAGGCACAAAATTACAAAACATATGAATTTAAAAGGGGGGGGGGGAAGAAAACACACATTCTAAGGGTGGATATACATTGTACTGGGTCTAGAGAGTCTATTGGAATACAAATTGATGCAGTTCTAATCCGAAGCCGAAGTCACCCAAAATTTACCCTGGTCCCTCAAGTCAAAAATTGTGAAAACCAAAAATGTCTTTCAAAATTAATTTTAAATACATAGAAAGCTTCCTCTTGACTAGATGAATAGATTCTGGGTCTTTTTAAGGCAATTTTCTAAGATTTCGGCACCAGAACTGATGAAAAAGGCACAGAGGCACAAAATTACAAAACATATGAATTTAAAAGGGGGGGGGGGGAGAAAACACACATTCTAAGGGTGGATATACATTGTACTGGGTCCAGAGAGTCTATTGGAATACAAATTGATGCAGTTCTAATCCGAAGCCGAAGTCACCCAAAATTTACCCTGGTCCCTCAAGTCAAAAATTGTGAAAACCAAAAATGTCTTTCAAAATTAATTTTAAATACATAGAAAGCTTCCTCTTGACTAGATGAATAGATTCTGGGTCTTTTTTAGGCAAGTTTCTAAGATTTCGGCACCAGAACTGATGAAAAAGGCACAGAGGCACAAAATTACAAAACATATGAATTTAAAAGGGGGGGGGAGAAAACACACATTCTAAGGGTTGATATACATTGTACTGGTTCCAAAGAGTCTATTGGAATACAAATTGATGCAGTTCTAATCCGAAGCCGAAGTCACCCAAAATTTACCCTGGTCCCTCAAGTCAAAAATTGTGAAAACCAAAAATGTCTTTCAAAATTAATTTTAAATACATAAAAAGCTTTCTCTTGACTAGATGAATAGATTCTGGGTCTTTTTTAGGCAAGTTTCTAAGATTTCGGCACCAGAACTGATGAAAAAGGCACAGGGGCACAAAATTACAAAACATATGAATTTAAAAGGGGGGGGGGGGGAGAAAACACACATTCTAAGGGTGGATATACATTGTACTGGGTCCAGAGAGTCTATTGGAATACAAATTGATGCAGTTCTAATCCGAAGCCGAAGTCACCCAAAATTTACCCTGGTCCCTCAAGTCAAAAATTGTGAAAACCAAAAATGTCTTCAAAATTAATTTTAAATACATAGAAAGCTTTCTCTTGACTAGATGAATAGATTCTGGGTCTTTTTTAGGCAAGTTTCTAAGATTTCGGCACCAGAACTGATGAAAAAGGCACAGGGGCACAAAATTACAAAACATATGAATTTAAAAGGGGGGGGGGGAGAAAACACACATTCTAAGGGTGGATATACATTGTACTGGGGCCAGAGAGTCTATTGGAATACAAATTGATGCAGCTCTAATCCGAAGCCGGAGTCACCCAAAATTTACCCTGGTCCCTCAAGTCAAAAATTGTGAAAACCAAAAATGTCTTTCAAAATTAATTTTAAATACATAGAAAGCTTCCTCTTGACTAGATGAATAGATTCTGGGTCTTTTTTAGGCAAGTTTCTAAGATTTCGGCACCAGAACTGATGAAAAAGGCACAGACGCACAAAATTACAAAACATATGAATTTAAAAGAGGGGGGGGGGGGGAGAAAACACACATTGTAAGGGTAGATATACATTGTACTGGGTCCAGAGAGTCTATTGGAATACAAATTGATGCAGTTCTAATCCGAAGCCGAAGTCACCCAAAATTTACCCTGGTCCCTCAAGTCAAAAATTGTGAAAACCATAAATGTCTTTCAAAATTAATTTTAAATACATAGAAAGCTTCCTCTTGACTAGATGAATAGATTCTGGTCTTTTTTAGGCAAGTTTCTAAGATTTCGGCACCAGAACTGATGAAAAAGGCACAGAGGCACAAAATTACAAAACATATGAATTTAAAAGGGGGGGGGGGGAGAAAACACACATTCTAAGGGTGGATATACATTGAACTGGGTCCAGAGAGTCTATTGGAATACAAATTGATGCAGTTCTAATCTGAAGCCGAAGTCACCCAAAATTTACCCTGGTCCCTCAAGTCAAAAATTGTGAAAACCAAAAATGTCTTTCAAAATTAATTTTAAATACATAGAAAGCTTTCTCTTGACTAGATGAATAGATTCTGGGTCTTTTTTAGGCAAGTTTCTAAGATTTCGGCACCAGAACTGATGAAAAAGGCACAGAGGCACAAAATTACAAAACATATGAATTTAAAAGGAGGGGGGGGAGAAAACACACATTGTAAGGGTAGATATACATTGTACTGGGTCCAGAGAGTCTATTGGAATACAAATTGATGCAGTTCTAATCCGAAGCCGAAGTCACCCAAAATTTACCCTGGTCCCTCAAGTCAAAAATTGTGAAAACCAAAAATGTCTTTCAAAATTAATTTTAAATACATAGAAAGCTTCCTCTTGACTAGATGAATAGATTCTGGGTCTTTTTTAGGCAAGTTTCTAAGATTTCGGCACCAGAACTGATGAAAAAGGCACAGAGGCACAAAATTACAAAACATATGAATTTAAAGGGGGGGGGGAGAAAACACACGTTCTAAGGGTGGATATACATTGTACTGGGTCCAGAGAGTCTATTGGAATACAAATTGATGCAGTTCTAATCCGAAGCCGAAGTCACCCAAAATTAACCCTGGTCCCTCAAGTCAAAAATTGTGAAAACCAAAATGTCTTTCAAAATTAATTTTAAATACATAGAAAGCTTCCTCTTGACTAGATGAATAGATTCTGGGTCTTTTTTAGGCAAGTTTCTAAGATTTCGGCACCAGAACTGATGAAAAAGGCACAGAGGCACAAAATTACTAAACATATGAATTTAAAAGAGGGGGGGGAGAAAACACACATTCTAAGGGTAGATATACATTGTACTGGGTCCAGAGAGTCTATTGGAATACAAATTGATGCAGTTCTAATCCGAAGCCGAAGTCACCCAAAATTTACCCTGGTCCCTCAAGTCAAAAATTGTAAAAACCAAAAATGTCTTTCAAAATTAATTTTAAATACATAGAAAGCTTCCTCTTGACTAGATGAATAGATTCTGGGTATTTTTTAGGCAAGTTTTTTAAGATTTCGGCGCCAGAACTGATGAAAAAGTCACAGAGGCACAAAATTACAAAACATATGAATTTAAAAGGGGGGGGGGGAGAAAACACACATTCTAAGGGTGGATATACATTGTACTGGGTCCAGAGAGTCTATTGGAATACAAATTGATGCAGTTCTAATCCGAAGCCGAAGTCACCCAAAATTTACCCTGGTCCCTCAAGTCAAAAATTGTGAAAACCAAAAATGTCTTTCAAAATTAATTTTAAATACATAGAAAGCTTCCTCTTGACTAGATGAATAGATTCTGGGTCTTTTTTAGGCAAGTTTCTAAGATTTCGGCACCAGAACTGATGAAAAAGGCACAGAGGCACAAAATTACAAAACATATGAATTTAAAAGGGGGGGGGGGAGAAAACACACATTCTAAGGGTTGATATACATTGTACTGGGTCCAAAGAGTCTATTGGAATACAAATTGATGCAGTTCTAATCCGAAGCCGAAGTCACCCAAAATTTACCCTGGTCCCTCAAGTCAAAAATTGTGAAAACCAAAAATGTCTTTCAGAATTAATTTTAAATACATAAAAAGCTTTCTCTTGACTAGATGAATAGATTCTGGGTCTTTTTTAGGCAAGTTTCTAAGATTTCGGCACCAGAACTGATGAAAAAGGCACAGGGGCACAAAATTACAAAACATATGAATTTAAAAGGGGGGGGGGAGAAAACACACATTCTAAGGGTGGATATACATTGTACTGGGTCCAGAGAGTCTATTGGAATACAAATTGATGCAGTTCTAATCCGAAGCCGAAGTCACCCAAAATTTACCCTGGTCCCTCAAGTCAAAAATTGTGAAAACCAAAAATGTCTTCAAAATTAATTTTAAATACATAGAAAGCTTTCTCTTGACTAGATGAATAGATTCTGGGTCTTTTTTAGGCAAGTTTCTAAGATTTCGGCACCAGAACTGATGAAAAAGGCACAGGGGCACAAAATTACAAAACATATGAATTTAAAAGGGGGGGGGGGGAGAAAACACACATTCTAAGGGTGGATATACATTGTACTGGGGCCAGAGAGTCTATTGGAATACAAATTGATGCAGCTCTAATCCGAAGCCGAAGTCACCCAAAATTTACCCTGGTCCCTCAAGTCAAAAATTGTGAAAACCATAAATGTCTTTCAAAATTAATTTTAAATACATAGAAAGCTTCCTCTTGACTAGATGAATAGATTCTGGTCTTTTTTAGGCAAGTTTCTAAGATTTCGGCACCAGAACTGATGAAAAAGGCACAGAGGCACAAAATTACAAAACATATGAATTTAAAAGGGGGGGGGGGGAAAAACACACATTCTAAGGGTGGATATACATTGAACTGGGTCCAGAGAGTCTATTGGAATACAAATTGATGCAGTTCTAATCCCAAGCCGAAGTCACCCAAAATTTACCCTGGTCCCTCAAGTCAAAAATTGTGAAAACCAAAAATGTCTTTCAAAATTAATTTTAAATACATAGAAAGCTTTCTCTTGACTAGATGAATAGATTCTGGGTCTTTTTTAGGCAAGTTTCTAAGATTTCGGCACCAGAACTGATGAAAAAGGTACAGAGGCACAAAATTACAAAACATATGAATTTAAAAGGAGGGGGGGGGGGGAGAAAACACACATTGTAAGGGTAGATATACATTGTACTGGGTCCAGAGAGTCTATTGGAATACAAATTGATGCAGTTCTAATCCGAAGCCGAAGTCACCCAAAATTTACCCTGGTCCCTCAAGTCAAAAATTGTGAAAACCAAAAATGTCTTTCAAAATTAATTTTAAATACATAGAAAGCTTCCTCTTGACTAGATGAATAGATTCTGGGTCTTTTTTAGGCAAGTTTCTAAGATTTCGGCACCAGAACTGATGAAAAAGGCACAGAGGCACAAAATTACAAAACATATGAATTTAAAGGGGGGGGGGGAGAAAACACACGTTCTAAGGGTGGATATACATTGTACTGGGTCCAGAGAGTCTATTGGAATACAAATTGATGCAGTTCTAATCCGAAGCCGAAGTCACCCAAAATTAACCCTGGTCCCTCAAGTCAAAAATTGTGAAAACCAAAATGTCTTTCAAAATTAATTTTAAATACATAGAAAGCTTTCTCTTGACTAGATGAATAGATTCTGGGTCTTTTTTAGGCAAGTTTCTAAGATTTCGGCACCAGAACTGATGAAAAAGGCACAGGGGCACAAAATTACAAAACATATGAATTTAAAAGGGGGGGGGGGAGAAAACACACATTCTAAGGGTGGATATACATTGTACTGGGTCCAGAGAGTCTATTGGAATACAAATTGATGCAGTTCTAATCCGAAGCCGAAGTCACCCAAAATTTACCCTGGTCCCTCAAGTCAAAAATTGTGAAAACCAAAAATGTCTTCAAAATTAATTTTAAATATATAGAAAGCTTCCTCTTGACTAGATGAATAGATTCTGGGTCTTTTTTAGGCAAGTTTTTTAAGATTTCGGTGCCAGAACTGATGAAAAAGTCACAGAGGCACAAAATTACAAAGCATATGAATTTAAAAGGCGGGGGGGAGAAAACACACATTCTAAGGGTGGATATACATTGTACTGGGTCCAGAGAGTCTATTGGAATACAAATTGATGCAGTTCTAATCTGAAGCCGAAGTCACCCAAAATTTACCCTGGTCCCTCAAGTCAAAAATTGTGAAAACCAAAAATGTCTTTCAAAATTAATTTTAAATACATAGAAAGCTTTCTCTTGACTAGATGAATAGATTCTGGGTCTTTTTTAGGCAAGTTTCTAAGATTTCGGCACCAGAACTGATGAAAAAGGCACAGAGGCACAAAATTACAAAACATATGAATTTAAAAGAGGGGGGGGGGGGAGAAAACACACATTCTAAGGGTAGATATACATTGTACTGGGTCCAGAGAGTCTATTGGAATACAAATTGATGCAGCTCTAATCCGAAGGCGGAGTCACCCAAAATTTACCCTGGTCCCTCAAGTCAAAAATTGTGAAAACCAAAAATGTCTTTCAAAATTAATTTTAAATACATAGAAAGCTTCCTCTTGACTAGATGAATAGATTCTGGGTCTTTTTTAGGCAAGTTTTTTAAGATTTCGGCGCCAGAACTGATGAAAAAGTCACAGAGGCAAAAAATTACAAAGCATATGAATTTAAAATGGGGGGGGAGAAAACACACATTCTTAGGGTGGATATACATTGTACTGGGTCCAGAGAGTCTATTGGAATACAAATTGATGCAGTTCTAATCCGAAGCCGAAGTCACCCAAAATTTACCCTGGTCCCTCAAGTCAAAAATTGTGAAAACCAAAAATGTCTTTCAAAATTAATTTTAAATACATAGAAAGCTTTCTCTTGACTAGATGAATAGATTCTGGGTCTTTTTTAGGCAAGTTTCTAAGATTTCGGCACCAGAACTGATGAAAAAGGCACAGGGGCACAAAATTACAAAACATATGAATTTAAAAGGGGGGGGAGAAAACACACATTCTAAGGGTGGATATACATTGTACTGGGTCCAGAGAGTCTATTGGAATACAAATTGATGCAGTTCTAATCCGAAGCCGAAGTCACCCAAAATTTACCCTGGTCCCTCAAGTCAAAAATTGTGAAAACCAAAAATGTCTTTCAAAATTAATTTTAAATACATAAAAAGCTTTCTCTTGACTAGATGAATAGATTCTGGTATTTTTTAGGCAAGTTTCTAAGATTTCGGCACCAGAACTGATGAAAAAGGCACAGAGGCACAAAATTACAAAACATATGAATTTAAAAGAGGGGGGGGGGGAGAAAACACACATTCTAAGGGTAGATATACATTGTACTGGGTCCAGAGAGTCTATTGGAATACAAATTGATGCAGCTCTAATCCGAAGCCGGAGTCACCCAAAATTTACCCTGGTCCCTCAAGTCAAAAATTGTGAAAACCAAAAATGTCTTTCAAAATTAATTTTAAATACATAGAAAGCTTCCTCTTGACTAGATGAATAGATTCTGGGTCTTTTTTAGGCAAGTTTTTTAAGATTTCGGCGCCAGAACTGATGAAAAAGTCACAGAGGCAAAAAATTACAAAACATATGAATTTAAAAGGGGGGGGGGGGAGAAAACACACATTCTTAGGGTGGATATACATTGTACTGGGTCCAGAGAGTCTAAGGAATACAAATTGATGCAGTTCTAATCCGAAGCCGAAGTCACCCAAAATTTACCCTGGTCCCTCAAGTCAAAAATTGTGAAAACCAAAATGTCTTTCAAAATTAATTTTAAATACATAGAAAGCTTTCTCTTGACTAGATGAATAGATTCTGGGTCTTTTTTAGGCAATTTTCTAAGATTTCGGCACCAGAACTGATGAAAAGGCACAGAGGCACAAAATTACAAAACATATGAATTTAAAAGGGGGGGGGGGGAAGAAAACACACATTCTAAGGGTGGATATACATTGTACTGGGTCTAGAAAGTCTATTGGAATACAAATTGATGCAGTTCTAATCCGAAGCCGAAGTCACCCAAAATTTACCCTGGTCCCTCAAGTCAAAAATTGTGAAAACCAAAATGTCTTTCAAAATTAGTTTTAAATACATAGAAAGCTTTCTCTTGACTAGATGAATAGATTCTGGGTCTTTTTAAGGCAATTTTCTAAGATTTCGGCACCAGAACTGATGAAAAAGGCACAGAGGCACAAAATTACAAAACATATGAATTTAAAAGGGGGGGGGGGAGAAAACACACATTCTAAGGGTGGATATACATTGTACTGGGTCCAGAGAGTCTATTGGAATACAAATTGATGCAGTTCTAATCCGAAGCCGAAGTCACCCAAAATTTACCCTGGTCCCTCAAGTCAAAAATTGTGAAAACCAAAAATGTCTTTCAAAATTAATTTTAAATACATAGAAAGCTTCCTCTTGACTAGATGAATAGATTCTGGGTCTTTTTTAAGGCAATTTTCTAAGATTTCGGCACCAGAACTGATAAAAAGGCACAGAGGCACAAAATTACAAAACATATGAATTTAAAAGGGGGGGGGAGAAAACACACATTCTAAGGGTGGATATACATTGTACTGGGTCCAGAGAGTCTATTGGAATACAAATTGATGCAGTTCTAATCCGAAGCCGAAGTCACCCAAAATTTACCCTGGTCCCCTCAAGTCAAAAATTGTGAAAACCAAAAATGTCTTTCAAAATTAATTTTAAATACATAGAAAGCTTCCTCTTGACTAGATGAATAGATTCTGGGTCTTTTTTAGGCAAGTTTCTAAGATTTCGGCACCAGAACTGATGAAAAAGGCACAGAGGCACAAAATTACAAAACATATGAATTTAAAAGGGGGGGGAGAAAACACACATTCTAAGGGTTGATATACATTGTACTGGGTCCAAAGAGTCTTATTGGAATACAAATTGATGCAGTTCTTATCCGAAGCCGAAGTCACCCAAAATTTACCCTGGTCCCTCAAGTCAAAAATTGTGAAAACCAAAATGTCTTTCAAAATTAATTTTAAATACATAAAAAGCTTTCTCTTGACTAGATGAATAGATTCTGGGTCTTTTTTAGGCAAGTTTCTAAGATTTCGGCACCAGAACTGATGAAAAAGGCACAGGGGCACAAAATTACAAAACATATGAATTTAAAAAGGGGGGGGGGGAGAAAACACACATTCTAAGGGTGGATATACATTGTACTGGGTCCAGAGAGTCTATTGGAATACAAATTGATGCAGTTCTAATCCGAAGCCGAAGTCACCCAAAATTTACCCTGGTCCCTCAAGTCAAAAATTGTGAAAACCAAAAATGTCTTTCAAAATTAATTTTAAATACATAGAAAGCTTCCTCTTGACTAGATGAATAGATTCTGGGTCTTTTTAAGGCAATTTTCTAAGATTTCGGCACCAGAACTGATGAAAAAGGCACAGAGGCACAAAATTACAAAACATATGAATTTAAAAGGGGGGGGAGAAAACACACATTCTAAGGGTTGATATACATTGTACTGGGTCCAAAGAGTCTATTGGAATACAAATTGATGCAGTTCTAATCCGAAGCCGAAGTCACCCAAAATTTACCCTGGTCCCTCAAGTCAAAAATTGTGAAAACCAAAAATGTCTTTCAAAATTAATTTTAAATACATAAAAAGCTTTCTCTTGACTAGATGAATAGATTCTGGGTCTTTTTTAGGCAAGTTTCTAAGATTTCGGCACCAGAACTGATGAAAAAGGCACAGGGGCACAAAATTACAAAACATATGAATTTAAAAGGGGGGGGGGA